>CALZFC010000049.1:2000000-2165000 GCA_945643635.1 Allodiplogaster sudhausi
TTATATTTGCCTAGTTATTACTGCTACGTAATCAGAGGTACACGATAGGTGTTGACAAGTTGAAAACGTTGGGGTTGCAAATGACTACAGACCATCAGAGTTTATAGAAACAGAAACCGAAAGAGAGAGAGAGAGAGAGAGAGAGAGAATAGTGTCACTTAAGCTGTTCCCGTTACCGAATATGCTGATTCAGCAGATTTCTAGGGCGCTGCTTCTTCAGCAATTTTCACCACCTCGCCACGCAAGCCGAAATCCTTTTTCAGATTATTTCTGCCCCGAATCTCTCTTTCTCTCTAAGTTTCTCTCCCTCTCTCTATCTAGCTCTCCCTCTCCCCTCACTCGTTCTCGAAGAATCCGCAGTAGAGTAAACGAGACACTTCCTGGCTTTACGAGTAAGGAAAATAGATAAGGATGCAAGGAGCCTCCCATAGTCTCATGATGCGTTTGAGATTTCGCTGCATTACCTTCCTACTTTTTCCTCTCGTTCTCTCTCTCTCGCTCACTATCTCTCTCTCTCTCTCTCTCTCTCTCTCTCTCTCTCTTTTCCTGCCTCTATGGCGACCTTCCGGTATATTTTCTTCCTTCAATAGCTCTCATCCTCTTTAAAAGACTAGGAATTTCAATCTAGGCATCGTTATTTGCCCGTCACGAAATTAACGACATATATTTGCCCGCGGCATTTTTCATCTAAACACACACACAAAGAGGCGAAATACACGTGATCTTGAGATGGATCAAATTGGATTAGGCGATCATCGCAGACACGACAGATGGTATAAGGATAGTGAGAATGAGAGATGGAGAGAGAAAGAAAAGAGAGAGAGAGAGAGAGAGAGAGGGAGAGGGAGAGAGAGAGGGAGAGGGAGGGAGAAAGAGAGAACGAAGAGAGGGGGAGAGCGAGAAAAAGAGGAAAAAAGAGAAAGAGATCACGCGATACGAAAGCCGGATCCTCCTCGGGAGCTCTCTCTCTTGCTAAAGCAAGCGAGTGCTCATTCTTTAGAGAGAATGCAAAACAAGAACGCGGCTAGACAGACACGAGTTGGTTTGAGAAGAAGATGATGATCAGAGAGCAGAGATAGAAGAGAGAGATAGAAGAGAGAGAGAGAGAGAGAGAAAGAGAGAGAGAGAGGAGAAACTCAATAAGTCCAGATGCATTGCATGACCAGATGACTGTTGTCTGGAGGCGAGATGACCATTAGTCACACAGACTTGGACTGATAAAGGGCTGGTTGTTCCTGGAAGCACAACGAGGACGGCAAGCAGGTGCCGAGGACTCCCTGTGGGGAGGGGGAGAGATAGAGGAGAACAGAGAGAGAGAGAGAGAGAGAGAGAGAGAGGGGAAGGGAGAGATGGAGAAAGAATATTACAGTACGCCAGACAGCCATGCACAATGCCAGAGGGTGCGAAGAGGAGTCTGATTCCTCATCGGATTTTACGCGGACAATGCACGACGCTCGTAGGGTGGCGGAGGGCGGGATTAGGAAAGGAGTTGAGGAGAAACGAAATGAGACAGAGGAAGAGGAGGAGGAGGAGGAAGGAAGGAAAGAGGAAGAGAGAGAGGGTGAGAGAGGGAGAGAGTGATGAAGTCAGAGAAAGGAGCGAGATAAAGAGAATATCAGATCGAGTGCGAAGAATGCAGAGAGAGAGAGAGAACAACAGCGTGTAGTCTGGACTCGTAGTATACGCCTGCTGGCAGAGCCAGGCTGACGCACGCGCCGCTCATTAGCCTGCGGGCCTCTGTTCTAGGACTATCTATCTCTATCTCTGTATCTCTCTGTCTCCCTCTCTCGCTCATTCACGCTCTCTATCTCTCTATCTCTCTCTGTTAATCTATCTCTCTCTTTCCCTGTTTTTCTCTCGCTTTCCTTTCTCTATCTCTTCCTCTAATCTCTTCCTATTTCCCGTGTCCCCTCCTCCAACTCTTCCTCTAAGGATGGCGCTCTTCAGCATCAAGAGCACGAGCAGAAGAAGTAGACATGTGGCAATCGGAGAGCCATCATAGCGTTTTGCTATTCAGGAGGGAAGAGAGAGAGAGAGAGAGAGAGAGAGAGTGAGAAAAAGAGAGAGAGAGTGTGTGAGAGAAAGAAGGATAGGAATACGAAAAGCGGAACAGCTGCATGTATGAAAAGGAGTGATACACAAAATAACATACGAGTAAACAAGAAGGGGGAGGGGTAAAAATAGGAAGAAGACTTGATAAAGAGAGGAAGAGACAGATCAAAGCTTATTGTTAGAAGAGAAGAGAATGTTGTCTCCAGGAATGCTAGTCTAGTACCCCCAAGCATGATCAAGAGGGCTGGAGGGAGCCAACTCTCCGGAGTTGGGCACTAGAAGAAATACATAAGATACCCTTTCTCTGGAGGGAGGAGAGAGAAAGAGAAAGAAGGAGAAAAAGGAAGAAATAGGGAGAAATTGAAGCAGAGCGCTTTGATCGCGCTGCAAGATTGTGTATGGGAGGCACTGTTGAGGAAGGGAGAATGACGAGCAGGGGGAGGGGGTGGATACTGACCAAGAAGGAAAGAGGAGGGAGAAGAGAGAGAGAGAGAGAGAGAGAGAGAGAACAGGAGAGGGACTCAGAGAGACGGGGAAAAGCAAAATGGGGGCTCCTGCTGCAGACTACTGCTGGAGTCCTCTCTAACCCTTGAGGCGATGAGGGAATCCGAGGGGAAGACGATGGAATAGGAAAGAAGAGAAAGATGGTCGTGTTGCACACGAAAAGCTGACCCCTCCCAGAAAAAAAAATCTTTGCCTCGCATTCCATCTGATATCAATAGGTAACATTTAAAATAAATATATTTAAAAAACCGGCAAAAAGAGTCCGAAGTGAAGTAAAAGATGAAACATGTTCTCTTTCTCTCTCTCTCTCTCTCTCTCTCTTTCTCTCTCTTTCTCTGGTTTTCTCTCTCTTTCTCTCTCTTTCTCTCTTTTTCTCTCTCTCCTTCTCTCTATGTCACCCTCTCTCATACACTTTCGCAGCACTCCCAGCCCAGTGTGCTTTGCAATGCCTCTTGACCAATGCGGTCATGATTGGCGAGCCGTTCATTTTCTCTGCTCTTTCTGTGCAGCTAGAGGCTCTTCAAAGGGGGGGGGGGGAGAATGAATAATGTCGCTGTGCTCTGCTCTACTCGAATTGAATGGAATGAGGAGACCAGGTCTTCTCCCCCCCCCTCCCTTTTCACTCTCTCCATTGCTACATTCGGACTGATGCTTGTGCTATGAGCAGATGGATTCACTCTCTTTCTCTGGATTCCTCCCAATCTCTCTCTCTCTCTATCTCCTTCTGAATCTCTCTGCCTTCCGTCTCTCTCACACCATCATTACTTCCATCCTGTTCTTTCGCGTGAGCTCTCACAATTTAGGCTTTTTCCCAATAGATTTCCACTCGCTATCTTCCTCTCCTTCTCTCTCTCTCTCTCTCTCTCTCTCTATCCTTCTCTCTTTGTTATCCCTTCTGCAGAGATCAGCATATTACTGTTTTCGCTGACGCGCAGAGACCCTTCTTTTGATGCTTCTGCGCAATGCGACTAGCTAATATGTAGAAAGAAAGAGGGAGCCAGAGGAAAGTAGAGAGATGAAGAAGAAAACAAGTGTGTAGGCAGGAGAGATCGGCAAGGAGCAGAGAGGGCGAGAGAGAAGAGCGGTATCACTGCTCGCTGTTGTTGTTGTTGTTGTTGACCAAGCAGCTCTTCTCCCTCTTATCTCTTTCTCTCTCCCTCTTTCTCTCTCGCTGGCTCCTCTTTCTCTGTCTCTCTCTCGCGCTTTTTCACTGTCCCTTCCCTTCTCAATCAACTCATCTTCTTCATTCTCACGCCAACCATATCGTGTGTGCGCTCAATGCAGAGCAGTCCTTGCATTCAACCCTCGGGTGAAATGTGTGAGAGAATAAGCGAGAGAAAACAAGGAGAGAAAGAATGGAGAGAGAGAGAGAAGAGAGATGGAGAAGGAGCGTGTGTTTATGTTTCTTCAATTCAGCCCATGGTACGCAGTGACCCCACTCGACTAGCTTTCTCCCCCCTGGGGCATTTCCGCTGGCATATATGTTATATGGGAGGTTCGCGCTGGGGGCAATTCAGTGGAATACAAAATTTTTAAAGGTATACTGTAGAATTCTTTAAAAAGAAAAAAGTATGAGGCTATTTAAATATTAATCGTTAACGCTACATTTCAACTGTTGTCAACGGAAAAGAATTGGACGAAAGAATTTAGTAAATATTTTCCATGTAAAAAAAAGAAATTTGAAGTTACGACATATGCACTAGCAAAGTGGACATGATCAAGCTTATTGTTAATAGGCTTGAAGAAGGAGTAGAAGCAGAACAAGAGTGGAGTGAGGGCGACAAAACTGAGAGATGCTGTTGTGGAGCGGGCTGCCCGAGTGCCATCGCTAGACTTATGAATGCGGAATAGAACTAAAGAGGAGAGTAATAACAGTGAACGAGAGAGAGAGAGAGAGAGAGAGAGAGAGAGAGAGCGGGTGGGAGAATGGAGGAAATAAAGAAGAAAAGAGAAATAGGAAGGGGGAACCTAGAGGAAAAGAGGAAAAGTGGCGCTGGCGTCCGAGCCTGCGTCTCACTTTTTCAGGCGCCGACGAGGCCAGATTTGACAAGAGGAAGAAGAGAGAGAGACAGACAGAGCGAGAAAGAGAGAGAAAGAGAGGAAAGGAGAGAGAGAGAGAGAGAGAGAGAGAAGGCAGCCGTTTTCTCCTCCTGTGGCAGAGAACCCGGCCCCTCTTCTTCTCCGACCGGTGCCATTCTTCTCCTTTGGCCTCTTTTTAGGTGTAAAAGGAGAGAGAGAGGAAGAGAACAAGAAAGTAGTAGCTACGTCAAATTATAAGTGCCGAAATGAATGGTAGGAAGAGAGGGGCAGAAAGTGTGAGAAGAAAGAGAAAGAGTTCGAAAAGGAAAAACAAGAGCAGGAAAGATTATGAAAGAGAAATGGAGAGAGTGAGAGAGAAGTAGAGTTAGAAAGAAGACTTGAACCACTTACATTCATACATTCAGCTAACTTTCTCTTCCCTCCCTCTTTCACTTCCACTCTCTTTCTGCTTTTCTCCCGCTCTATTACTTTCCCTCACTCTCCTTCTCTCATTCTCTCTTATTCTCCCTCTCTCTTATTCTCCCACCCCCCCCTCCCTCTCCCTTTCTCCCTCTCTCCCTCTCTTTCTCTCTCTCTCTCGCTCACTCTTTCTTTCTCTTCCCTTGCCTTCGTCCGCTAGAACGCAACAATGATCCGCATACACACTTGACGCAGTTTTTTTTGGATCTACTTCTCTCTTTGTATGTATAGCACTGAGATAAAGAGAGAGAGACAGACAGATTCAGAGAGAGAGAGAGAGAGAGAGACAGACAGACAGATTCAGAGAGAGAGAGAGAGAGAGAGAGAGAGAGAGTCAGACAGAGAAACAGATAGAGAGAGGGAGAAAGTAAGATAGGCAAAAAAAGAAATGAGAGAGCAAGAGAAAGAGACCATTGGAAAACGCCGCCTGAACCACTTGGCAAAGTTGAGCAAAAACGGAGAAAAAGTGACTCTGTATTTCTCTCTCTCTCTCTCTTTCTTCCTTTTTCCCTTTCTTTCTCTCTGCCCCTTCTCTCTCTCGATCTCTCCAATTCTCTCTCTCTCTCTCTCTCTCTCTCTCTCTCTCTCTCGAGATTTCTGCTTCTTTTCTGGCCACCACTCATGACAGTACATAGTTGCTGGAGCCCTCCGAACCGGCCCTCTTCCTATTCTTCCGGCCTTCTTCTCACTTTTTTTCCAATCTTCTCTTTTCTCGAACTCTCAAAGCGAAGATGATTCGTTCTGCTACAGTACTCCTTCAGCCGCCGTTTGCTAGGTTTTTTTTGCTGTTAGCCTCTCTCACTCTATTCATCCTTATATTTCCTTTCGTTCTCTCTCTTTCTCGTTCTCTCGCTACCATCTCTCTCCCCTCTCTCTCCTTCTTTTCTTTCTTTCTTTCTTTCTTTCTTTCTTTCTTTCTTTCTTTCTTTCTTTCTTTCTCTAACTCTGCCAAAGCAGCTCCTCCTCTGCTTTGTTAGTGAGTGATAATGTCTGTTCTTTCTTATAGTTTGAACTCGGTCGGCGGTCTGAAGAGGCGCGGCGTGAGAGGCTAAGGCGACGGAATCCTGTCCCAAGACACGAACAGACAATAACAGCCCGAGGGGAATGGGGGCTGAATCTTCCTTGTCCCTTCACATTCAGAGAAATATAGATTGAAGAATAGCAGTGGAAAGAAATAGTACGACAGAGAGCGAGAGAAAGAGAAAGAAAGATACATACTTACGTTTTCAGCTATGCTTCACTCTTCCGCTGTATTTTTCTCGAAACGCGGAAATATCATCCACGAACGAGTGTGAGAAAGTGAGGTTTCGAGAGGAAAATACCAGGATGAAATTCGGAATGTATCTCTAATGCTCTCTTCATCTTTGTTAGTATCTCTCTCTCTCTCGCTCGCATGTGGCAAAGAGATAGAGAGTGATTATTCGATAGGCCGAAAAAGTGAGGAAAGAAGAGTGGCAATTGCTAGTTAGTCGATGCCTACGGCCTTTCTAGTCTCTCTCTCTCTCTCTCTCTCTCTCTCTCTCTCTCTCTCCTTTAACTCTCTCGATCTCGCTGTTTCACTCCTTCCTCTCTCACCCTCGCCATTTTCTCTACGATGGCGACAAACTCGTATCTTCCGAATCGCTCTTTCTTGTTTCCTGCTATATCATCTTGTTGTGTTGCTGTGTCGTTTGATGGAGTGAGCGAGTGAGAGAAGAGAAAGAGAGAGAGAGAGAGAGAGAGAGAGAAAGAAGCGGACGGAAAATTACAAAGTTAACAGAAAATGAGACGAGAACAAAAGTGGCATGCACAGGGATGTTCAAACAGAGAACTCGGAATAGAAGAAGAGAAGTTTGGAGAAAAAGAGAAAGAAAGAGAGAACTCCGTCCATCAGCATTATGAGTTTTATAAGTCAAATGATCGATTTTTTTTTCCTACCTTCGAGACAAATTAAAAACAAGCTAATTGAAGGGGATGAAAACGGATAAAAAGAACTCTTCTGGTAGGAAATGTCAAGAGACGTACAAATCAGAAGACAAACAATGATGCTGCTTTTTCGCAACAATTAAGCAATCAGTGTGTTCAAGCCACAAATAACTCCTTGGATGGCAAGTGATGCCTTAGCCATATGACACGAGGAAACGAGAGAGAGAAAGATTGCAGTGAATCGGAGAGAGAGAGAGAGAGAAAGAGAGCGAGAGAGAAAGAGAGAGAGCGAGAGAGAGCGAGAGAGAGAGAGAAAGAGATTGCAATGAATCGGAGAAAGAGAGAGAGCGAGAGAGAGAGTGCAGTGAATCGATAGAGAAAGAGACACGGATCCCAGTCTTCCATCATGCCGCAGGCCACTTTAGGCTTGCTTTTCTTGGGGTGTCTTTATCTCTCTGACTCTCACGATATCCTCCTTGCTCTTTCTCTCTCTCTCTGCGTGCTTGTCTGCATGTCTCTCTTTACTGCTCTCTCTCTCCAAATCACAAGACTTGTCTATGCCAAGAAGCTAGTCACATGGTTCTCGCTTATTGCCACCTGCTCCTCCTCCTCCTCCCCTTACACCCATTCGGAAGACTGCCCCAGGGAGCAGAGAGACCGCGCGAGGGGGCCATTATCATGACGAATGCGTAAATACTAGGGGCAAGAGAAAGGGGGAGGAAAAGAAGAGAGAGAAAAAGAGAGAGAGGGAACGAGAAAGAAAGAGAGGGAGAGAGAAGCGAAGACACCAACACAGAGACAATGGTGGCATCTGAATGCCGGTTTGCCAGAGCCCATCAAGTAAGAAATTCGAGCGAGAAGAGAGTGACGGAGAGAGAGAGAGTAGAAAAGAGTGAGAGGAAAAGACCGAAAAAACGAAAAATGCAACTCGAATCGTAATTGCTGTTCATCGTGCGGCGAGGAGAAAAAGATGGGAAGAAGGAGAGAGAGGAGTAATTTCTGCAATTAGCATCCTCCAGCCATACAAGCAAATAAATAGAAGCCTTGTCGTTGCCGAGTCTTGCAATTAGTGAACATTCATCGTCTTCTTAATTTTCTTTTTCGCTCTCTTCGGTTTACTTCCTCTCTATCCTCTTTCTCTCTCTCCTCCCCCTTCTCTCTCTCTCTTGCTCTCTCTCTCTCCTTCTCGCTCTCTCTCTCGCTCTGTTTAGCCACTCTCATGTTAATTGAATGTGACTCCAGGTGGAAAACAGCCCGAGGCAATGCTGCAAGTCACCCTCCAAGTTGGCCGTCCCTTATCTGTCTCGATTGTCTGGCCACGCCAGTCTCATAATTCGATTAGTATGAAAGGGAAGATAGAGCATGAACGATTATGTCTCTCTCCCTAATTCATTCAATCTCCCTCAATCTCTCTCTTTCTTTCTCTCTATCTCTCTTTCTCTCTCCTTCTCACTTCTCTCTCTCCCTTTCTCTGCTTTCTCTGTCACTCTTTCCCCTCATCCATAAATTTCCGAGAACCTATGTACATACACGCGCATACATTTCGAGCAATTCGCAAAAAATTTTCGGAGATCGCATCCGGAAGGATGAAGCTCCTGAGGAATATCGTAGTCGCTACAATCTATAATTCAGATCGCTCATTTCTTATTTAGCATCTCATCTATTTTTTTATATTTTTTATATCTTCCTCTCTCTCTTTTCTTTATCTTACTCTCACTTTCTCTCCTTCTCTCTCTCTCTCTCTCTCTCTCTCTCTCTCTCTCTCTTTCTCCCTGTTATAACTCAAAAAGGGCCCAGGGTGCCTTTGCGCTCCACGCTCATCTTCCAGACGATGGATATGTACATGAGAAGGCGAGACAGGATGTCAGCTAAAATTGGCCCTTGCCCTTCCAGTAACTGACTTTAAGAGAGAGAGAGAGAGAGAGAGAGAGAGAGAGAGAGAGAGCGGACGAGGCATAGAAAGGCAGAGGTACAGAGAGAAAGAGAGAGAAGAGAGAAAGAAAGAGAAGAGAGAGAGAGAGAAGAGAGAGAGATAGAGAGAGGGAGAGAGGAGAGAAACACAGATAACGGAGAGACAGTGATGCAGTGGAAAAAAGAGATTCATAGTGCTTGCAACTCGCTTGGAAGATAGGTACATAGGTAGCTTGGGTAGGTCCAAGCGAACTCACGGCATTCCTCTCAAAATCACTTTTACTCTCACTCTCTCTCAATCAATCTCTTTCTCCTCTCGTTTTCTTTCTTTTTCTACAAATTTACCAATCGCTTTTTCTCACTTTAACGATAATAATAATTTTTTTGATAATATTTATATTAGTTCCTACTCTTTCCTACCTCCTGTTTGTGGTTATTCTACTCCCTCTCTTTCTCTAGTGCTCTTTCTCTTGCTCTCTCGCTATACCTTTCTCTCTCCCTCTAACTCACTCACTTTTTTCTCATACTTTTCTCGTCTCTCACTCGTTCACTCATCTCACAGATAATACGTAAACAACGCTCTCCGTGTCGAACAGGGACGCCGGTTCCAGGAGTCCAAATCCCAAACACACACATACAGAGAGAGAGAGAGAGAGTGAGAGAGACAGAGAGAGAGAGGAAGAGAGAGAGAGTGAGAGAGAGATTCTCGCTTTTCCTAGTTTCTTTCTCTATTTCTCCCCCCCTTTCTCTCTATCATATTCGCATAAATTGCGAAGGCGAACTAGAGAGAAAGAATAAAGTAAGTAGAAAGTGCATAGACGCAGGTGAGAAAGAGAAAGATACAGAAAAGCAAAGAGTATTAAAAACGGGGAGTAGAAGAGCCAGTAAGCAGAGAAAGAGAGACAGAAAGGCAGCGAGAGAGAGAGAGAGAGATAAAGAAAAACCGATGGATGCGAACTCCTCGCTCCTTGCTGCACACAAACAACTTGAGCGGCATGGGAGTAGTCATGCTTCTTTCTCTTTCTCATTTCTCTCTCTTTCCTTCTGTTTCTCGCACTCTCTCATACTCTCTCGCTAAAGCAACGCACTTTTTGCATTTGTCTCTCTCTCTCTCTCTCTCTCTCTCTCTGTCTCTTCTACTCGGGGACAACGACGCAGAATAGCAGCAGCAGCAGCAGTAAAGTGCAAATGTGCTCGAATGGCAAGGAAATGCGTGGTCTCGCAGCAGAGAGTGACGGAGAGAGATAGAGAGAGAGAGGGAGAGCGAGAAAAAGGGAGAGAGAAAGCGTAATGGAAAGAGACTTTAGGCAGCGAGAGAGAGAGAGAGAGAGAGAGAGAGAGAAAGCGTGATGGAGGGAGAGTGAAGGCAGTGAGGGGAAAGAGAAAGATCGTGATGGAGAGAGGGAGGTGCACACCGACAGAGATTGAAAAAGACAAAGCATGCTATATGCAAATTCCGAACTAAAAGGAGAAAAAATCAGACGACCTGATCAAAAGCTTTTACCAATAGAATCTAGACCATTGTGTTTCGGTTTTCTCTCCCTCTCTTTATCTTTCGTTTTCTTCGTCTCCATAGGAAAGCTGCCGTACACAATTACTTGGATCCATAGCCGAAACCGTTAAATGTTCATGTTGAACAAATCATTGTTAGTTTCCGTGCGGCGGCCCCGTTGACTGTCGCATCGGAAGCGGACAAGCCCTGTATAACTACCGTATTAGGCGTCTCCGCGCCGATAGGGAATTGCTTGAGATTTGCTGGCGTTGTCCGTTCCGGTGCTAGTGAACGTGGTTACAGCAAAGAGGCTTTCCACTCAAGGCTTTTTTATAGTTTTCTACCCAACCAATGATCTCTAAGCTTTCTCTCTCTCTCTCTCTCGCTCTATATCCTCTCTCCCTCTCTCACTCTCACTCTCTTCACCGACTGAAACTTTTTTTGCACTAGGCTTCATCCTCGGCGCAAACACGCTGCTCTTCTTTCCTCTCCCCTAAGGCAGCATTTCATCTCATAAATCGCACCAAGCACCATCTGTTCCATATTCACCGAGCGGCACGCCACAAAAAGAGCAAAAGAGCGCAAAAAGAAGTTGCCTGCCCCCGGTAAACAAGGCAATAGATCAGAGAGATATTCATAGAACATCTTCATCTCGCTTTCTTCCTCTTCATCTGTCGCCTTTCTTTTTTTCTTAAACCTCACTTCCACTTCCCAGTCAATATCTCTCTCCTTTTCTACTACCCTTTCTCATGTCGCTTTCTTTCTGTCTCTTTTCACTTTTCTCTCTCATCCTCTCGCTTTTCACTACTCTCTCCCAAGTCTCCATTTCTCTTTTTGCGTGTATGTCTCCTTCTGTTATGGCATTTCTCCCACTTCCGTACGAATGCCCAGAAGTGTCTTCTGACATGCGCGATTCTAACAATTATTCCGACCGCTTCTCTCTCTCTCTCTCTCTCTCTCTCTCTCGCTGTCTTCTTTGCTTTCCTCCCTTGTTGTTCTGCCCTTCCATCGCCCATTTCACGTCATCGCATTCGTCTGCGTTCTATTTGGGCAGTCTTACTCTTTTTGTCTCTCTGTATCTTTCACTTCCTGTCATTCTCTATCTCTCTTACCATCTCTCTCTCTCTCTCTCTCTCTCTTTCTCTATCCCCCGAGTTCTGTTTTCTTTCTCTGAGCTCGATAAAATGTGTCAATGCTCCTGCTAGCATGTGGCAACTGACAATATAGCCCTGTAAGGAGGAGGAGAATTGAGGAATAGTAGAAAGCAGGAGAGAGAGAGAAAGAGCGAGAGAGAGAGAGGAGAGAAAGAGGAGACTGGGGAGAGCGAGAAAAAGTAAGGAAATATACAGATAAAGAAGGAAAGGAATCTAGTGCGTCAGCATCAACGGACGAAAGGAAGACTATGACTATGTTTTCTTGCACAGTACTGACCTATCCAGGCATGTCTACGGGGTTATGAAGCGCTTCCTCAGAGGTTTCACTCTTCTCTTTCTCTCTCTCTCTCTGTCATCTCTCTCTTTCTCTCTAACTCTTTCTCTCCCTCCCTCACTCTTTCTCTCTCTTCCTAACTCTCTCTCTCTCCCTCACTCTTTCTCTCTCTACCTTTCACTCCGTAATCGTCGAGCGCAAATGCGAAATGAGTGAATAAGCTGATGTTCGTGCGGCGGATTTCAGCAACACACCAAAACAGCAAAGAAAAGTGACGCACGAAGCAGAGAGCAACAACAAATTAGAAGAGAGAGAAGGGATAGATAACGGGCAAATAGAGAGTATTCATGAAAGGCATATGGAGAACCAGACGAGGGGGGGGGCAGTCCTCGAACACAACAACAAAGAAGAGGGAAGATAAGCTAGTAACTCCCCCATCAGTCACCCGATGTCTTCCATAGTGCAAGCCTTGTTTCTTCAAACGACTCTTTATCCAAAGAGATCAAAAGGCATCGATCAGGAAGATTTGAAATGAAATTACCCTAGCTCTTTTTCTCTGTCTTCCGAAAGATATCATTCTATCTTTTCCTGTATCTCTCTCTCTCTCTCTCTTTCTCTATCTCTCTCACCCATTTTTCTCTCTCGCCCTTTCCAACCCCTCCTTCTTTGAAATTTTTTGAAGCGTTCCTTCACCATTTTTGCTGGTCTTTCACAGTTTCTCCTCTACCTTGCTCTTCTTCTTTTCCTGCTCTGATTAGGCTTTTCTCTCTCACTCTTCCTCTGTCCGTTATTCTCCTTTCTCTCTCTCTCTCGCTCTCTCTTTTCTTTTTTTCTCTCTCTCTCCATTTTCTCTCTCTCTCCTTTTTCTCTATCTCTATTTCTCCCCGTTTGTCTACATCTCTTTCGTTCTAAAGTGGACGTTTTAATTTGGTCAGCAGTTTCGGAGGGGCGATAAGCCCCCCGAACCCGGACGCACGCTCGCCATGGGCTTATGCCATTGATTCGGCTGGTTGCAGACACTTTCACTCGCTTCCTCTCTCTCTCTCACACACACACTCTCCCGCTCTCCCTCTCTCACTTTCTTTCTCTCTCTCTCTCCCTAGCTGTTCTCTCGCTTTCGTAACCAAATCTTGCCAGCGCAGCAAAAGTGACCTCATTGCGCAAGCCTTTCAGATATACATGTACATACAGTCCCGCCCAGGATCGATCTTGGTACCAAGGAGGGGTCGGAGGGGTCGGAGGGGTCCAAATGCATCCTCGCTAATAACTACTTTCCTAGGAAAGAGAAAATATTTTAAATGGTACGTTGGTTTGCTTATAGAGAACGGATGTTACTGTTAAAAAATCGATAATTTCTTATCACTTGATAAGAAGTTAATTTCTTATCCTTGGTACCAAGATCCTGGGCGGGACTGTACATAGAATAGCGGACAAGAAAGAGAGAGCATTGAATAGCCCGAATCTGCTCAGGGGTGCATCCTCATCGAAACAAGACCCCTTCTTCCAGACACATCTACTCCCCTTTTCAGTTCATCTTTCTTTTTTTTAACATAAGAAACTTAGTCGTGGACGGGGAATAAAATCATCGAAAAAATGAAGAGAGCATGCAACACGCAAATGTATGGATTTTTTTTTAAAGAATCAAATTGCAAACACTTTGTTGTTGTTATTGATTAAGGAGAGAGAATAAAGAATATGGCGGCGCAATTTTTTATTTTATAATTCTTAGAAATCGTAATATATTGATAGACATATTTTTATTGAAGCTGTAAAAAAATTGATAGAAAAATGGATTACACTGACCAGAGTAGAAGGCCGCGTTGATGATGGGCCGAGGGGCGGTGACGGTGGGCAGGAAGAGGTCGCAGAAGCTGCCGGGGGCAGCGCCGTCCAGGCCGAGTCCGCGCCCGAGCTCGAGCAGCGAGTCCGCGCCAGAGGAAGCCGCCGACGAAGACAGCTGCTCCGCCCCGCCCGCTCCCGAATTGATGGCAATCGGAGCAGCCGGCGCCTGCAGCGACGTCGTCGAGCCACCGCACCCCGAGGAGGACGAACTCGCGTCTCCGTTTCCACTGCTCATCATTGCGTCGCTTCTTCCCTCAGGGTTGGAAGGAACGAGAGATGAAGAAGAAGGAGAGAGCGGAGACGACGAGAGGAGAGACAAAGGAAGGAGATATCGACGAGGCCTTAGTCTGCAAGGCTTACTTACTAATCATGAGAGATCGTGTAAGTGGAGAGAGACGCGAACGTGCATAGAAAAGATCAAAGAATTAAAGAGGAATAAAAGACGATCGATTTCTGATGACACGTCTTCTGCTGTGTTTCGCTGCTAGGCTTTTTTCAGTTAATTGATGCAACCCTATCGACATCTGTCCATATTTATGTACCACGAAATAATAAGAAAGAAGAAATATATACAAACCCGATGGTTGTAAGATATGTCTAAAAGGCAAAAGAGCACGAATGACACAATACAAATTGTGCTAGGTAGAGAGGCATGTTTGAGATGACAAGAATGCTTCTACTGTTACGCAGACAGTCGTAGGAGAAACGTTCAATACGATGGAAACGGACGGAAAGTGAAAGGAAGAAATATAGAGCAAAAAGGATAGAGATAGAGAGAAAGGAGAGAAAGAGAGAGAGAGAGAGAGAGAGAGAGAGAGAGAGAAAGAGATAGAGAGGGAAAGAGCGTGAAATGAATGTAGAAAGGTAAGCGACCAAATATCGTAAAAAGCGAGAGGGAAAAAACGGGGAAAGAGAGAATAGAACACTCCCGAACAATGTGAAATGGTCAACAGTTGGGGGGGGGGGGGTGGTGACACGGAAGGGGAGTGGGTCTGATTGGGGTTGTGATGTGAATGGAAAGAGAGGGCGACATAGAGATGAGAGAGAGTGAGAGCGATTAGAAGGCCGAGACTGCGAGGGTAAGGAGAGAGAGAGAGAGAGAGAGAGAGAGAGAGAGAGAGAGAGAGAGAGTGCAAAGGGCGAGCTGGTAAGTAGGCACCGGCGCACACGAAGTCTCGTGAGTTGGCGAGAGGCTTGAGTTGTGTGTCATGATGTCATGAGATTGAACGATAGAGAGGGAACGGGTAAATATGGGCAGGGAGAGAGAGAGAGAGAGAGAGAAAGGAAGAGAGAAACTAAGAAAAGAGAAAGAAGCAAGCAAGCAAAAAAAAAATTTGGAATAGTGCTCTTAGCCGGCCCGAAGATACCCTCCTTTCGATTGCTGTCTTTCTGCAGAGTGGCATTCCTCGGTAGGATGAGGGAGAAGCGGAAAGGAGAGAGAGCGAATGAGAAAGAGAAAGAGAGAGGGAGAGAGAGAGCGAGAGCGGAAATAGAGAGCACGAGAGCAGCTTGGGCGCGTGACTCGCCCTCTAGTCGTCTGGCAGGAGCCTTAGTTATTTCTCTCTCGCTCTCTCTCGCTATCCTCTCGTCTCAACTCGTTGTCTTTTGCTATGACGTCTTCCCTCTCTCTTTCTCCATCTCTCTCTCCTACATTTACTCCCTCATATCTATGTTTTCTTTGTATTCTACTCTTCCTCCTGTCACTGGTCCTCGAAAGTGCATCTCTATCTCTTTTCTCTCTGTCTTCCTTTCTTTTTTTGCTGCAGATAGAAAGTCACACCTCGCCCTCTTACTCGTGTTGAGAGGTTTCTGGAGAAAGTACGAGGCAGGGAGAGGAGGGAGGGAGAGGGAAAGAGGTAGAGAAAGAGAAAGAAAGTGAGAATGAAAGAGAGAAAGAGAGGACAGAGGGGAGAAAGAGAGCGAGAGGGCGAGACAGAGAGAGAATGAGAGCGAGAGAGAGATCGAAAGTGAAATAAAGAGAGGCTAATGAGAATTGTAAGATTGAGAAATGCCGCGAGTGAGAAAGATAGAGAGGTAGACAGAGAAACATAGAGAGAGGGTGAGAGAGAGAATGAGAGAATGAGATAGAGAGAGAGAGAGAGAGAGAGAGAGAAGGTGTCGATGTGGGGTGGGGCAGGGATGTAACCATGTGCTTTTTCCCATTGCTTGCGGTTGACGTGAAATCAGCTGGCGTCAGATATTAGTTGGAGACATGTAAAGCAAAGGCCATTGGTTGGAGCGAGAGAAATGGGCAGAGATTGAGAGAGAGAGAGAGAGAGAGAGAGATAATGGAGAGGACGAGAGAGAGAGATATACACACACAGAGAGAAAGTGAGAGGTCCAAGAGAACTTAGTGGGGAAAAAAGAAATATAAATTAATATTAGACTAGATTGTACTAGATTCTATACCAATAGTTACATAAAAGATGACGCAGTAGCGAATCATGTGCCGGTGGAACGATCTGTGTATGCACTTAGTTGTCTTCTTATCTCTCTTTCTCTCGCTCGCTTTCTCTCTTTCTCTCTTCAATCCTCTCCCCTTTCTCTCTCCATGTCTCACTCCTCTCTCCTTCACGTTCTTTCTCTCTCTCTCTCATCTTCCTCTTTCTCTTCCTATCCATATTGCAGTAACAGGTACGAGAGAGAGAGAAAGAGAGAGAGAGAGAGAGAGAGAGAGAGAGAGAGAGAGAATTCAACAAGATGTTCAGAGAATGAAGTTGGAAACGGTAAGAAAGAAGTTGTTTGTGACATTCTGCTGCCATTCGAGCAGCCGAGTGGTGGAAACGCGCATGAGTGCAACATTCATTGATGCAAGAGATGGGTGGAGGAAGGGAGAAGAGAGACAGAGAGGAGAGAGGGAGGGAGAGGAGAGACAGAGGGAGAGAGAGAGTGAGAGAGAGACAGTGAAAATGAGAGAGAGAGAAAAGAGAGAAAGGATATGAAATCAAGAGGTGAAGGGAGAGAGGGAGAAAGGAAAGAGAGAGTGGAAGTGGAAAGAGAGAGACAGAGAGCGAGATAGAGAGAAGGAGAATGTAAAAAAAGAAAGAGTAAAGGATGAGAGCGCTATGGTAAGGTACTCTTTGTTTCTTCCCTTCCACTTCACAAAATATTAATTCAACTTTTGCTCTCCCTTTTTTTCTCTCTCTCTCCCTTTCTATTTCTCAATCGAAGAGGTAACCTTACGTGAATAGAAGAAAGTTAATTCAAAAATAAAAAAGGAGAAGCTATCGCCAGTGAAGGCACCAAAAGCTTCACCGAAAAGCTAGCATGACAGAAGGCCAGAACTTGCCGAAGAATTCCGGAGCAGGGCTTGGGGAAACACATGTGTGTATGTACATACATATGTAGGTCAGCATGAAACCGTGAAGGAGATCTTCGGAGTGGCAACGAGAATCAAAGGAGGTGATAGAGGGAGGGAGGTGGTGGTAACGTGAGCGAGAGAGAGAGAGAGAGAGAGTAAGAGAGAGAGAGAGAGAGAGAGAGAGAGAGAGAATGAAAGTGGTATATGAGGAAGCAGCAGCACTCTTAGACACCGACCGGTTCTAGCGGAACACTGAAAGTACACGGAGAATAGGCTAACGCGTGCCGATACGTGGAGAAAGAGAGAGAGAGCAAATGGGGGAGAGGGCGAGAAAGAGAGACAGAAAGAGAGCGAGAGAAAGAGTGTGAGAGAGAAAGGAATAGATAGAGAGAGAGAGCATCAGAAAGAAGCATGGCATTAGGGGACAAGGAAATATATTGTTCTTTGTATGTTGTGATGGAAAAAAGAGCGCGGAAGGACTGGAGAGGCAGAGAGAGAGAGAGAGAGAGTGAGAGAGAAGCATTGAGATTACCCAGACAATCAGAGTAAATCAAGCGGGCCGAAGGCGATTCGATTCTCATGTGAAACGCGCCTGCGGATGACCAGCAGGAAGAGGAGAACAGAGACTGAGGACGCCCTTCACACTTCCTTAACTTTTTCTCACACTTCCTCTCTCCCTCTCACTCACTCTCTCTTTCTCTGTCTCTGTCTCTCCTCTCTCACATTTCCTCTCTTCCTCTCACATTCTCTCGCTTTCTCTCCCTCTTTCTCTCTCTCCCGCCTTCTCGTCCTCTACTTCTCTCCCATTTTTTTCCCGATTCTCTCTCTCGCTCATTCGCCTTTATTCAATTTCTCAAGCCTGCCGTGCTATTAATCTTGACAAAAGTGCCACCAGTTTTGCCAAAAGGTGCCCACCTTTTCAATTGAAACTGCGCCCAGTTTCAAAGCAAAGTGGATCCACTTTTCACTGGTGTTTTTGCCGTTTTGTGTTGTTTTAAGTGAAGACATTTTGTCAATCTTGCTCAATTATAAAGATTTGTGCGTTGAAGTTGAAGATGAACAACTTGTTGATGCCGATTCGGTCTCGCCGCCCCAATCTGCATTATGTTCGGCAGCACCCATTGGTGTTTTTCTCGCAAAACGAAGCGCTCCTCCACGAGCGCTTTCGCATGTCACCAGCGAGAGTGCGCGAGCTTGTCCAGGAACTCACGGCGGCACTCAACCACTACACTCTCGGAGACTGGGCAATATCTCCAACCAACCAGGCAAGCTCCACCATCGAGACAAGAGGACTAGGACTAAAGAAGGAGTTCCTGAGCGGGATGCACTGAATGATAGCGAGCGAGACACATAGAGAGAGAGAGATTGAAAGAGAGAGAGAGAGAGTGATAGAGAGAGAGAGAGAGATTCAGCAAGAGAAGATCGGCACTTGGAACGAGGAGAGAGAAATCACAACATTCCTAGGTTCTAATCCTGCTTCGTGCCCTCTTCACGAATGCCCCACAGTCTGTGCTCGCCGACCTATTCGGCTGCTGTCAAGCCACTGTCGCGAATGTGCTTAATCGCACTCTAGAAGGAATCCAGTCAATGTGGGACGAGCACGTCCGGTTCCCTCTGACAAGTGCGCGCTACTGCGCCGGTGCATCCGCTGCATTTGGATCCGCTGCATTTGGAGACGCTGCAGATTTGGAAGTAAGACTTTCGATTGAAAGAAGTAAACTTTATTCAAACAGAAAGAACAACAACAACAACAGTTACTATAACAAGTCTCCATAACAGTAACTATAACATGTATCCCAAAAAAGTTAGTTTTCATTTTGCAGATGTCATTGGCTTGATCGACGGGTCATTGATTCCTATAATGGCCCCCCACAACTCACCATGGCAGTTTCGAACCCGAAAAGGATGGACTGCGCTAAACGTCCTACTCGTATGCGATGCGGCCGGCAGAATCATCTACTGCAACGCTCGCTACCCAGGGAGCTGCCACGATGCTTATATATACAGGCAATCTTCTCTAGCACAGGCTGTTGCTCAAGGATCCATTCCTCCCGGCTACGTTCTCCTTGGTGACTCTGGCTTCCCTTGCAATGATCTAATACTCACTCCTTACCGTAGCCCCCAATCAGCAGCCGAGGAAGAATTCAACAAGGAGCACAAGCACACTCGTGTGCTTGTTGAACAAGCAATCGGGATGCTCAAGAGAAGGTTTGGCTGCTTACGGGGACAGCTGCGGGTTCAGCCCCGCGAAGCCGTGAAGTATATAATGGCATCCGTCATACTTCACAACTTCGTCATCAACAACATCACAGGAGGCTACCCGATCCCCCAAGCTCGCATAGCAAGGATGGCCCACCCACCAATTGGAATGAATCCCCGCACGTACATGACAAACAATCTTTAAGTAATTGAATATACTCTTGTTAATTTGTTATTGCCTATTTCTCTATTATATCGCGTCAATCTATCTTTAAAATTTGAATAAAGTAAATAATCTTCCTATTCTCAATTCACAATCACTATTCAAGGTGATCTCAGTCTAACAAACTACAGCACCAAAACGACAAGCTTTAAAAATAGATTCATAAACAGAAATCTAAACTAGTATTTGGAACATCTAAGCTAGATTTCAGGAGAGCGAGTTGAGATAGCCGAGATGGATTCAGCTGGATGAAGAAAAACTTCTTCATGTCGCGCGACATCATTCAGGAACGCATGCGGCGAGTATTCATCATGCCCTGCCATCGAATGCCGCATCTTAAACAGAGTTCCTTGCTTTTAAGGGAATTGCACAAAAGAATAACTGAAATCGAAACCTAATATAATCGATTAAAATAGTACCTCTCGATGAAGATGCTCCGTTGCCGCATCGGCCGCCGACGCGTTGTTGAGGTGAATGTGAAACTTACACCGAGAAAATCTAACTTGGCTAAACGCATTCGTTGATCCCTCATGCGCAATGTTCGTGAACTGTCGCTTAAAATCAAAGAAGTCATGATGTTGTGACGGCTGCGCCGGTCTTTCTTGGCTGTTCTGGAATGGAATCGAATTCCACAACCTATTCTAAAAACTTACCACAATGCAAATAAAAACCAATGAAAGGTCGAACGAACATAATCGAAATCCTCACGTGTTCGCTCCAGAAAGTCGTCCGAATCCTTAAAACACATTTAGAAAGCAATTTCTACTTATAAACAGAATGTGAAAGCTTCTCTATTCTGCACAACCTGCCACCAACCTCCAAATCTATTATCTCCGTCTTCACACGCTTTCCAACAGTATCAAATAAGGATTCCGATCCACGCGCACCAATGTCCGAATGCCTTCGCCTGCCGTTCTTGTTCTAGATCAAAGTCAACATAGAAGACAGAAAATATTGCAAGTAAACAACGACATTTACATGAATGTTGTAGCGCAAGTAACCTCAGCCAAAGGCAGTAGAGACAATTCGCCCTGCTCGCAAATCCCGTTGAATGCCGGGGTTTTCCGATATCGTCCGATCATCTCCTGCTCCGCTGGCACAAATCCGGCAAACTTTTGCTGAAGATTCGTCTCAGTCTTCTCGTCTATGCCTCCGCCAGTTAAATTCCTGTGACTAAACCACCGATTGCAAACAAATCGAGCTTAAACAGCAAAACCGGTAAGAAACCTTTTCTCCTCTGAAGCATACTGCTTTGTCGTGGCCATCGACTCCTGCAGAATGCGGCTGCAGCGCTTCTGCGTTAGCTCCTCGTTCTTGCATCGCACTCGAGCGCGATCCACGACTGTTGTCCAGGCTGCCGTCCTTTTCGAGTTTGCGTCAGACGCCCGGTCTAGGTTGCCTTCCACCAGCAAGTCACGAAACTTGAATATCTCTTCAAGGATGATTTGCTTCTGGTTGGAAGAAAGGTGCTTCGGCATTCCTAAACGAATGAACATGCATCAACAATATGGCAATTACAATCATAAAGCGAGAAATGTAAGAGATTGCCCCCTCCCAATACGAATCCCAACTTTTTTTGTTCCGTCATTATGCGCGCCAAACATCCTGCACGTTTGAAACCGTGCGCACAGTTTTAGAGAGTGCGCGAATTTGAGAGAGCAAAAGTTTGTAAAGGTTTTCTACACACTTTTGCCCTCTCACTTTTGCTCACTCTTTCGTGTTAGAGAAATAAACTGCGCCCAGTTTGAATATGGGTCCAGTTTAAAACGTGGGTTGGCTGTTGAGCGAAACTGGAGCCATTTTGGCCATTTTTCATAGTAAAACGGCGAAAAACCTGCTCCAAGTTTCCATTTTAGTTCGACCAAATTTTACTGAACACTGGATCCACTTTTCTTCCTAGATTAATAGCACGGCTGATGACTGTGTTTTAGTCACTTTTCCACTTATATTTCGCCCATCTTCCTGACTCTTACTCTTCCTAGCCAGGATTCACATACTTCGTTCTTCTCTCTCCCTTTTTCTGTCTCTCTTTTTTTCTGTCTCTCTCTCTTTCTCCGATTCTCTCGTTATCTCTCCGCGACAGCTTCGGAATGTTCTTTCTACAAACCCGCATCTTCAGGCGAATTTTAGAAAGCACGGCAAGAGCTTAAGGGGCGTAGGGAGGCAGCAGAGAGAGAAAGGTCAAGAGAGAGAGAGAGTGAGAGTGAGAGAGAGAGTCAAGATATTGATAGGGAGAGAAAGAAAGAAAGTGGGATGCAGGAAAAGTCCCGTTTGACCGCCCCCGGAGGCGCTCCGGGAGTAGAGTCTGGACAGAACTTTTGGTGAAGGCAAGAATGCCATGAAGAAGACGACACCTTGGAAATGAGAGAGGACGAGAGTTCAGAGGGAACGAGGACATGAGACATAGAGAGAGAAGGGAAAGGAGAGAGAAATAGAGAAACGAAAGAAAAAGAAAAAAAGAAAGATAGAGAATGGCTCCGGGACAGCTACTCGCCTGGCAACGAAAGCGGAAAAAAGAAAAACAAATGAGTGGTGGTAGAGGAGGAGACGACAGAAAGGGAGAGAGAGAGAAAAAAAACAACAAAGTGGCAGAGAGAATATGGGAACACCAGAGAACCGATAAAGAGTGTGAGAGAAAACGAGAGAACAAATGGTTGAACAGCAACCATTTTCGCATGTCGTAACTGTTGATGCTCTTTGGAGTTCTTACAAGTAGCAAATGTAAAAGACAGAAAAAATAACTCGAGAGAAAGAGAGAGAGAGAGAGAGAGAGAGAGAGAGAGAGAGAGCGGCAGTGGAGAGACGGTGAATGAGAGAGTGAAGTGGAATAAACATGGTGAAGTAAAGTAAAATGATATGGTAAGGAGTCAATTCACGAACGACACAGCGAATTTATTTGGGCAGGGACAAGAGAGCTAGAGAGAGAGAGAGAGAGAGAGAGAGAGAGAGAGAGAAAGAGAGAGGGAGAAAAAGAGATAGAGGAAAGTCAAAGAAAGAGAGAAATGGCATGCAGTCAACAAATGGCAATGGGAAATGGCAAAGACGACAAGGATCGAATATTGCGCGTGGACTTTCGGCAGGAAGCGATGGAGTTGAGAGAGAGAGGAAGGGGAGAGAGAAAGAGAGAGAGAGAGAGCGAGAGAGAGAGAGAAAGAGAGAGAGAGAGAGAGCGATATCTCTGGTGAATCTCCGTATTACGCCGGATTTGATGGTGCATGAATAACAAGATTTCTCTTTATCCCTCTCTTCTAGAACTTCTTACCATTAGATCAGAAACAGCCATTGCGCTGATAATCAACAACAAAAAGAAAGTGACTTTGAAGGAGAAAAAGCAAGTTCAATATAGATATTTATGTAGGCACATTTGGCATTACACGCTCGAAGCTGTTTTCTTCTCTGGAACGCCCACTCGTTTTGTTCTTCACCGATTGGCGTTCTCTTGTTTTCGCCTTCAGGGCACAGAGGGTGGATAGAGCGAGAGAGAAGTAGTAATGATGAGAAGAGAGAGACACGATGAGAGAGACAATAACGAGAGAAAGAGAGAGAGAGAGAGAGAGAGAGAGAGCGAATGAGAAAAAGTGGGAAGGGACAACGACAGAGAAAGAGAGGGAGAGAAATAAACAGAGGCAGAGACGATGGCAGAGTGAGAAAGAGTCTAGACAGTCAGAGACATAGGCGGCGTTGTGTTCAACGCCGCTCGTTCAATTTATGTATGAGTCGGAGGGGAAAAAAGACTCTTGGGCTGCCTGGTAACTCTTCATTCCGAACGCTCTATCACCTCTCATTTCCTTGTTCTGTCTTTTTCAGGCTATCCTCGGAGACTTGTTAGAGGTGCTGGATAAGCAGTAGAGAAAGGAAGAGAGAGAGAGAGAGAGAGAGAGAGAGAGAGATTGAGAGCGAGAGAAAGTAGAGAGAGAGAAAGAGCGAGAGAAAGTGAGAGAGAAAAAAGAGCTCGCCTCAGGCCATGCCTATCTATTCGATGACGTCAAACCTGTAGGAAGCACAACGAAGAATTTAGAAAAAAGGAATATAGGGAGTCGAAATGACAGAGAGAGATACTGAGAAAGGGAGATAGAGGGAGAGAGAGAGGGTGAGAGACAAGTTAATTCAAGAATTCTCTTAAACTTTCTATCAATAACTTCCATATTCCTCCACATTGCTCCTTCTTTCTCTCCGTCTTCCTCCTCTCTCTCTCTCTCTCCTTCTCTCTTTCTCTCCCTATCCCTTCCACCATTCCCTTTTTCTATATAAATAAGTTGCGGGCATTAGCACAGAATTAGTGAATCGTTCTGTCTCTTGGAACACATGATTATTCTTCACTTTTCATTCATTTTTATCACTGCTCTGTCAATTTTCGACTTCAGTTCATTGTTTTCCTTGCTGAAGGTTTTTTGTGTTCCATTTACTTTGAAATAGCTGCCCTGGCAGCTAATTACAGTGACAGAGGGCGAGTAAGAAGGAGGGACGAGGAGAAATAGAAAAGAGAGAGAGAGAGAGAGGGAGAGAGAGAGAGGGGGATGGAGAGAGGGAGAGGGAGAGAGGGAGAGGAGGGAGAGATGGAGAAAGGAGGAGCCGTAAAACACCATGAAGGTGCAAGAACACTCATCTAGCTATTCTCTCGGGCCACAATTTGGGGATTATCCTCTCCATTGCCAACCTTTCCTCTCTCTTTCTCTCTCTCTCTCTCCCTCTCTTTCTCACTTTCGAAAATGTTCAGTAAACATACCTGTAAGCAGTAGTCACCAGTAACATTCGAAGTCAAGAGGTCAAATAATATCTAAGCAAGAGATTAATGACTTGCTTCAATAAAAAAAGTTCCTGAATACATTAGTCTCCAGCAAAACAAACTCTTTTCTGCAATCCTTCGAATATATGAGTGCAAAAATGGTCGTCATTTGTTTAAACATATCTGAAAAACAGCCTAGAGGGAACAATAGTAATAGTGAGTGTGTGAGAGAGAGAGAGAGAGAGAGAGTGAATGAGTGGGAGAGATAGGGAGAGGTGGAATGAGAGAAAATTGTAGGGACAAGGAGCGAAATATGATTTTGATTTTCTTTATTTATTCTCGTCTCATCTTTTTTCTCTCTATCTCTATCTTCCTCATTCTATGGATCTCTCTCTCTCTCCCTCTCTCTGTCCTCTCTCAATCTTTTTCGCTCTGTCTCTCTCTCTCTCTCACTTTCTCTCTTTCGCTTTATCTTTCGCTGCCTATCTCTGCCCAGACACATCATATTTTTTCGATACCCATTCTCTGTATCTTTTTTCCTTCCTTTCTCTCTCTCTCTCTTTCTCTCTATTTCTCTCTCTCTCTCTCCCTAACTCTCCCTCATCACCGAGAAGAGTCATTCGTCTTGCCGTGCGTCCTTTCAACCCCGCGAATGGCATGATGGTATTTTTTGTGGTTAGTTCTCCTTGCCTTGCACTCCGTCTTCTCTTATTCTCTCTCTCTCTCTCTCTCTCTCTGTCTATCTCTCACTCTGTCTATGTCTCTCTGTCTCTCTCTCTCTCTCTCTCTCTCTCTCTCTCTCTTTTCCCAATTGGCCTTTGGCCGCTGCGATCTCTCAGCAAGATTCGTCTGCTCGTGCCTGAGGGCGCCATACACGGCCAGGTCCCATGACCATGGAAGAGGGCCGTCTCGGGGAATGCCAAGGAGAATTAGGAAAGAAAGAGAGCGAAATGGAGAGAGCGCGGAAAGAAAGAGATAGAGAGAGAGATAGAGAGAGAGAGAGAGCGAAAAAGATAGGCAGCGAAAGATAAAGCGAAAGAGAGAAAGTGAGAGAGAGAGAGAGACAGAGCGAAAAAGATTGAGAGAGGACAGAGAGAGGGAGAGAGAGAGAGATCCATAGAATGAGGAAGATAGAGATAGAGAGAAAAAAGATGAGACGAGAATAAATAAAGAAAATCAAAATCATATTTCGCTCCTTGTCCCTACAATTTTCTCTCATTCCACCTCTCCCTATCTCTCCCACTCATTCACTCTCTCTCTCTCTCTCTCTCTCTCTCTCACACTCACTATTACTATTGTTCCCTCTAGGCTGTTTTTCAGATATGTTTAAACAAATGACGACCATTTTTGCACTCATATATTCGAAGGATTGCAGAAAAGAGTTTGTTTTGCTGGAGACTAATGTATTCAGGAACTTTTTTTATTGAAGCAAGTCATTAATCTCTTGCTTAGATATTATTTGACCTCTTGACTTCGAATGTTACTGGTGACTACTGCTTACAGGTATGTTTACTGAACATTTTCGAAAGTGAGAAAGAGAGGGAGAGAGAGAGAGAGAAAGAGAGAGGAAAGGTTGGCAATGGAGAGGATAATCCCCAAATTGTGGCCCGAGAGAATAGCTAGATGAGTGTTCTTGCACCTTCATGGTGTTTTACGGCTCCTCCTTTCTCCATCTCTCCCTCCTCTCCCTCTCTCCCTCTCCCTCTCTCCATCCCCCTCTCTCTCTCTCCCTCTCTCTCTCTCTCTTTTCTATTTCTCCTCGTCCCTCCTTCTTACTCGCCCTCTGTCACTGTAATTAGCTGCCAGGGCAGCTATTTCAAAGTAAATGGAACACAAAAAACCTTCAGCAAGGAAAACAATGAACTGAAGTCGAAAATTGACAGAGCAGTGATAAAAATGAATGAAAAGTGAAGAATAATCATGTGTTCCAAGAGACAGAACGATTCACTAATTCTGTGCTAATGCCCGCAACTTATTTATATAGAAAAAGGGAATGGTGGAAGGGATAGGGAGAGAAAGAGAGAAGGAGAGAGAGAGAGAGAGGAGGAAGACGGAGAGAAAGAAGGAGCAATGTGGAGGAATATGGAAGTTATTGATAGAAAGTTTAAGAGAATTCTTGAATTAACTTGTCTCTCACCCTCTCTCTCTCCCTCTATCTCCCTTTCTCAGTATCTCTCTCTGTCATTTCGACTCCCTATATTTCTTTTTTCTAAATTCTTCGTTGTGCTTCCTACAGGTTTGACGTCATCGAATAGATAGGCATGGCCTGAGGCGAGCTCTTTTTTCTCTCTCACTTTCTCTCGCTCTTTCTCTCTCTCTACTTTCTCTCGCTCTCAATCTCTCTCTCTCTCTCTCTCTCTCTCTCTTCCTTTCTCTACTTCTTATCCAGCACCTCTAACAAGTCTCCGAGGATAGCCTGAAAAAGACAGAACAAGGAAATGAGAGGTGATAGAGCGTTCGGAATGAAGAGTTACCAGGCAGCCCAAGAGTCTTTTTTCCCCTCCGACTCATACATAAATTGAACGAGCGGCGTTGAACACAACGCCGCCTATGTCTCTGACTGTCTAGACTCTTTCTCACTCTGCCATCGTCTCTGCCTCTGTTTATTTCTCTCCCTCTCTTTCTCTGTCGTTGTCCCTTCCCACTTTTTCTCATTCGCTCTCTCTCTCTCTCTCTCTCTCTCTCTCTCTCTCTTTCTCTCGTTATTGTCTCTCTCATCGTGTCTCTCTCTTCTCATCATTACTACTTCTCTCTCGCTCTATCCACCCTCTGTGCCCTGAAGGCGAAAACAAGAGAACGCCAATCGGTGAAGAACAAAACGAGTGGGCGTTCCAGAGAAGAAAACAGCTTCGAGCGTGTAATGCCAAATGTGCCTACATAAATATGTATATTGAACTTGCTTTTTCTCCTTCAAAGTCACTTTCTTTTTGTTGTTGATTATCAGCGCAATGGCTGTTTCTGATCTAATGGTAAGAAGTTCTAGAAGAGAGGGATAAAGAGAAATCTTGTTATTCATGCACCATCAAATCCGGCGTAATACGGAGATTCACCAGAGATATCGCTCTCTCTCTCTCTCTCTTTCTCTCTCTCTCTCGCGCTCTCTCTCTCTCTCTTTCTCTCTCCCCTTCCTCTCTCTCTCAACTCCATCGCTTCCTGCCGAAAGTCCACGCGCAATATTCGATCGTTGTCGTCTTTGCCATTTCCCATTGCCATTTGTTGACTGCATGCCATTTCTCTCTTTCTTTGACTTTCCTCTATCTCTTTTTCTCCCTCTCTCTTTCTCTCTCTCTCTCTCTCTCTCTCTCTCTCTCTCTCTAGCTCTCTTGTCCCTGCCCAAATAAATTCGCTGTGTCGTTCGTGAATTGACTCCTTACCATATCATTTTACTTTACTTCACCATGTTTATTCCACTTCACTCTCTCATTCACCGTCTCTCCACTGCCGCTCTCTCTCTCTCTCTCTCTCTCTCTCTCTCTCTCTCTCTTTCTCTCGAGTTATTTTTTCTGTCTTTTACATTTGCTACTTGTAAGAACTCCAAAGAGCATCAACAGTTACGACATGCGAAAATGGTTGCTGTTCAACCATTTGTTCTCTCGTTTTCTCTCACACTCTTTATCGGTTCTCTGGTGTTCCTATATTCTCTCTGCCACTTTGTTGTTTTTTTTCTCTCTCTCTCCCTTTCTGTCGTCTCCTCCTCTACCACCACTCATTTGTTTTTCTTTTTTCCGCTTTCGTTGCCAGGCGAGTAGCTGTCCCGGAGCCATTCTCTATCTTTCTTTTTTTCTTTTTCTTTCGTTTCTCTATTTCTCTCTCCTTTCCCTTCTCTCTCTATGTCTCATGTCCTCGTTCCCTCTGAACTCTCGTCCTCTCTCATTTCCAAGGTGTCGTCTTCTTCATGGCATTCTTGCCTTCACCAAAAGTTCTGTCCAGACTCTACTCCCGGAGCGCCTCCTTCCTCTCTTCCAGTGTCTCTGTCTCTCACTGCCGAATCCGTGCTCTTCTTCTCTCGCTCTCTCCGTCTCCGCCCGCTCTCATGTACTCTCTCCTCTGTCTTCTGCTGCACGAACTCGGTCTCCTTGGCTGGCGTCCTCTGACTTCTCTGCGTCTCTTCCGTCTCGATCCTGCCAACGTCATTCTCATGTGCCAAACCATGAGCACGAATCGCTTACCGGCCCATGGCGTCCGGTTTTCGAAGCCAAAAAGAATGTAGTTTTGTTTTAATTCGTATTTTTATTTAATTCTTACTATGCAAAAAATTCATATCAAATATATTTTTTTTCTTTTTCCCCGCTGCTGCTTGCTTTTGTTCATCTTATTTGAAGATCGTTAAAGATCGCCGTAATCATGCCCAGATTTAATTTTCAATAAAGCTCACTCACAAGAGTGAATGAGTATGCTAGAAGACGGTGCCATTAGATTAATTTATTGATTTAACATTCTACGGTCCTAATATTTTGGTGAAATTACCTACTGTATTTTTGCATTAAATTTTTGATGATATTGAACCGAAGATATTGATCGTAAAATATCGATTTTGGAAGTCATTCCTTTTCTAAAGTCTTTGAACAAATGTTGTACGACGACCGATCCCTATTTGGCCAGAGGTTATAAATTAATTCGAGTGCTTCTGTTTAGGGCATTAAATCTCTTGATGTAACTTTATTTGACTATTTAAAATGCTTTTCTATTCAGGATGAGCTATAAAAATGAGTTTTAAATATACGCACACACCTAAAGTGTAATGTAATGTCATCGTGTTCCGATTTCACAGAAAATAGCAAGCTGACATCCTAACTGTAGCTTCAGCCAATTCGACCTTGTCCGCTGTCGTGCACTTCTGATCGCTTTCCTCCAGACAGTTCCCACTCAAATTGATGTAAACACTCCTCACCATTTATTACTGTCAATTTTATCAATTTCACGACATTAAATTAGGCAAATATCGCCTATACATAAAAAATAAAGTGTTTCCCAGAAAATAAAACTTCTACCAAGAAATTCTAGAGATGAATGAATACCTATTACTAAGAAAAGCTGAACATCAAATAGTATATTTTGGTACTCCTTCTGAAAGCTGAATTAATCATCTACTATAACTGAAAGACTCTGAAATAAATACTAAACGCTGTCTACCTCTTCTTAAAAGCTGAACTTGATCTTTCATCCAATGGCTCGATAAATAGCACTAATATAAGGACGAATATATTTATATATATAATAAAATATCCTTGTTGTTAATACTTTGGAGCAATGACATCCAGATGATTGAGAAGGTTCTGGACATTACGAAGGGACGAGCCGAGGATGGCGAGGATCTGCGGCATGACAGGAATGGTTGCCTCTGCACTGACGACAGTGACATCCTTGGCAACCTGCTTGAGGTTCGGGGTGATCTGGTAGACAGCCAGGATCAGACGGCAGCCACTCACGTATACTGACACGAGATGCTCCATCGGAAGGGGAGGAGTCCATCTGACAAGCAACGAATACACACGAACATACAAAACTAATTCTTAAGAAATATTTATAATACAAAAATAAAACTAAACGACACCAGAATAGAAATGAAGAAAACGAATTAACATATTGAGCAGATAAGATCGAAAGAGATGTGTGCAGAAGGAAAAGCAGTGGATGAAAAGCTGACTTCTTTGTTGGCGGGAACTGGCAGAGTTCGAGCAGAGTCCGCTTCCGTGGCAGGACGACCGCGTTGCGTGCCGAGCACAACGCGTTGCGTACATCACGCGTTGCGCGGTCGAGAACGGAGCCTGTCATTTTTTTCTTCTTAAACATATCTTACTGTTCAATTTTTAATTTTATATATCTTTCATGGAATTTTGTTATTACTAGTATTTAGAAGAATACCCAAGAGGATGGAGTGATGTAGAGATAAGAAGGGTTACGAGGGACCAGAACATAGGGAGAGAGAGAGAGAGAGCGACAGAGATAGCGAGATAGTGTGTGTTGAGATAAAGAGAGACCACCTTACCTGCTGTCCTGTCCCAGTCTCCAGATTCCCGCAATGCTTTCGCACGATGCAATGCTTCTTCGAGAATTAACGCAGCACGCGCGAGATAATTAGTCATGTCCTAGAAAATGGTTCAAAGTAACTTCTCTACAGAGTGCAAACATCAATTTCGCAATAAAGTTAATAATTTCTCCATTAATAGGGCGTAAAAAAATTAGTTTCTATGTTAATAAATCGCAAAATAACCACTAATTTGATTAATTGATCATATCAATGATAAAAAAAATCATTAAAAAAAACCCTCCATTTACTCATTAAAAAGGGAAATAAAATAACATAGATGGGTACCTGAATCTGCTGCAACTTCCACTGGACCTCCGGCTGCGCCACTCCGCGGTAGACTCCGCCCGGACTCTTGCTGTGTCGGAGAACAATCTGAGATCAGCATCAGAATGTCACTCACTCTTGCCTAGCGAGTCATTCAAGGAGGACACTTACACACTTGATTACCTCGAACGAAAATTCAATCCAAAGGTTCGCAAAAAAAAAATTCTCCAAGGGTTACGACGTGTTGACCCTCTCCTTCCTCCTCTCTCTCTCCTATATCATTCTCTCCTCTCCTTCTCTCTGCTAACCTCGCAAGCAATGACATTGTCGCCAAGGAGAGTGACGCTGCCCTTGAGTGCTTCTCCTCCATTTCTAGCCACGAGCTGTAGCTGCTCAGCCCTTGCTTTGGTTCCCTCTGGCAGTTTCATTCTCCCATCCATCTTGGCGTGTGCGTGGAGTCGACTCGCGCACTCGCGCACCGAGTGGAGGAGCTGCAGGAGAATAAGTGAACACATCATATATTTATATTTCATTATATTACCATAATTTTTCAATAGCTATTCACTAAAATAGGACAATGATGCTTAGATAGATTTCTGTGTTGCAAACATGAATCTGGAAAATCGTAAACGACAAATCAAACTATGAAAACGGGAATACTCGGCTTTGTTTCTTCAACATTTCAACTTCCAAAGTTCCTACTTACAATAAGAATATTTTTTTAAAGATTTGTTAGCGAGTGCCATCAAAAATTCCCGATGATTGGCCTTAAGCTTTCTCAAATGCGCAAAGCTCTCGAAGATACATTCTACAAAGATGACAACGACCTTGACAGGAATTACACAACCCACTGACAATGAGCAATTAGCGGGAAAACGGACGAATACGGTAAGACTTTGCATGAACAGTACAGTAAGAGGACATCGGCATGAATATTATTAGCATGCTAAAGAAGAAGAAGAAGAGGATAAAAACGCACCCTCTGAAAGACTTCAACGCAGCGCAGCTTCTGAAGCCAAGCGTACTCCTTCTCCATGTTAACTGCGACGGCAGTCTTGAGAAGAGCACATGCTGAAATATCAATGCATTGCATTCATTTAATTCTTTTCCCACCAAAACATCCGTAAGTAGACTGCTGAAATAACAATAAATAGGATACATCTAGCTTTTTCTGCCAAAACATCCGCAAATATGCTTATCCTTGAAAGAAAAAGAAAAAGAAAAACAAACAGGAAACTGCCTTACTGTTTTCCCTCAAAATATTTGAGAAACGAGGGATTTGTGCGATCCCCGGAGAGATAAAAGGTAAGAACCAAGAGGTTGGAAAACATTCATGGCCTTGGGGTAGGAGAACCGAAATAGCACCAAAAAAGGTTGGCTTGGAAAGAGTAAAATAAAGGGGAATATTAAAAGGTTCGAATTTCAATGGAAAGTAAGAGGGAAGAAGAAAAACAAAGTAAGAAACCATCAGCATTATCTTCCGTTTCAGCATCCGACTCGTGACTCGTGCCTTCGTGTGCGTGGAAAACGCCAAGCATCCTAAGTTAAATAATTTAATTGTTTAAAAAATATCTTAAAACAAACTCGATATTTGTTTTAAAATTTGCACGGAAATATTCGCCTGCCAAATACGAAAAAAAGGAGAACAAGGAACGATTGCTAATACGTCAGCGAAAAGGAAAACAATAACAATAGACATAATCCAAACATCGAGATTTGTGACATTTCGAAACAAAAACAACAGAAAAGTGGTGGAAGTGAATCAACTTGAGCTGAACGTGGCAATATGTCTTTCTAGAATACGTGCATTTTGCGTAGGAAAAAACGTGAGCTCACTGACAGAAAAAAAACTTTAGCTCGTACAACGACATTATACAGCTGATTGACAAAAATATCATGAGAGCGAGAAACAATTAGTGCACAGGATCCTTCTCGGCTATACGGTATTATTGGATGGGTGAAATCAAATCCTCGCTGAGGTGTACACTATATATTTAGTGTCTTTTTTTGAATTCCGACTTTTCGGTTTTTTTGGATTCGAGATACATTTCATTTTTGCTGAATCTAAGCGCTCCGTTCAGATGTCATTGGAGAAGACGCCGGCAGAGGACGCCGAACTAGAGTTGAAGGAGCTCGAGAAAGACTACTATTCCAACTATCTTGAAATGTTAGCAAGTCATTTGTCTCTTCTACTTTGCCGTTCTTATTGTATGTGTTTTTAATCCAGAAAAGTTTTTGTTTCCTGTTTTGTTTTATCATTTAAATATGATATTGTTACTTGACAGAAGGTGATTAGAACATGTTGCTTTTTTAAAGTCGTAATTTGGAAAAACAAAGTCATTTGTAGCTACGAGAGGCGGCAGAAGTTTAAAGAAGAGAAGCGTCGACATGCAACGACTGCATTTGACAAGTTTGTAAAGGCAATCCCGGAAAAGTCGACTCTGACGTCGATTAACAAGAAGAAGACGAAGAAGGCGGCTGGTGCTCCGGGCGACGTTGTCACCCTCTCTTCTTCTGACGATGACTCTGAGCTCGATATTAAGGTTCTCTCTTCTTTCCCACATTGGATTAGTGTGCATTCCTCTTCTCCGCCAACAGTTCCTTTTCTTTCGGTGCCTGATGCCGCGAATTTAATTATTCTTTATAAGAAAAGAAGGTGATGCTGACGAAATACGACTTGTATGATTTAACATTACTACTTTTTTCCTTTTTCATATCGTTTTCAGACGCATCGCAGCTTTCTTTCAAAAACGCGCGATTTCCAGTTGTAAATCAAACTTTGAAGGAGCACGAAACTCAACCATTATCTATTTGAAATTTCTAGACTCTTACTGTCGGCATCACTCGAAATTCCCTCCCGCCCTTGTAAATCATTGTCAGGCAATCAGGCGCGAGTTCTAAAATGAGTTTTTGACTCCTTTATCGTTCGAAATGACTTTGCTAGTTCTTATGTGCTCTGAGACACGGCAAACAATGTATTTAATCTAATTAATTTGCTTTGGTTTGATTTATTTGTATTTAGTTTCCTTTATTTTTTCCAGGCCGACGACGATTATGGAATCTTTGAAGAAATGCGCAAAAAGGCACGCAAACAAACGGAGCAAAAGGAGAAGAAGAAGCACGCGGAGCTGGAATCACTTCTCGAGGTTAGAATGAGAGTATCTACTCAGACTCTTTTACAAAGCACAAGGGCTCTAGAAAGCTTACAAGTCCACAGATTTTGTATGAAGCGGGCGGAGGATGGGCACCGGCAAAAATATTATTGATTTTTTACTACTCAAAAAATATGTGCCACCAGCGATATCGACGAATTAAAAAAAGAGCTTAATTAAAGAAGGAGAATTTCAGATTGACGACGAATTCGAATCGGACAAGTTCTTCCCGATTCGCAGCTTGGACGAAACTGACGATGCCATTCTATACGATTTTTTTTTATTCATTTTCTTTCTCTTTATAAAGATATTTTAAATATATTTAAGTCTCAAGCTAGTAAATGTAATTGGACCATTTCATAAAAGAAATTTTTCTTTCATTACGAAAAGTAATTTCAAGCGAGCGAGAAGGAAACTCGCAGCCGTAGAGAAGCACGCAGTCGATTCTCCGAGTTCTTCTTTCCTAACAAAGGTCTGCTTTATATACTTCATTTATATCTTCTCGAATAATAAAAAAAACCTTATTAATTTTATCACTGACTTTTTTAAAGTCATGCACGTGCAATGATTCGCTTGCTATTAGCCAGTAAATTACCTCATGACATCTTTTTTCCCAATTACCCAATCCTTTTCCAGTAAATTTAGAAATGGACATAGAGAGTAGGCATATTGTTTTACGTATCTTCATTGCCTTGAATACTTGATTACTTGATGCTTCATCACACCGAAGTCTTCTTTTAGGAGTCAAGGAATGGCAGAGTTGCGCGGCACTCTTCTCATTCTGAGGACAACGATGTGGTTGTTCTTCATGGAAATGACGTCATTCGTGAAGCTTCTCGACATTCCGCGTCTTATCCTAAAAGGTTTTTTTAAAGCAAAAGTCCTCAAGAAAAGGGTCATATATTACGAGAGACGCAAACAGTAGAGAACTGGGTAGATTACTGGCTTCGTGGATATAGCCTCTTTAAAGTTAGATTAGATCTCTTGCAGAAGTCGCCTTGACGGAGCGAAGATTTCTCTGATCTTGAAGGATCTCAAACACGGCGGCAGCGAGCTTCGGTCTTTCGATTATGTTAGAAATTACTTTTTAAATTAATTTACTGTTAAATCGCTTTTCTATGGCATCTTTTAATGACTTAAGAAAGGTATATTAATGGTGTGGATTATTTTTTCAGGTTCCGCATTGTTAGTTTTTTACTCAATGAAAAAGTGTCTTTTTAGAATGCTCCGGTGGTGTCGATTGTTGCTGAGTTTTCGAAGAAGTGGCGGTGCCCAATTGCACAGGTGGAGTTTTATTAATTATTTACCTTTTTTTACTGAGAATCAAGAATAGTGTACGAATGAAGAAATGTCTTTACTTTAGTTTAAATAAAAAAAAGATATAAGTTATTGCCTGTTTCAAATCGTTGGAGCATATCTAGCGCATGAAGAGAAAATATGTATGGATAAGAAATGAAAACAGAATGGTTTTCTGCCAATAAGTCAAAAAATATTTTACATTTTGATTACAATAAATTCTGGCACGCTAGTTTATATCATGTTCTGCATTTCCTTTGCTTTAAAGGAGCCTGAAGAGCATTCTTGAATTCGCGCCTTTTTGGAAGTCACGAGAGGGAGAGAGCATGTGATTTAGAGAGACGCGACTAGAATAGTCAGAATAATTGAAATAGATTGTATATTGAGTTTCGCGCTCCTTTGAGGTGCTGCTGAGCATTAACAATGAAGTGACCTCGGACACCTCTCTCTCCCCATCCCAGCTCGGGCTCGCAGTCAATGTCGCTTATACGGTAAGTTACTTCTTTTCTTTGTCTCTTTTGTGTAATTACATTTCATTATTAACTACATACAACTCTGAATTAATTGATCGTACGAGAAAAAAAAGACATATTGATTGATATATTTCGAGAGAGCAGGAGTTGACTTTAAGATGTTGATTTCCTTTTCTTGAGACTAACTTGTAATACATCTATTTTCGTGGAGGAAAAAATGATTTAAAGAAATACCTATTTTTATTAATAACAATTTCAGGTTAGCGTAATGTACTTGGACGCGCCTGAGCCGGCTCCGCTATCGACTGCCACTACAGAGAATCAGCAGGAGGACGAAAGCGTGCCGCAGGGACACATTCGGCTTCGCTTCCAATTGGCCAACTCTCGTCCCGTTCCATTTATTATGCACAAGGTTCTTCTTTCTCTCTTTTTCTTTTATTTATTTAATCAATCAGTCAGTCCGGTTGTGTTATTTTAACAGACGTGACTATGTTTGAAACTTAGGTTTAATAAAAGGTATTCTTACGAATATTTGGCAATGATGCATTCTTCATTTGTCTTTTGAAATAAATGACAGAAAAATCAGGATTCTTTTCCCTTAGTTTTCAATTTTTCAAATCTCTGTTATTTCAGAATGATGAATTCGGTCTTCGATCGGTGGCCGTTGCCTCATGTCTGAAGGTGAGAAGTTTGTTACCATAATTTTTTTTTAAGATTTCGGGAAACTATTCTGAAGTGATATATATATATATATTATATATATAATCATTATAAATATTTTGTATTTGTACCACTTGAGATTGGCTGCATTTCTCGCTTCGTCTACGACAGTGTGGATATCAAGTTGGGAGAGACCCCAGAGATGCTCGACATGGAGGACGACGACTGCATCGATGTGTATCCGGGGTAGTGTTCATAATCGATCAGTCGTTATTTATTTATCGATTCAAACTTCTTTCGATTTTTGCTCATTTCTCGACAGTTCTCTCTCTCTCTCTCTCTCTCTCTCTTTCTCTGAGCTCTCTACTATTCCTTGGAGCAAATCCCCAGCATTTACACACTATTACTCGCGCTCACTCTCATTTCCGTATTCTTTTGATCCTTCTAATTTTTTGTTGTTTGGTCATCAAAAAGACTTACTTTATTTTATTTTTAATTATTATTTCAGTAGTCTCATTTCTGTGATTGTCTAACCAAGTATCATAAATGGTCGTGTGAACATGAATGCAACCGTATTCGATTTTCTTTAGTCTACATCTTTACAAACGCTAGTAATCTCAAGAAAGGCGGAAGTATCCCTCTTGTCTCTTCTTTATTCGGCTTAGTTCTGTTCACTTGTAATTGTTGTCTTGTCGAGTTAATTTGGATTGATTCTGAACTTTTCCCGCCCTAGAGGCCTTTTGTCACTCATCATCCATGACATGTAATGTGAGGCCGTGTTCTTTGTAATTTTGACTCTACGGGTCAATTAGGCATCTTTTCTTTTTATTTCGTTTTTGTGAAGTAAAAGTAAATTATAGACCCGCGAATGTTGAACCTCAAAATGTCAGTGATTACTGTATTCACGCGTATATTTCAGGCTTCTAAAACAGCGGGATTCTGTAGGGCTGATTCTTATCTTGTATTGAAATTCTCAATCACGAATTATTCGAACTACCTGTTATATGTTGCGTGTCTTTCTAAAAAAAAAAAGAGTCCTCTCTGCGGCCAGCTGAAAAGTGCGAATTCAGAATTGATTTTGTATTTCTTTTAACTAGAGGCGAAGAAAGAGATGAGAGGCGGCCCGCCCGGAAAACTAAGAAGGCTTCCTTGGATGCCACAAATCCGCGCTGTATCCACTGCAAATGGAAGTGTCGACCATTACGAGGTCGGTCCTTGACTATACAGTATCTTGTGAATGCAATAACCTGCTATGGAAGACAGTAGAAAATGTCGTTGTTCTGATATTGTTTCTTCATTTTGTATCTTTCGCAACACGAGGTGTACCTTGATTGAATTATATAACTACAAAATGGGGGGGGGGGGTTAGCAGGAAGAAGAAGGAGTTAGTGAATCCCGCGCAGGTTCTCGGACTAAGGCCGAGTGCAACCTCGAAGGAGATAAAGACCGCGTACTACGCTCTCTCGAAGAAGCATCACCCAGACACCAACCCGGACAGACAGGAAGAAGCTGCCAAGATGTTCCACCAGGTCTGTCTTCCATTATCTCTTTCTTTTTTGCTTTTCTAGCTACTAATAAAAATATTTCTTATTCTAATTATTATTTGCATAATTAGAAAACATATTTCTTGTACCTTTTTATTATCATTATTAGAAAGTATGTCTATCACTGTTTTTTTTTAAAGTTATCATTTGACGTTAATTTTGATAATAATTATTATGATTATTATTATTACTATTGTCATGATTTTTATTGTATTTACTATTGCACAGAATGTTAGTGTTGACGGTATACGATAAATAGATTTTCTCAATACTGAATGAATAAGTTGACAGGTGGCCGAGTCGTACGAAGTGCTTTCATCGGACGAGAAGCGGCGCGCCTTTGACGAGACGCGTCACTCCTCGACCGCGACGCGTCGCCCTCCCCCTCGGTCCCCTGCCTACACCGACCTCGACCTCGAATACAAACACTTTGAGTACTTCCAGAGGAAAGCAGCGTGCGTCCCTGTCTTTTCTTCTGTTTCTCTCTCTCTCTCTCTCTCGTGCTTCTAGTTGGCGTCGGATTTTTTAGAAGTAAAACACTTTAGCTTGCGTTTTCCCATGGATTCGTTCTACTATTTATTCGATTAATTGTGAACATGCTTTGCGTAGTTACTATTTATTTATCGACATCAAAAATAAGAGATGTTGCCAATTACATCGTGTACAGGAAGCGCCGCCAGCAACAGCAAGCCTACTGGGAATGGCCTGAGGACTGACGGTGAGTGATCAAGCGTCGGTGGTTCAGTGGTAGAATGCTCGCCTGCCACGCGGGCGGCCCGGGTTCGATTCCCGGCCGACGCAACGTTTTGCCATTTTTTATAATAAACATCATTTTAATGTAAAGTTTTTTTTAAATTAAAAGTAGATTTTATAAATCGTAGTATTTTTAGGTGCGTCTCGCCTGCGACGTCCTCGGGAATTTCGATCGGTGTTTGATGAAGCCACGGAGCGAGTCGCAGCGCACAAGGACAGCCGGACTATGCAGAGGGAGATGGAAGAACTGAGGAGGGAGATGGAAAGGGAGCAGGCAAGGAATCTCTCTCTCTCTCTCTCTTTCTCTCTCTCTTTCTCTCTCTCTCTCTCTTTCTCTCTCTCTCTCTCTCTTTCCCTTTCTCTTTCTCCTTCTCTCTCTTCCTTCTTCCCCCAATCTCGATGATTTGTTAGATTTATTCAAAAAGTTCAGATTTACAACAAATCTTCTATCTCTTTGCTCTTAATTAATGATTGTTTTGAACAGACTCGTATGCAAGCGCGATATCCGCTGCCGACCTTCGAGGAGATGCTACGACAGAAGAGAAGAAGAGAAGCTGAAGAGCAGCGAAAGTTGGTGTAAAGAATTGTTGCTGTTTTATTTAAATTCCATTTTTTTAAATAGTAATTCTATATTTTGTTTATTAATATTTCTGATTTCCAATTGAAATATGCTATAGCGAGATTAGGAGTTAAATGTAAGATCTATTCGAATTAGTTTTACGTTGGTAAATTTATTTTAAATATTTTTTTCAGGTACACTATGGGTTTCTTGGCATCTTTGACAGTCGCCAGCTTCTTGTTTCTGGTTGTTCGCGGGTGAAAAAAGAAGAGGAAGAAGGCGAGAAGGTAACTAGGCTGGCCGTGCTAATATGTCCGCGTCCACTATTCTGCTCCATGAGAATTACTGTGGTCGTTGTAGTGTATAAGTGTATACAGTACCGCACCCTTCATTTGTACTCGTCGTTAGACAATGCTAGTTGTTCCATGCCATTTATATGTCATTTCATTAAATGGACAGATACCGGTGCAGACAACAAAGTAGATGGTGGCATGTGGGGAATCACATTATAATATATTTTTTTTTAAATCATTAATTTTAAAGTGGTACAAAAAGAGCCGATTTAGTGCGCCATGACAAGGAAAGTAAACGAGACAACAACAGCTAACTGTTAGAAAGCGCTTTGAGAATGAGGTCATTGATCTCGTCGGGAATCCAGTACAGGAAGGCGTACCAGTAGAGAAGATTAAAGAGGACGTAGAGGGAGGGGAAGGCGATCTTCGACACGTTGTCGATCCTGTTCACCACCACGGCCGGGTCGCTCAGCTTCAGCTTCTCACGCGCTTTTGCAGCCTTCACGGCCATTCGATAGAAGACTGCAAAGGAGAGAGGGAGAGTAATGTAAAGGAGAATTACGGTAAAGCCAGCCAAGAAGCAAGAGAGAGAAGACTAACTAATTGTAAGCAATAGCTGTTAGTAGGATGGCTACTTCACACTCTTCGATTTGTGCATAGTAAGCAGGTGTACAGAGAGCAGACGGAAACCATGCAAGTTGACACATACAGTATGACATGGATGAGCATGCTGTCGCTACAGTGGCGATTCCTTGAGTAGTCGCATCTATGAAGTAGCTCAGACGTTGTGCATTCTACATGCGAACATAAGTTGACAACAACTTGTCCTTCGTACTTATTTGCTTTCCTCTCTCTCACTCACTCTCACTCGCTCTCTCTCTCTCTATCTCTCTCTCTCTCTCGCTCTTTCTCTCTCTTAATTCATATCGCTGGTTATCCCTCGCACTCCATATCCTTCCTGTCTCAACAACATCTAGTATGCGTCAACTGCTCCATCTCCCGTTCTCTGACCCTTTTGACTTGTCGTTCTCCGATGGCGGATTCTACAGTGGAAACGGCGCTTCTTGCCTCGGGTGCCATCCTCGTCGATCTCGCTGTCGACACTGGTCGTGGTCCACGAAGAGAAGGGCCCTGCTATGTGGAGGGAGATGAGGAGAGGCTGCCAGCCCCCCTCCCTTCACCCTTCAGCTGATGTCCCAATCTCTGTTGGCCAGAACCCCCTAACCTCGCCGGCGACCACCACTAATCTCAGCAACTGTTTAATGGCAAATTCGACCCCACGCCTGCAAGCGGGAAAAGAGAGCGGTGGGATTAAGAAAATAGATTGCCACACCATGCTTATGGAAGGGAACAGGAAAAGGGCAAGAGAGAGAGAGTGAGAGAGAGAGAGAAAGAAAAAAGAGCGGAAGAGAAAGAAGAGAGAGTGAGAGAGAAGAAAGATAGAAAGGAGCGGGAGGGAAAGAAGAGAGAGAGAGAAGAGCGAGAGACAGAAGAGAAAGAGACCCCTACAAAGAAGAAGCTGGGGCTTTGGAAGGGGGAGGAAGTGCTTCGGCCTGAAGGGCGACAGAACTTTCAGCAAGAGTAAGAGGACGAGCACGGGCACACTCTTCCAGTGCAAGGCGAAGGATTAGTGCGAGGAACTCTGACTGGAGATTTACGACTGAAACCTCGTGACAGTGGGCTAAGCATCGCTAATGCGATAGTTACTGACCATGAGCAATTTCGAGATAATTATTTTCAACTATAAATCGCCTAAAATGCATCCTTGGTATTCGGGACACCCAAAACACGGCCCCGCAATTCGGAAAAGGACCCGCGAAAATCAGGCCGTCGATACCCGAGGTGTTCTCGTGTTGCTGCCGCCGTCGGAAGAGCCTTCGATGCCACGGCGGCGGAGCAACCGTCGTTGGCAGATGGCTCGGGCGTCGGAAGGCCAGGTCTTCCGTCTGCAGCGTCTCTCTTCGTGCTCCGAGCATCCCCGCTGTCAGCATTCGCATTCCCTCCATCTCCAAGCAGGACAAGGAATGGGGTTCATATTAGTTATTCAATATTATCCATTTAAAAAGGCATTTTGTTTCACCCATTGTGAAATTCTTTGTTATCTTTTTTCTCTTATATACGCTATCCATATACAAGCTTAAACTCCAACACTTTGCTGCCTGCTTCTCTCTTATTACCTATTGAGGATTACAGTAAATTTTTAGACACTGGACGGCCTATTTCATATCTTTAAAAAAATGAAGTTTATTGACGTTTAACTTTAAAAGTATTCCTATAAATAAAGGAAACATTTCTGACCGCTCGATTCGACTGCAGCCCTTGCATCTCGTGCACTTTCTTGCGGATATAGACTATGTGAGCGTAGTTGATCACCGCGTACTCGACCATCGCGGCGAAGACGAAGCCGAAGCAGATACTGAGAGAGGGAGAGAGAGAAAGAGAGATGGGGGGAAAGGTCTTACATGATATAAATGTCAAGCGCCGTCGAATGCGACACTTTCGGCAGATCGGTCCGGAGACCGAAGCCGAGCGTTGACATCGATAGAACGGTCATGATTCCTTCAAAGAATCAGTGGGTTTTTTTTCTGCCTTCCTCTCTCTCTCATTCTCCCTCCATCTCTCTCTACCTCTTTATTTCTCTCGCTAAACTACATATCTACCTCTCCCTCTCTTTCTCTCTCTCTCCCCCTCTCTCTCTTTCTCTATCTCTCTCTCTCTCTCTCTCTCTCTCTTTCTCTCTCCCAACCCAATGCAACCCTGGCAGGCGATGCCTCCTTGTTGATCCAGAAGGACACCCAAGACATAACGACGAGCAGCGTGCACGGCGTGTAGATTTGCAGGATATAAAAGCCCTCAAATTTATTCGGTTCTTTTTATTTTTGATCTATCGACCTGTATTTAATACGTATTTTAAATAGTTTAATTTCATCCCTATCTTAATGTAAGCAAAATAAAATGGGTTTTGGAAAAGAATAAAATAGAAGCTCTTCTATAAATCATCACGACAAACGCGCGCCATGCCTGCTGGCGTTGCAGCTTGAAGTAGACTTTCAGGACGGAGACGCCTGCAAATAGTAATCAATCAATTATTGAAAACTTTTTTTAAAGTATGTAAAAAATTATAGCAATATATTGTTATTAAAAAAGTCATAAATTTTTTTTAGTAAGTGAAAAATGGAGATAGACAGAGAGAAAGAGAGAGAGAAAGAGAGCGAGAGAGAGTGAGAGAGCTCGCACTCTTCTCAGGGAAACGATAGTCGCTGAGGTTTGTCTGCGTTTTGATGACATCGAGCAGCTGGTACTGCGAGAGCATGTTGCCCATCTTTGAGTCGAGGTCAACGTCCTTAAGAGAGAGGGAGAGAGAAAGAGAAAAGAGAGCGAGAGATTGAAAGAGAGAAGAGAGGGATGGTGAGAGAGAGAGAGCGAGAGGGAGAGCATGAGAGAGAAGAGAGGGACATATTGAGAAAGAGAGAGAGAGGGGGGAGAAGAGAGGAAGAGTTTGAGAGAGAAGGTGAGAGAAAATCAGAGGAAGAGGAAGCGAAAGAGAGAGAGAGAGAGAGAGAGAGAGAGAGAGAGAGAGAGAGAAAGAGACCTTCCACACGTAGATGACATCACTGTTAAAGTAGCCGAGTGAGCCGATCTCGATCGGGCACGCTTGCGCGTCCATCGGGAACTTTCGCAGGAACATGGCGCAGCGGGCACGGATCGTCAACCTGACCATGAGATTATCCTCACTCTCTTTCTCTCTCTTTGTCTCTCTCACTTTCTCCCTTCTTCTCTTTCTCTTTATCTCTCTCTCAATCGTTCTCTTTGTCTCTCACTCTCGCTCTCTATTTCTTTCTTTATTTCTCTATATATTTCTATGTATGAATAAATAAATAAATCTCTAATATGCTGTAATATCTGTGCATCTTTTTTCTTAAATCAACATGCCTTTTTCCAATGATTTCGCTGTCTTCATGGAAATTGTTTCTTATACATATGTACATTTGTATATATTTTTTTATTCTCCTGACCCCTTGCATTCGTTATTACCAAGAATTATTGAGAGTTCCGCGCTCGAGAGGTTCAGGCAGGGCGACAATGAATAAGGAGAGGAGAAGAAGAGCAATTGAGGTGCGGAGGGGGGCTTCTTCTTGAGAGGGCATGCATCCAGAAACGAGAAAGGTTGAGAGAAAGAGGGAGAGAGGGAGATAGAGAGACAGAGAGAAATGAAAGAGTGAGAGAGAGATAGCAATTAAATAGTTTCTCTACTTCATGCATTCTCTGCATTCATCATTCCAGAAGAGATATTCAACTGTTCGGAGGGCACTCGACCAGGAAGTTATTCATGTCTTTTTTTCTGAATTGCGCTCTGCTGGAGGGAGAGAGAGAGAGAGAGAGAGAGAGAGAGAGAGAGAGGTAGATAGCGAGTACGGGGAGATAGAAAGAGAGACATGACATATTTGGAGAGAATAAGAGATCTGGCATGAAAAGTAGCTCTCGATGTGCCTTCTTCCTTACAATGAAAGTATGTGGAATGTGCATTCTGCTGATTGAATACCGTCGGAGAGACTGGGATGAAGAGCCCGAGGGAAATGAATGCATGGAGAGGGCAGACAATAGGAGGAGAAGGAAAGAGAGGAAGAGAGAGAGAGGAAAAGAGAGAGAGAGAGAGAGAGAGAGAGAGAGGAGAGGGAGGGAGAGGGAGAGAGAGGGAACTCATGAAAATGTCGCTTTATGATATAAATAATGAAGACATTTCGATGTAAGTTCTTCAAGGAATGCGAAGAAGATGTCAAGTATATTTTGATGTCAAGTACATGTACATACATACATATATATTGTTTTCACACCAGCATATGCTTGACAATTTTCCTCTCATTACATGAATAACTTTCATCAAAATACCTTCATTCTTTTGATCATAAAGCAACATTTACATCATGAGAATTGTTTTTGTTTGGTTTTTATGTGTAAGAGGGAAGAATGAAGACATTTTGATTCAAGTAATTCAAGTAATTACATATTGGAAAAGCGGGAATGAGAGACTGAGGAGAAGAGAGTAGTGTGAGAGAGAGAGTGCTGCAGAGAGTGAGGGGAGAGAGTAGTGAGAGAGAGATGCAGAAACGGAGGGGGAGAGAGCTATAGATGGATCTCGACTGGATTCACTGTCATGTTGTCGGACAAGGAGTGACAGGCTTCAGTGTCAAAACAATGAATAATGACGCGGCAAATGAGAATTCCAATAGGCGCAAGAGATTGACACAGATGGATACTGGACACGAGAAGAAGATTGATGATGAGAGAGAGACGTAGTCAGAGAGTAAGAGAGTAAGAGAGGGATAAGGGGAGTGCAAGGAAGAGAAGTAGATAGAGTATAGGGAGAGAGGAAGAGAGAGAGGGAGAGAGGGAGGGAGAGAGAGAAATAAGCGCAGAGAGAGCGAGTTCGAACATTTGTATTTATTTTAACTAATATTTTCAAGCATTCGGATAAGGAGTAAGACAAGAGTCTAACACGGTATCCGAATGTCTCGCATCCTGTAATCTCTCCGTATATCTGTCCATTTTTCAGAATCTTCCACTCTCTCCATCCTATTCTCTCTATTCCGGCGTCCGGATATTCCTTTTCTTATCTATATATTTACTTCTATATTCCTTTCTCTCTCCCTCTCTAGCTCTCTCGTTCTCGCTCTTTTCCTCTCTATCCCATCTCTCTCTCTCTCTCCCTCTTTCTCTTCCATTCTCTCACCTCTGTGATACGCGTACTTGTCCATCGCTGCGCACTCGGAAGAGAATGTTGGGCACAGTGAGCGTGTGCAGATATGACTTTCTTCCGTTCCGGATGTACGTGTCTGGCGTCCAGATATCCTACATGTAAATCCATTCTACAGTACCCTAGCGCCAGCAGTCGTGGTAACACCGAACTCGATTCAAAGTCCCTCGTAAGAATTTACTTCCAATACTCCTTGATTAAAGTGAGCTTACTATTCTTCTAAACTGCATATTTTGTTAACCCATATGCATGTTAGCCATATTCTTTTTTTATGATTTTAGGAAAAGAGGAAAATGAAAGTATAAAAAATATTTTAGAGTAAATATTGCACAAAGAATGGTAGAAATTAACTTGTATTTTAAGGAAACGAAGGAAAGCATTTAAATATATAAAAAGAGAACCTTGAGCATCTTGCTCGCGAGTGGAATCTCGCTGCGATTCTGTTCGATTGGCTTGAAAGCGAGACGACGGTCGAGCCACTTTTGGCGAAAGTAGCAGTCCATGGAGAACTCCTTGAGAGAGAGAGGAGATAGAAAGAGAGGAGAGAGAATCACAGTGAGAGAGAGAGAGTACGCATATGAAAGACAGACAGACAGAGAGAGTGAGAGGAGGGGAGTGAGAGAGGTAGAGAAAGAGAGAGAGAGACAGAGTGAGAGAAAGAGAGTGAAGTACCATTCTCTGCTCCGAGATCGGACCCATGCTCCGCACGCTAATGTCTACCTCTACGCGCAGCGGCTGACGAGGATCTCAATCAAATTATATTTAAGTTAATGAATTTTTTTAAAGAATTAGTCAGCTAATGAACTCAACCCAAGCCTTGTTCCGGCCCGACGCCGGAAGCCAAACCTGAACCGACCTTGGAACCTGCTCCGCTCACCTTCATTATACGGCCGAAAATTCTTGTCCTGATTAAGAAGAATCGCATCGAGCACCTGTCATCAAAATTAATCACTAATTTATTTTTTTTTTACAATAAAATAATAAATTGATGAAGACGTAAATATAAAGTAGGTTAAAAATGTAGATAAAAAGAAGCCTTTGTGATATTATGAATGAGCGATGTGTGTGACGAAGAGTTGTTGGAAGAGGCGCCTTCGAGGAGAAATAGAAGACGAAGAAGAAGAAGGACCCTCATTCATACGGAGGACGGCTATGCAATCTCTTCCTGGAGGAGTCCAAGTCATTCATGAAGAAGTTAAGCTGTTAGTCATTAGTCCGTTAGCAAGACTGCGCATTCCATCAACATCTCTCTCCACGCTCTCTCTAGCTCTCACTTTCTCTCTCTACCATCGTTCTCTCCATCTCTCTTTCTCCCTCTCCCGCTCCCTCATTCTCTGCATCCCTCTTCGACTTCCTTGCATGTCTCGTCCGACTTCTCTTATTTATACTCGACGCATGCGTGCCATAACACGATTTCAGCAATTGTCCGCCGTACGTGCGTGCGAAAATTCCTTTTGGTGAGGGGAAAGAAGAGAAATTGAAATAGAGTGTTTAGAGACAGAAATCAAAAGATCTGGAGAAACAGACAGACATATTTAAAAAGAGGGAGAGAAAGAGATACAGGCGGAGGCAGAGATAGAGAGCAAAAGAATGAGAAACGAAGGAGCATGGCAGAAAATAATGATTTAAGATGCATAGGAATATATCTCGTCAATATGTAGATACTGAGTCTTCGTTCTCTGTAAGAAGTCGATGGAACACTGGCCAGAAGACAGCGAGGAAGAAGATAGAAGTGAGAGAGAGAGAGAGAGAGAGAGAGAGAGAATAAGAGACGGTTCCCATTCAGAGATTGGACGGAAGCAGAATGTTTATTCGAGCCAGCTGTCACAAAAGGACGAAGAACGGAACACGAAAAACTTGCGAGAAAACAGAAAGAAAAAATTGGAGATAAATTGCAACGCATCTTTGTTGATAGAAGAAGAAAAAAAAAGCTGATTGCGAGGCTTCAATTGGCGCTGATTGGCAATGCATTTGAATTTTTAGAGAGAGAGAAGGAGAGAGAGAGAGAGTGTGTGAGAGAGAGGAAAAGGGAGAGATAAAGAGAGAGAGAGAGAGGAAATGAAAAGAGAAAGAGAGAATATTCAAGTTTACACTGGTGCACTTGCAAAAGTGTACGGGATCTTTATAATTTCCTAATTATCTAGCTAATTTGAAGTTTTTTTGAAGAACTTTCTTGGGTTTGCCCATTTTAGAGAATTACTCTGATTTTAAGCAAAGAACTATTACTCATTTTTACAAAAATGCCCATGAAAAAAAGTAGGAGAATTTCTAGCTTGCGAGGTGTTAAGTTAGCAAATATGCTTGAATACCTACAGTTATTTTTTAAGCGTGGACAACATGGAAAGAGAGGGAGAGAAGCAGAGAAAAAAAAGAAAATAAAACTTTATTTTAAAAAAGAGGATGAAAAAGAGATCGAACGCAACAGCAAGGCAGAACTCAGGAATTGTGGATGACACGTTCCGTGGGTTTCGCTCTTGCCTTCCTTTTTCCGTTCTCTCCCTCCCTCCCCCTCTCTCTCTGTTTCCCTTTCTCTCTCTCTCTCTCTCTGCCCTTTCACCCCCCCATGCTCCTCTTTAGGTCCACCCTCTTCTCACCCTCTCTTTCAATGTCTACCTCGCGCTTCCACGCACTATTCCTCTCATCTCATCTCTCCCTCTCGTCTCCTCTCTCGATTTCTCTCTATCTTCTCCACTCTCCCTTTCTCTCACTCTCTCTTCCAGCCCTTCTTCTGTCTCTCATTCTGACTCGATTCCACCCCAAGGGAGCGGCTCACCAGCAGACCGCGAAGATTTTCGTTACAGCTTTTGCATTTTTTTATTGGACTTGTCAACTATTTTAGCAGTTTGGGCCCGAAAAAGAGAGTGAGAGAGAGAGAGGGAGAGAGAGAAAGAGAGAGAGAGAGAGAGAGAGGGAAACATACAGAGAGAGTAATTGTAGAAGCGAGCGCGCGTGTTAATAATCCCCCGTGAAAATTGCAAATTTTTATGTCGACACTGTTTTAGCTATTTGTAAACATTGTTATTTAATTAAATTAAATAAACACGAAAAGGAGGCAAAGGCATAGCGATCGGCTGCGAGAGAGAGAGAGAGAGAGAGATAGCGAAATTAATCCGCTTGCTATTCCGAGATTTGGTGAAAATGCGGCGGATGTGAAAGAGAAGCCGAAAAGTGCAATTTGCCTTTGCGAGAACACACATGCTGAATTCATTAGAGAGAGCCCCGGGCTACTAAAAAAGAGCCCAATCAGACCACGAGTCGGTGATAGAGAGAGAGAGAGAGAAAGAAAGGGAGGGAAAGAGAAAGGAAGAGAGAGAGATAGAATATTGAGAAGGGAAAGAGAGTCAGAGAAACTGAGAGAGCTTGAGCAATGCACAATGAACAAAAAGTGGGCGAATCGGGTGGAAGGAGGGGGGGGGGGTTTAGTGAGCTAAAAATGTAGCGTGATCGTTAAAAAGAACGTCGTTGTCATCAGGCTGCCAGATGCCTTCCCCACCCTCTTTTTGTTCATTGTAGTAATGCTATGTCTGAGATATTCTGCATTGTGTTTTATTTTTCGACAAAATGGTTCCGATGGTATACTCAGGCTAACGAGAAAGATAGTACATTCCCCGTAAATGAACGCGAAACTTGAGCATAATATATTTGAATTTCCCTGACCGTTGTAGTCTCTCTAAATCACATGCTCTCTCCCCCATGTGTGATGATTGACCATGAGTTAAAAAGTGTCGTTTTCAGTAGCTTGCTACACTCTAATAATAAGCTTCTGTGGAATTGTTTGAGAGGAGATGAATTTTGAATAAAAAAAAAGAAAAAAATGACTGTCTGTGCTTGCGGTTTCCTTTTCTTCTTCCCCTCTCCTTCCTCAACTGTAAATTGTAGTTATTCTCTTGTGTTCATATTCTCCCATCTTATTTAGAGATGTTGGTTGATATGAAAGAGAATACTGCACAAAAAAACGCTGACTGGCAGCTTTCAATCGTTTTGGTCTTATTCTGCGCAAAGGCATTGGTTCGTGACAACGAACTGTCAGGCTTCTGCCAAGTTTTGGGAAGTGAGATGAAGCCAGAGTGGAGTCCGTAGATAAAACCATGTTGAGACGGTGAGAGAGAGAGAGAGATAGAGAGAGAGAAATAAAGACAGGAAGAGAAGAGAGTGAGAAAGAAAAGAGAGAGATGAAAGCGAGTGATAGAGAGGGAAGAGAAAGAGAGAGAGAGAGAGAGAGAGAGAGAGAGAGAGAGAGAAAGAAGAGAGAGTGAGAGAAGAGAGAGATGGAAAGAATGAGAGGATGAGGGCCTCAAAGTGATGACAGGTGATGCGCAACGGAAAGATAGGCTCACCAGAGAGATTGAGAGAGAGAGAGAGAGAGATTCATAGATGAAAGACACGTCTGAACCTCCTTATTCCCTCTGATGTCCTCGTTCACCTCGCCGCTCTCCTTCAATCGCGCTCTCTATCTTACTCTTCCTCTGCCCCTCCTCCGCTCTCTCGCTCTCTCTCTCTTTCACTCTCTCTCTTTCTCACTCTCTCTCTCTCGAGAGATAGCCTGCCAACACTTGTGTCTATTTCTCTTGGGAGCGCCACCGCAAGAAAGCAATCCAATGTAACGGCATCTTCTCATATGTACATTGAAGGCGAAGAGGGAAAAGAGGCGGGGACATTATACAAAAGAGAGAGAGAGAGAGAGAGAGAGAGAGAGAGACAGTAGGAGAGAGAAAGAAAAAAGTAGGAATGGTGGCGATAGATGGAAGATTGCTAGCGGACGAATAGGATAAGTGTTGATAGAGTGGATGAAGGATGGTAGGAAAAAGGCGAGAGAGTAGGGGAAAGAGAGAGAGAGAGAGAGAGAGAGAGAAAAAGAGAAAAAGAGGGTGAATGAGCGAGAGAATGAGAGAGAGAGAGAGATAGAGAGAAGAGAGCGTGGAACTTCTGCCAAGTTTTTAGAAGTGCGTGCATTGAAGAATGGGTGAAGAAGCTGAAGAGCCGTAACGTAAAAGGCTACATATTCCGGAGAGAGAGAGCGAAAATGAGAGAGAGAGCGAAAAAGAGTAGAGTTAGAGAGGGGGAAGAGAGACAAGGAGAGAGAGAGAGAGTGAGAGAGAGAGAGAGGAGATGACGAAAAGCGAGATCGAGATCCAAAAAGTGAGGCAGGGAGAGAGAGTCATAAACGCAAGACCAAGGATCGGGGAGGAGAAAAAGCAAGGTTTTCTGACATAATTTATATGAGGGCATCGAAAGATAAATGCACGGTTTCGAAAGGGAGGTCAAGAGATAAGGGAAGGGAGAGAGGATAGAGATAGAAAGCGACAGGGTGATCTTAAGAAGGAAGGGGGAGATCAGAAAGAGTTAGAGAACGCAGTGGGTGATGAGAGAACAAAAAGAGAGAGAGAGAGAAAGAGAAAGAGGGAGAGAGAGTGAGAAAGAGTTAAAAGAGGGAGAGAATGGAGGGCGGAGCTGCCTTTTCCGTGTTGGTCCGACGACTTCTTCCGTTTCGGCCTCCATTCCTACAAGGGGCTCGTAAACAATGAGTAATGAGGAGAGAGAGAGAGAGTATGAGAGAAAGAGAGCAAGAGAGATGGAAAGAGAAAAAGAGTGAAACGATAACAGAGGAGGAGTAAGTGAGAGAAAGCCAGAGGGAGAGAGAGGGAGGAATTAAGTGAGAGAGAGAGATAGGGATTCAGAGAGTGTGAGATGGGGAGAGGGTGGGAAAAAAAGAAAAGAAAAGGAAACTACCAGCGTGATCAAATCACCCAATTTCCGCTTCACGCACTCGTCACAATTCCTCTTTATTACTCGTCTCTTCCCTCTTTTTACTCGCGTTCAGTTCCTCCTTTCTCTCTCTCCTACTGGTTTTTTTTTCACAATTTATTGCCTTTACTTTTTGTTTCTCGTGTGCATTGCAAGATAAAGGTTTCATCCTTACTTTTTAAAATATTTCATGATAAATGTCCACATTTTAAATCTTTTCCGATGCGCAAATGATGCGGTGAAGTAAAAAAAGATGTAAACGTAAATATTTCCTGCGATAAAAATCGCCGCTTTTCCCCTGGCGCCATTCGCATACAAATACTGTTATGGTGAGGTATCAGAGGGCCCCGGAGGGGTCTGAGAGATGATCGGAGATCGTCGTGGGAAGAGTGGAGGGGGTGGAAAGAAGGCCCCCTTCGCCCGTCTTCACTCCGCCATCACCTTCTTCTCCCTCTCCGTCACGCTCACTCTCTCGTTAGAATCATTCATACTTTAATTTTTTATTAAAATATATAATGATAAACATTATTTCGAAACCTTATTGATTCTTTTCGGTGTTCTGTCAAATATTTTCTGGCCATAGATATACTATAAATATTATTATGGCTGTATCCCTCTATCCACATTTCTTGAAGTCCATCTCCTTCTCTGTCTTTCTCTCGCTCTCCATCTCTCTCCATCTCTCTCTCTCTCTCTCTCTCTCTCTCTCTTTCGCTCTCACACACTCTCTCTCTCCTTCTCTCTCACTTTCCCCGTCTCTCTCACCCTTTTGCTCTCTCTTCTCCATTTGTCCATTCTCTGATTCTCTTACTCTCTGGAGACGTGCAAAACGAGAGCGGCTTTCTATACCAATACTTATGCACATGTCTCAACGATTGAATTATGCTTCGCCGATAAGCAGAGAGAGAGAGAGAGAGAGGAATGTAAGATAAAAGATATTTATAGAGAGACAGAGAGGGAGATAGAGAGACTTTGAGAGACATAGAGAGGGCAGAGACTGATTCAGATGGAGAGGGAGGGATAGAGGAACCTGAACGTGTTATGACCTTACTTTGGGCGCGGAGTCTACCTATCTGAGTTAGCGTCTGCCGTCCGTTCACGGAAGGGGAGTCTTGCGTGGGTGTGAGTGAATCTATGAAATTTTGCGGGGCAGGCATTTCCTAAAAAAAAGTGGGGAAAAGAGAGAACGAGAGAGACAGAGGGAGAGAGAGTTGTAAAAAGTGGGATGAGAGTGAGAGAGATAGAAAGATAAGAAAGGCAGAAGATAGAGATTGCTGAAGTGTAATGCCACCCTCTCTAAAAGGACAATTAGACCAGCACTCAAAAAATACTGTGCACAATGTTCGAAATCAGGCCGAGAAACAAATAAAATGAGGAAAAATTGTTGTAAGAGATTTTAATCTGCCGCGATTCGCGCGTGCTGCTATTTTTATGGAACTTGCGAAAAAGCACGCGAGAATGAGAGAGGCTACGCGAAATTTCACGCAGTCCTCTCGACAGAGAAGCTATGAAATCAATATACGAACAAATATATATGTATATTTCAGTGTTACACAACCGATTCTGATGGCCGAGCTCAATGAGACTTCATCAATAAATGGAACGTTCGGAGATGTAGGAGTTTTTCGTCATTTGTATTTTAAAGAGGAAGAAAATTCCTCTCTTGAAAATTTAAATAAAAAAAATGTGTAGTTAGAGACCTTTGCATCTGCAGTCTCTATATATACGTAGTATGTACATACATATAAGTATGTGTAAATTCAATAAAAAAGCTAAATGTTATGCCGTTTTGTAATTTGAATTATCAGTATTATAGTATATAAATGTTTTTTTTTATTTCCAGGATCCGTTGTTAGCGAACATTTCCACGTATGCCAATGCCAGTGCGCTCCTCGCCAAATTGCTGAAGGACTACGACATCCGCCTCCGGCCTGGATTTGGCGGTAGTCGAGCATACATCATTAAATATCCCTATCTTATTTTTAAAACATCACATTCATGGAATTATGAAAATTTCAAATAGAAATACCCCATAACTTTTCGTTTAATTCTATTTAAAGGAGGATAGGAGGCACTTTTCTTCTCGCATCTTATTTCGCAAATCGCACAAACCCTCCTCGTGAAAATAGCCAAGGTCGAATATAACATCCCACATAATTTTTAGGTGATCCGTTACTTTTTAGTAAATTAAATTGTTCTTTTGTAGTTCAGTGAATATTTCCACCAGGTGACGCGCTCCTCTTAACCATGGACATCATTATTGCGTCGTTTGACTCGATCTCTGAAGTCGATATGGTTAGAGATCTCCTCATTTCCTGCCGCACGATTATTCTCCCTCGAGGACACATATTCTAATAGATATATATGGTGTTCGCAGCATCAAAGAATGAAGAAATGAATGATTTATTTAGTTTTATTCCCATTTTATATATTTTTCTATTTTCTAAATGAATATTTACTGTACTCCTGTAGTAACCTCTGCCGCCGTAGTAAAGTGTTGCTTTTTTGGGGGGAGAACTCGCGGGGCTTGCCTCACAGGGGAACGTCTGATTCTCTTGAAAAAAGTGCTATTTTTCTGTCTCTAACGCGTCTCCGGCGAGATCTGGTCGGTCCCTCCACCTTCCAACCGGGTGCATGCTGTCCGGCCACCCTCGCCGGAGGACAGAGACAGCGAGAGAGTATTTAAAAATGAGAGACACAAGTTGCCGGGTGGGGGAAATTTGCGACGCTATGGTCATAGCGTCGAAGATTTCTCCGGGAGATCGGCCTGTTCCGGAGCAAATGAAATTGCACTCGTGCTGTTTAGCAGAATATTCGGAATTCCGGAGCTATACGTTCTTGAAAATTTCGATGAGTTTATTTTGCAGCTCGCTTAAACAAATGGAATTTTACTTTTGTTTTGTGTTATATTTTGTTCATCCTGTTGTAATTGTATTGGTTAAGCTGTTTTAGTTCCAAGTAATACAACGATTGTAGGGATTGGCTTCGGCCGTGCTGAACTCGCGCCAGAACATTCGCCGTCTCATCAAGGATGGCCTCATCATTCGCAAGCCGGTCGCCGTCCACTCGCGTTACCGCGCACGCAAGAAGCGCCGCAAGGTTGGAGAGAACTCGAGAATTGTTTTTGCTGCGGATCTCTGCTTGCAAAAGTTATGCTGAACGGGATATCAGCTTGCATAGGCTAACGAGTAATCTTCTATGTGATATTTAGAACCTTGATTCAGATAGAAACAGCGAGATATTTGGAATCTCGCTGTTTCTATCTGAATTAGACCAGGAATTCTTGTGCTATCGTTATAGGAAATTTCACTTTCATACGGATCTCAGCTTGCAAAAGCTAACAAATTAGCTTAGAGGCAGAACATGCTGTTGTTCCTGTAAAAATTTATTCGGACTAAATACACTTCTTTTTAGCTTTGTACTTATGGGAAGCGAGGGTGTTTGGGTTTTTTTAAATAATTTTATTTCGTAGGAAGAATCATGGCCTATTTGATTTTTTTATTTTATTTTAGAAGGCGATCGAGCTTGTGACCAAGGCGACTGAAGAAAACCAGGCGGGGAGATATGAGGCGGCGTTGAACCTTAACGACCAAGCGATCCAATACTTTATCCAGTCCAATAAGTGTCAGAATATTAAGTATATTTCTTTATTTTTTATATTTTATCTCATTAATCTTTTTATTTAACGTAACTTTCTTTTTGCGCCATGTTTGCAAAGAAAGGGAAGTTTCATCATCATGTTATTTGGTATGAACTGGGAGTTACTGTGTGGTTTTATGAAACCCTTCTCGGTGAGTTGTTTATCGGTGTCCTCATCATTCCCATAGAGAATACGGTATGACTAAGCAGTGGATTCCAACTAGTACTGTATGCTCGGGCCTGTAAAGCAAGGTGGGGGAGAGTAAAACATTATTTGTATGGCAGCCGGATTGGTGTATGGCTCCGGGAATGCCCGAAATGAGGATGGGTATGCCAAATCAACAGCTTTTCCACTAGGGTTGTATTCACCGAGCCACTCAGATTTTGACATCAAAATTCTGTTTAACTCTCACCTACCATGCTTCCAGCATAGTTTCTTTGTTTTAATCAAGTCAACAAGCAATGTTTAACGAGTGACTAGTATTATTAAAGCGGCATTAAAAGGCTTTTGAATCTATTGTGTCTATTGGTTTTGGGTGATATACTTAAGTGATTACTAAAAGTAACTAGGAGCAATAAAAGTTAGCAAGATTCATACATTTCAGTGACCAGGGCCAGGCCCGTCGTGACAAGAACAAGGAGGCGCGCAAGAGACGCGAGGAGAGGATCGCAACGTAGAGAAGCTAATTCCTCTGCAAGATCTCGGAGAGCGAGAAGGTGGCCGAGAAGAAGTAAATAGGTTTTTTGTTTTGTTGTTGATTTCACAATGACATTGTTATTCTTGTTTGGAGACAATGAATGTGTGTACCATACGTTGATGTTTGTTGAAGACATGCATATAAGCAAGTTGGACGGCATTGGGAAGAGCTTTCGAGGGAAGAGAACATCTTGAGAGTTTTCGGAAATACTTCTTTTCAGGGAATTTTCTATAGTACACCTTTTCTACTGTATTCAGCAACAATATGCAACGCATACAGACTGTAACCTGATCAAAATCGTATTGCATCATTATTGCTCTAGGTGCTTTTGAACACGCTGCTTTTGTTTTTACCTATGCCCGTCTCTCTCTCTCTCTCCCACTCTCTCGCTGTCTCTAACTTCTCTCTCTCTCTTGTCTCTCCCTCTTCTCTCTCTCCCACTCTCTCGCTGTCTCTGACTTCTCTCTCTCTCTCTCTCTTGTCTCTCCCTCTTCTCTCTCTCTCCCTTCTCTCTCTCACTCTCTCTTTCTTCTCTCTCCCTGTCTCTCTTTCTCTCTCTCTTCATTCTTTCTCTCTGATTTTCTTTCCTTTTCAAACTAGCGAAAACGATTGATAAAAGTTTTATTCCTAGGCAAAAAAACAATGGACATCGTCAGAAAAGCCGCTGTCCACCCGACAGTTGGAAGGGACAAAAAAAGTACACCTATCGGGGATCGAACCTGCGACACTAAGACCTGTGGGTGAGCGCTCTGCCTACTGCGCCAGGCTTGCCTTGTTAGATTGCATCAACAATGTGTTGACAGAAACACAATAATGAATCGTCAGAGATGCTGCCGTCCTCCCGGCAGATGGTGAAGGGTTGGGGAAGAAAGGTGGCGGAGCATGTTGCCGGGTCGGGGAGGTCCCGCCAGTTCTCCCCCCAAAAAAGCGACACTTTACTACGGCGGCTGAAGTGAACTAGGCCACTTCGGTTTCACAGGACTACACGGTGACAATGTATCTGCACCAGTACTGGAAGGACGAGCGGCTCTCGTGGACGGATGAATTCCTCATCGATGACGTCACGCTCAGCGGCGACTTTTCGCAGTCAGCTACCAAATTTTTATCTCATAAGGTTTTTCTAACCACTTATCTTTGGACACAATATTCATCATCAGTGAAGGCTTCTCGCATTCTCATTCCATCAGTCGCATACTCTCTCTCTCTCTCTCTCTCTCTCTCTCTCTCTCTCTCTCTCTCTCTCTCTCTTTCCCTTCCTGTCTTTCTCTCTCTTTCCCTTTCTCTCTGACCCTCTCTCCCTCTTTCTCTGTCTCTCCTGTTCTCTCCCCAGACACATCTGGGTTCCTGACACCTTCCTTGCGAACGACAAGCAGTCCTATCTGCACGACGTGACCGAGCGCAACAAGATGCTGCGGCTGCAGAGAGACGGGCGAATCGCCTATGGAATGAGGTTACACTTTTGATCTCTCTTCCCGCTCTCCCCCTTCTCCCTTCAATTTCACTTCTACACTCCTTTTTCCATCTTTTTCCTCTCCAAGCCACATCACTTTCCATATATCTTTCTCTCCGTCTGTATTTCTCTCTCTCATTCACTCTCTTTCTCTCTTACTCTTTCTATCCACCTCTTATCTTTGTATACATCTCTCTCGCCTTCCCATCCGCCAATTACATCTCTTAGTTTCTTCTCCTCTGCAGATTCACCAGCACTTTGGCATGCTCGATGGACCTGCGCAACTTTCCACTCGACGCGCAAAATTGCACCGTTGAGATCGAGTCCTGTCAGTGTCATGTCTCAGGGAGAGAGAGAGAAGAGAGAGAGAGAGAGTATGTGTGTTTGTGAAAGATTGAAGAGAAAGAAAAGAGGCCGGGGGCATAAAGGAAGAATGTTGGCTAGAAAGGGAAAGGGAGAGAGAGAGAGAATTAAAGAGAGAAAGAGAGAATGAGAGAGAAAGTAGTTACATATAAGAATTAAAGAAACGGCGCGCGAGGGCACGAAAAAAGAGGGCAGTTGATATGCCAAGAAATGTAGGAAAGGATGGGCGGATCCCCGGTTGCACAAAGGAGGAAGATTCCGAAGAATTGAAGAGATCTTATAGGCGCTATCGACTGTTTGTTTCACCATCGATAAGAGTCTTGATTTGGAACCTTTTTGCAGTCATAATGGAGGAAGAACCTGTAATTTTAAAAAGACTCGGCTAAAAGATTCCGAAAAATTCAAATAGCTTACCTTTGATTTCGTTTTTTTAAGACTTTTCGTAAATTAATCGTCACGGCTTTGCCAATGTCATCAGAACAAGTGGATATTTAAAAAAAATCTAAATAAGTATAATATAATAATATAAATATACATGTACATATATAATAAAAAAGGGATTCATCATCGAATGAATGAAGAAAATCGATAACGGGTGGATAAATAACTAAGCGATATTTTTATTTGCTGAAAAATAAAATAGCAAGCTAACTGTAAGCAGGCTGGTGGGCCTTGATTATCAGTAAATTTTAAAAAGTGATAGACTGTGTTTGCATCAGATGGCTACACGACATCAGAAGTGCTGATGAAGTGGAATCACCCCCTCGCCGTGCACGGAGTGGACCAGGCGGACGTGCCGCAGTTCCAGATTCTCGGCTACCAGACCGAGGACTCCATCGTCAGCACGGCCACTGGTTATTTACATCTTTTCTCTCTTCTCGCCTTTTTATAGCCAAATGCTTTCTTTTCTTGTGCTTCAGGATATAATTTTTTTTCGATCTCTCAATTTCAGTTTACACCCGCTCTCTCCCTCTCTCTCTCTCTCTCTCTCTCTCTCTCTCTCTCGTTCTCTCTGTCTGTCTGCCTGTCCCTCTCTCTCCCGTAGTCCCTCTATCTCACTCTCCCAGTCGCTCTCTTTCATCCCTATTCTCGCTCTCCTATCTATCTCTCCGTCCAGGCTCGTACCAGCGTCTATCTCTGGTATTCGAACTGAAGCGTTCGGTCGGCTACTTCATCTTCCAGACGTATCTTCCTTGCGTGCTGATCGTGATGCTGTCGTGGGTCTCCTTCTGGATCAACCACGAGGCGACGTCAGCCAGGGTGGCTCTAGGTATGAACTTGAGGGAAGGCTTGAGGTCCCTTAAATTCCTCAGCCTTAAAGCAGTTATCCGATGACAGAGAACCGAATACTTGGCGATTAAAAATAAAAAATAATATTAGATTCAAAGCGCCACAGCCATTCACCCGCTCAGATGCGGGAGAGCTTTTTTCTTTCAGCGACCCGCGAAATAGCACGCGAGAATGAGAGAGTGCCCACCCCCAGAAATGCGCGGTAATTTGAAACTGAATTAATAGTTAGTCCTCCTTAATCCTCCAAGGCATCACAACCGTGCTGACAATGACGACGATCTCGACTGGCGTGCGGCAGTCGCTGCCTCGCATCTCATACATCAAGAGTATCGACATCTACCTGGTCAGAGCGGGAATTCAATTAGTAGTTGGAAAATGCGCGCGAAGTTCAAATTGCTCGCTCTTGAGGTGATGTGCTTCGTGTTCGTGTTTGCGGCCCTCCTCGAGTACGCCGCAGTGAACTACTCGTACTGGGGAAGACGATCGCGGAGCAGAGAGCCGCAGGATCAGGTTTGCAACGGCTGAAACAGAAACAAGCTTTGCCCTAGACTGCAAAATCGCTACGACCTCAATGGTCCGATAGGATGACTAGGGAGGGAGTAGCTTTATTAATTGTTATTTCATCTTGGCGTCATTAACTACCGTTTTCTCTCTTGGCTCACTGTTGCCAAAGATTTAAAAGCAAAAAGAAGTTATAAAACGGAATAAAATAGAATAAGAATAAAACAGAATACGAATAAAAATGGAATTAAACAGGAAGGCTGGCCGCTGAACGGCGAAGTCGACTGCCGCAGCAGAGAAGACCGCGAGTCTGCGGCCGCCATTCACTCCACTGCGTGGCCGGCCATGCAGCCTAAGACATTCGCAGAAGTCTCTTTCCTCTCTCTCTCGCTCTCTCTCTTTCCCTCTCTCTCTCCTCTCTCCCTCTCTCCCTTCTCTCTCTATCCCTCTCTCTCTCGCTCTCTCTTCCCCTCTCTCTCTCCCTCAGCTCTCCCGCGAGGTGCAAGCCGAGACGACGATAGTGGATCGTGGCCCTCCGTCGTCTCTGGTGGGCGTGCCTGGCCGGCCAGCCGAGCTGACTGCGGCTGCGCGTGTGATCTTCAGCAAGCGGGCGTCCAGTCCGATCCCCGAGCTGTACCCGGACAGGAGTGGCGAGGTTGGCGAGAGGAATCACAACCTCCCTCCTCACTTGTTCCTCAGGCCGTGATCGTGGACAACATGAGTCCCGAGTATCCTCGATATGCCTCGGGCGTCAAGAGTCCGCACGCGTCCCTGTCGACGTCGGTTTCATGATATGATTCCTTTCTTTGCAGTTGCTAATCAAATTTGGCCTGCGTGGGGAATTACATGTGCATTATTTGACGGCCGTGTAGACAAAATCTTCTATATAATTTGGAGCCATATTTATTTATTTAGTTTCAATTATGAAATAGATAACAATAACAATAATAATTTCTCAGCCGCGCCAAGCGCCGCCTGGCACGTGCCCGCCGCGGCGGAGTGCGACTTCGAGTGCGCGCGTCTCGCGTCGGCCGCCGCGCCCTCGCTGCGTTGCCCTCCTTCCGCGTCCGCGATGTCAATGTCATCGACCGCCACTCACGCGTCGTCTTTCCGCTCTGCTTCGTGCTCTTCAAGCGAGTTCCCATTCAAAAGAAGCATTTATCTTCTTTCCTGAGCGTTTCTTCTCGCTATTATTAGTTTTATAATCACTAATGACTGCTGCCTCTGTCGGAATCAATCGCATTGAAGGGCTTATTTCTCCCTATCATTCATATCATTCTTCACCTCTCCCTCTCTCATACTCTCTCACCAGCTTTCTTTCTCTACCTCTCCTTCTCTCTCTCTCTCTCTCTCTCTCTCTCTAGCTCTTTCTTCATTATTATTATTATTGTTATAACTATTATTATTACTCTTTCTTTACATAATAATACTATGATTCCTAGCACGCTTCAGTTACGTTTTGCAGCGTTTTCTACTGGGGCTACTACACGATGATGGCCGGATAGCTCTTCCCTCTTCGAGAAGTTCATCATATCCCTATTTTTATTTTCTCAATTTGCTTGCCATATTCTGTATTTTATTGATGTTTTGTTATTTCATTTAAGAATCAATGAATCAGCAGTATAGTTTGATAATGGTAACCATGTCCGGAAATCCTATAGGACTCTTTCGAAATTTTAGTGTTGATTTGCAGGAGTCTAAACAAGCAGAATTGTCAGCTTTTACACCTCATTCATTCTCTAGTCCCATTGAAACGTCATTCGTTCCGTTGCTGTTATGGGTCGTAATCATCTGTGACATTTGTTTGTTTTATCATTAAAAATTACTATTTCAATTTTGCAATTGTAACGTTATTAGCATAACTTTTTATTGTGGCCCAAATGGCAAAGATTGAATCGGATAAATGAGCCATTTTCCCCCTCTTATCGGATCGCCATGGCTGGTAGCCATCCATAGTCATAGGTCTGCTTGAAAAATTTTGCTTTCGGTGTTTTGAAATAGGGATACCGTAATATTTTCCAAATTTAACCTCTCGCAGTTTATCGCCATGGATAAAATCGGAAAGACCCGGACCTGGCCGGGAGTTTGGGCTCGATGGTCCGGGATGGCCAAAATGGTTGGCCCGCTGACATCCCTGGCGTACACATTAAGAGAGCATTTCAGTATCCTTCGATCAAGGCTTACCCTAGGAATTTTTTTTTGAGTTTGTTCACCAAAATTGGTTTCAGTATACAATTCGACGTGGCCAACAAAATAGGCTATATTTCAAACTTGAAAAAAATTTTCCATGCGGGACCTGGTGCACCAATGTTTAAATGTTCACTTGTCATAACTCGCTTAAAACACATTATTAGACAACCATCGAGGTATCATTGGATAGCTTTTTTAAGGGGCTTTAATTTTCATGTTGGTGATGTTTTCATAAAATTTCATCTTGGCCCTAAAATACGGCCCTGAATATTTTCGAATGCAGTTTTTCGCCAAATTAAGTATTTTATGCTCATTTCCACACAACCGCTCCTAAACAGGCTTAAAGTGCATAAAATTTGCTACAACATATGTGTCTTTCAAAAATATTGAAGGTTCCGAACTATGGTTCCAAAACGCTTGAATATCATCCAGTGTAAACTGTAACACAGTGCAAGCGCTTTCTTCGATCCATAACTGCGCTCAATGACAATATTACAAAATCGTAAGTATATCATCTAAGAGCTCTCACGGAGATCTTCAAATGTTACATACATTATTTTATTGAAAAGTTTCAATTTATAAGGGAAATTTCGTTATGTACAATTAGAAAGCTTAAAAAACTACTTTAAAAATATTTTCGCCTGTCGAAACATACATCATAAGAAAGAGGATGAAATTTGGTATAAGATGAACCCCTTTCAATGGAATTCCATGCATACGATCTTTTGTTAAAAATCATAAAAATAGTGCCAGTAGCGTCACTGTCATTTCGCCCAAGAATTCACATTTTAGGTTGGACAAGATGAAATTTTATGAAAACATCATCAACATTAAAATTAAAGCCCCTTAAAAAAGCTATCTAATGGTACCTCGATGGTTGTCTAATAATGTGTTTTAAGCGAGTAATGACAAGTGAAATTTTAAACATTGGTGCACCGGGTCCCGCACGGAAAATTTTTTCAAGTTTGAAATATAGCCTATTTTGTTGGCCACGTCGAGTTGTATACTGTACCCAATTTTGGTGAACAAACTCGAAAAAAAATTCCTAGGGCAGGCCATAATAGGGCCCTGCTCGAGTCTTATAGACATCCTGTCTTAACTTGAAGTGCTGAATTTTGGATAGATAATTTTTTTTCCTTAAAAATTCTTTCTTATAGATTCATTTTCAAACTTTGGGGCCGTGGCACTCTGTTGCATCTCCACCTCAGTTTACAGTTTCATTTATTATCCGACTCTGTCGCCAGAGAAAAGACAACTAGCATGAAAAGTATGCATTTACAATCAATCAAATATGCAGCATTTCACATTACAAACGCGTATGTAGGGAAAATAAACAACATCCATGATTATTGAATGGCGAACTAGAAAAGCCCAAATTAAAAAAGCAATATGATATTCTAACATGTCACGCAGTTAGCGGAGAATTGCGTTATTATTACGGCTATCGTAATAATCTTGACAGTTCCAAAAAGTGTTCTTTCGAAGCAGTATGATGGATTGGCTGGCTAGCGTACAATTATGGAAAAGCACCAATAAACTGTCATCAGAGAGAAGAAGAAGTAAAGGTGGAGCTTTGATAGATATACCAGTTTTTTGTAAATGAGAACAATTTCGGACTCGTAGAAGGAGCAGAGTTTGACGTTGCTCGATAAAAAAAACATCTCTCCTGGAGCCGAGGAGGAAACATAACGAATGCAAAGTTTCGAATAAACTCCACACGCAGGCACTAAACGACTCTTATTGGTAATTATTAACAATGTAAGTGATTAGAGGGGGGAAAGCGCAAGAAGGAAGTGTATTGAGCAATAATCATGAATGCAACTACAAGTTAAGACCATCCCAGCCAGGTGTTTTTGGCATTCTAGTGAAAACTTCAAATTAAGTTCTAAAAAAATTTTAATGTATTTGATATCAAATGAATTTAGCACCGGGTAGGCAGAACTTCCCAGACACCGTAACGCTTGAACCCGTTGACATACTTCTCTGGGCCGAGTGAGTTGTTGCAATTTTGGAACTTAAAGTTAACTAACAAGGTGAGGTAGATCGCGGGCTAGTACCAACTAAAAAAAGACACTCATGTACTCCTAGTGGCCTCTAAATGGCGGGAGGCTGGGGCAGTCCCCCCCCCCCCCCTTCAGACACTTTCGAGTCCACTGTCGGAGTGGGGCGACCCGATCTGATGGTAGATGCGCATGGAGGGGAGTGCGCGGTAAGAGGAGGCACCGCCGAAGCCAATCGAGGACCCCGAGTCGAGGGGAGAAGTCGTCGTGGCTCCCGACGAAGACTCGCCACTCTTCGACAAGTGAGAGGAGAACAGACCGTAGGTCAGGGGGCGGCAGCCGCCCGCTGCTACTACGGCCGACTGCTCCCACGGGCAGTCGTATCTGCAATGCACGCACCCTCGATTAACATGAGGGAAGGTGTAAACAAAAAAGTGTGAAGTACCATTCGTATCCGACTGACAGGGAGGGGCCATCAATCCATCAAACCCTGATCATTTGCCGATGAAGACATTTAGATGTGGAACGAGGGGAATGAGGGAAGAGGAGAAAGAAAAAGAGATAGAGAGAGAGAGAGAAGCAAGCTGAAAGGAGAAAGAAAAAGAGATAGAGAGAGAGAGAAGCAAGCTGAAAGGAGAAAGAAAAAGAGATAGAGAGAGAGAGAGAAGCAAGCTGAAAGGAGAAAGAAAAAGAGATAGAGAGAGAGAGAGAAGCAAGCTGAAAGGAGAAAGAAAAAGAGATAGAGAGAGAGAGAAGCAAGCTGAAAGGAGAAAGAAAAAGAGATAGAGAGAGAGAGAGAAGCAAGCTGAAAGGAGAAAGAAAAAGAGATAGAGAGAGAGAGAGAAGCAAGTTGAAAGGAGAAAGAAAAAGAGATAGAGAGAGAGAGAGAGAGAGAAGCAAGCTGAAAGGAGAAAGAAAAAGAGATAGAGAGAGAGAGAGAAGCAAGCTGAAAGGAGAAAGAAAAAGAGATAGAGAGAGAGAGAGAAGCAAGCTGAAAGGAGAAAGAAAAAGAGATAGAGAGAGAGAGAAGCAAGCTGAAAGGAGAAAGAAAAAGAGATAGAGAGAGAGAGAGAGAAGCAAGCTGAAAGGAGAAAGAAAAAGAGATAGAGAGAGAGAGAAGCAAGCTGAAAGGAGAAAGAAAAAGAGATAGAGAGAGAGAGAAGCAAGCTGAAAGGAGAAAGAAAAAGAGATAGAGAGAGAGAAGCAAGCTGAAAGACAATCACACCGGGGTACAATGAATTCAATTATTGATAAGCGCTATTAATTTGAGTGAGAGGAAGTGTCCCTTACACACGCACACTCTCTCTCTCTCTCTCTCCTCAAACCTCCTCTCTTCGTGGTCGAAGGGTGGTGGCTTGGCATTAGCCATGCCCAAGAAGTGTCTTGTCTGTGTCTGATATGGATTGTGTCCATGGCTGCTTCCTCCATTCTGATGCCTCGTCTTCACCACCGAATTCCTCCCTCGCAGACTTCTCTTCTGGCGGCAGTACGCCACCACCAAGCACGACAGGGCAGCCGAGACGGCCTGAAAAAAATAAAAAAAATTTATAATGATAATATAATGAACAAAATATCTAGGATTTTCAGCTTTTCTTTTACAGTTAATTAAATGAAATAATGTTTGTTATATGTCTCACAAAATCATAATGAATGTACAGAAAAAATTAACTAATATTTTGCGCCCATGCTTTATTTTTTCTAAGCAATGGTGGTTCGCCCCTGTTTCTTAAGGCATTCTAGCATAAATCACGAAACCCTCGCACTTCATCACTTTCCCAAGAGTAGGTTGCAGCTAGACTATGAGTGCGAATGTCCACAGCACACTAATCCCGAGTTTGGCAACATTTCATCCGCACTAAATGTCTCTGACAATGAGAATACAGAGTGCGAGGGTAGAGAGAGAGAGAGAGAAGAAGAGAAACAAATGTCGCAGCTAGTCCAACTATGCCCACCTGGGTTTTGCCAAGGATGTACTCGAGACAGCTCGCCCAGCTGAGACTCCTTCTCACTACCTACTTCCCCTTCCTTCCTGACCAAGTCGCTCATACTCTCTCTCTCTCTCTCTCTAATCTACTCTCTCCTTCATTCTCTCTCTCACACCCACTATCTCCCTCTCTCTCTCTCGCTCTCAAAAGCTTATTCATTCGAAAGAACCCTATAGTACATACCGTAGAAAATATGGCAATTATCCTTGTCCCCAAGTAGATAAAAAAAATAGAATTAGAGGTCTGAAAAGGGCAACAAGAAATAGCATGTCATTGTATGATCTCCTTCCATTCTGCTACTTTTTTGTATACAATTTTCCCCATTTTGTTTATTTCTGTAAAAGTAAATTAGTAATGACAAAATAAAATGAGAATAAAAAAGAGCAAAAGGGATAAAACTGACAACGGAAATGAGCGCGAGCACCAGCAGAATCCATTGGAGAAGCTGCGTCTCGTCCCTCCAGCGGCCAAAAGGCAGAAGAGAAGCGGCGGCTGCCGGGTTCTCTTCCGGAAGCTATGCAAGAGTTATTACATATATTACTAATAAATAAAAAGATATAAAATAAAATGTTCACCTCATTGCCGATGACTGTCAAGGCTGCGGGATCCGGACACCACGGACAGCGCTCCGTGTGCTTCTGCACCGCCAGCGACGCGTTAAAGCAACGTGCGCGCACCTGGCGAGGAAAGAAAGCTTGTATTCAAAAAAGACATATTTTTACTATAATAATTCATTAATGAATATAAATGAATTTTCTCCATGAGCTAATTTCTTTTAAAAGTATCATCATACATAATATATATATCACAATATTTTTTTACTGCCTCCAACCTCAATTATTCTTCTCTTGTCGTCGTCGCCTGCCTCCACAATGATCTCATGTCTACGGGAGCGAGCCTGGAAAGAGAAACTGTACTTATACTGTAGTCCCACTAAAATTCAAATAGTAAATATAGTGTAATCATCCAATATTCCATCCCCTTCATTCGTGATCCGATTGTTCTTTTAGCCCCTTAATCACCACAACATCTTGAAGGAAAAGCTATTGAGAGTTCCTGAGATGGCCACTAATGGAGAGGGAGCATAAGTAGGAATGACGCCGAGAGAGAGATCTGTGAGATGTCTGAGAGAAACAGGAAGATTGAGTAAAGAGGAGAGAGAGAGAGAGAGAGAGAGAGAGAGAGAGGGACAGAGAAATAAAAAAGGAAAGACAGAGAGAGAGAGAGAAAAAAAGCGACTTATGGTTGACAAATAATGACTGTCTCACTTCTTGCAAGAGGTCCGATGCTTCAACACTGGCATAATCTTGAATAGGTGACCGTGGGGCGAACACGAGAGAAAAGAGGGTGTATGACAATAAGAGACACACAGAGAAAGAGAGAGAGAGAGAGAGAGAGAGAGAGAGAGTGGCTAAAACGAAGTGGACTATGCAAGGAGGGGTGGTAAGGAGCGATAAAACAGTGGGTGTGCCAAGTGAATTAAGAGGGAGAAAGAGAGAGAGAGAGAGAGAGTGAGAGAGAGAGTGAGTGAGAGAAAGAGAGTGAGAAAGAGAGGGAGGGCAGTGCGAGAGAGATAGACTGAGAGCGGGAAGGGGAGAGAAGGCCACTTAATAATCGCACTCATCCACTCCTCGCATGCCTAGGATGACAGGTGCAACATCCGATCAAGCCACCAAGTATTTTGTCTTGGCTGATCTGGAAGGAGAGGAGGAGAAAAGGGGAAAAGAGAGAGAGAGAGGGAGGGAAGAGAGGGGGAAAGATAGAACAAAATGACAGATATCCCTATAAAAGAATAGATAAATGATGCCGGGTGTGGGCGGCAGCTGCCTTCTTCACAGTGGGAAGCCATTCGAATCAGCATGGAGAGGCAATCCGAGAGAAGGGAACAGAGAAGGGGGGGATGATGCAAGTGACAGGTATAAGATAGGCAAAAATTTAAGTGGAGTGAAAAAAATATTACATATGACTCGTGGCTGTGTCCCACAGCGACTTCCCTGCCACTTCCCCCTGGATACGGTCGCTGTACATTCGACTGGTCGCAGACGCGTGGAAAGCCGTACATCGGATCAACGCCAACCACCTGGCAAGATCAATCAATCAATACTTTATCACTATATTCATATATATATATATATATATATATATATATAATGTTCTCTAGATGCATTTTATTTTAATTTTTTTTTTGTATAATCGGAGCAATATAATAAAATTCATATTCACATTTGAAAAATAAAATATAAAAAAAAACAATTTAATTTAACTTCAAAAATAGTTAAATGAATCTTCTTTATTTAGTGTGTAATCCTGTGAGAACCTGGCACGACAAGGAGACGTCCTCCGGCTTCCCGCCCGTCCAGTGAGAGACGAACTGACGCGCGGAGTCCTTCAATCATCGTTTGCTTTTTTTTATTTTCTTTAAAAAAAGCATCTAACGAAACAGGCACATGAAAAGAGATGTATTATTACAATTAAAAAATATATATTCCGTTCTCTAGCTCTTATCCAATCCACCCCCCCCTCCTTTCTTGCGTATTGTCCTCAATTTGTCGCAGCAACTGATTTTCTTTCGCGCTTCCTTCCTAGAGCGCGTTATTCATTATGTTGCGCCATGGAGGAATGATTAGAGAAAGAAACAGAGAGGGGGGGGGGCGGAGAGAGAGAGAGAGAGAGAGAGGAAGAAGGAGAGAAGAGGGAGACAGTGCGAACAGGAAATTGGATATTTATCTCCTCGCCGCTCTTTTGGCATCCGCAACCTTTTACCGCTTGAGTGGGCAAGCACGAACAGTATTGAGATTATCCTTTTTTCTCCTCTCTCTCTCCTCTTTCCATATCTTTATCTTCTTTCTTTCTTGCTCGGTCTCTTCCTCCTCCAGTGACTACCTTCCAGAAATATCTAATTGTATGCTTCTTCTCCCGTATCTGTCCTTCCTTTTTTTCTTGTTATCGCCAAAGATCTCCTCACACTTCAATGCCAGAGCTTCTTACTTCTAAAAGGCAACAGAAAAAGTGAGGCGAAAAAGAGAAGAATTCGATTTCGCAAAGCTCTTTTGTGCTTCCTCAATAGATATTCAACTCGGAAGCTACCGAGTGTCTGACTTTCTCCGTCACGCTAACCTCTTCCTCCCTTTCTCTCCCCCCCCCCTCTTCTCTCCCACTCACACTTACTCCCTCAATCTCTCTATCTCTCTATCCGCATCTGATTTCTTCTTTTCAAGCTTCTCCTTGAAGGGTCCGCTAAATCTGTTCACCTAACCCGTTCAGCGCAAGTGTCATGCGCTCTTATAAGAACGCAGCAAAAACACATATGGTGAAAGTGCTATGACGACTTTTTTTCTCTCTCTCTCTCTATCTCCCACCCACCCTTTTTCATTCTTCTCTCAAATCAGAGAACGTTAGCATCTTCCACTGCTCGCAGGCGCAAAGGCAGGCGGCTAAAAAGGATTAAAAGGGTGTGAATCCAGTTAAAGCCAATGAAGAGAAGGCCAAGAAGTCGGTGGTGAGCGAGCAGTTGAAAGAGAGCAAGCAGATCACAGCCACGAGCCCCTCCTTGGATTCCTGACTCCGAGCATTCCCTCCCCTTTCTCTCTTTCCAAAGGTGCGAAATCTCGGCACTTCTTACTCCGATCTTCCATAAACAGACGACTATTCATATTCGAGTCTCTGTCGATTAGAATCAGCCGACTTCCTTATCAGGATAGACCTACAAATTTGGTGAAAGCCGAGAGAGGAATAGAGAAGGAGAGATTACAAGTGAGAAAGAAAGAGAGGATTGCGAGAGAGAGAAGGAGCGAGAGAGATAGCGTGGAGGTTAGAGAGACAAAGACAGTCTCAAAGTCGCTTCCGCATGTGTGGACAAATAGATCGTCTTCCTCGATTAGGATGCGTGGCCACAGTTGCATTCTCCCTCCCAGAACAGATCAGCATCTCGGGGCCATAAATCAGGTGGTGTGCCCCTTCGAACGAGGCTTGACACACCGCTAACGAGCCTCGGGGGAGAATCTGGGGACCCACTCTTCCCAGGAAACATTCAACGTTCCGGCTTAATGCGTAATGGCAGGCACTCTGACACAGTGAAACTCGACTCGGCTCCGGTGTAAATCAGACGGACAATCGGAGTGGAAATCAAGAAACCATTGCGAGAGAGAGAGAGAGAGATGGAGTGGTAGAGAAGGAGAGAGAGAGAGAGAAAGAAAGAAAGGGTGAGTGAGAGAGGAAGAGGGAGAGAGAGGGAGAGCGAGAGGGAGAGAGAGGGAGAGAGAGAGGGAGAGAGAGGGAGAGAGAGGAGAGAGAGAGGGAGAGAGAGGGGGAGAGAGAGGGATGGAGGGAGAGAGTCTATTTCCCTCACAGGATCTCTGCTTGGCCGAATATAGCAGAGAAGCGGATTCCCTTTGGCCTGGCCACCCATCCAAGATCGTAAAGCATAATTATTGCACAAGGGCAGCGCAAACGCGTCGTTTGGAACACTTAGAAGAGGGGGGAGAGAGAGAGGGAGAGAGAGAGAGAGAGAGGAGACCGAGGGGGAAGAAAGGGATAGAGTTCATAGTGAGAAAGGACGGTGATGAGCAAGGCGGGCAGGTATCCTTCCCGGATAGGGGCCTCCTGGCGGTGCCACCTAATCATGTGTTTCCTTTGAAATGCGCAGTGTACCGATGAGAGAGAGAGAGAGTCAACAGCGGAGAGAGAGGGGAAAGAGAGAGTAAGAGAGAGTAAGAGAGAGACAGAGCGAGAGGGGAGAAAGAGAGTAAGACGAGAGAGGAGAGAGAGAGAGAGAGTCAAAAGCCAGTAATCGGCGACCCGAACTGGCATGCACCCACAATAACGGTGCCAGAATCAGCTCATCCTCTTTCCTGTCTCTTACGCTCATTGCATTTTGTGACTCCTGTGATTAAGAGAGCCCCTCTGTAAGGGTCAAGGAGCGTCTGCCCCGGGGAATTTTTGTTTTCTTTTACTTTGAAAACTTTATGAGGGACACATCTAGTGTTCATAAAGAAATATATTTTTTTCAAAAAGTTAGAAAAAAATTTTTTCTCTTAGTTATAAGTAAAAATGTTAAAAAATTTGGAAGGGGCCATATCTAACGTTATACTTAATATTTCTCGAAAATCTTTTCACTGTTCGATTCCTTATTTAAAAATACACAAAAAAGTCCCAGATGACTGTTTTCGAAAAATTAAAATTTTTATGACTTTTGTGCAATTTAATTTTTTGGAAAATGGTTTTTAGGTAATAACTTTTTTATTATTATGACTTTCCAAAAACTGAATCTTCCATAAGAAAGAGCAGGAAAAACTACATATAATATATCTCTACGAGGAAAAATCTCGGATACCCTTTTTGGGTATCTGCATTTGAATATGTGTTTCTAAGCAAATTTTGGTTTTGGCCACAAACCACAATTTCATTCAAACTTCTTCAATTTTAAAAAGAAATAGTCCATTCGATGTGACTTTTTATGCTCTTTAAAATGGTATATACTTTGTTCGCAAAAGAAATTAGTCTAAAGGCCTAAAATTGACTTTTTGTGTTTTAGGCCTATTTCTGGTGTTAAAATACTCATTCTTTGCACGATTAATGGATCTTGTAGGCTGATTTTCCATGTAATATTTATACTGCGAGAAAGAGCAGCTAAAACTGAGTCGGATACAGCTTTAAGATTAAAATCTGAGGATACACTTTTTGGGAATATGTATTTGAATACTGACTGTTGAAGGAGATATTCCTGAATATTTTTAGAAAATATTTTAAAATTGTTCTTTTGAAGCATCTAGCTCGGAATTATGGGTAATCCAGAATTCTTTGAAGTTCTTTTAAGATATAATACTCAAAAGTACTTCAAAATTCAGGAAATCACATTTTTAGAAGCATAGGTGCTGAAATAAATGTACGAAAACTAATTCGAAGCCAACTAAAAGGTCTTTTGTGAGAGAGATTGCCAAAAACGTCATAACCATTCGAAAGAGCAGAGACTTTTGCATAATATATCCACAGATGAAAGAGCAAAATATGTACATCTTTCAGAAATCTTGATATTAGGAAAAATATCGACGACAGGTTTCGACTAATTTGAGCAGTTCGCGAAAAACGATACCAATGGAAATTATGTTCTGAAAATTGTACCATATGGTTTTTTGAGACGAGAAACATGAATTCGATGTTAATTTTCTACTTTTGTGTATCATTCATGGCACTTTGATCGAAATATAATTTTTCCGCATATAACATTTCATTCTTCTGGCAAAAGTACCATGGATGGTACTCAAAAGTAGAAAATGAACGTCAAATTTATGTTTCTCGTCTCAAACAACCTAATGGAACAGTTTTCAGAACATAAGTTACATTGGTAAAATTTATCTCAGAACAGCTCAAAATAGTCGAATCCTGTCGTCGATTTTTTTCGAAATTTCAAGATTTCTGAAACATGAACTGGTATTGCTCTTTCATCGGTGGATATATTATGTAAAAGTCTCTGCTCTTTTGAACGGTTATGACCGTTTTGGTACTGCGGCTCAAAAATGCCTGATAGTTGGCTCCGAATAGGAGGTTTTCATACATTTATTTCACCAGCAATTCTCGTAAAAATGAAATTTCTTGACTTTATTCCCAAAAAGTGTATCCTCAGATTTTAATCTTAAAGCTGTATCCGACTCAGTTTTAGCTGCTCTTTCTCGCAGTATAAATATTATATGGAAAATCAGCCTACAAGATCCATTAATCGTGCAAAGAATGAGTATTTTAACACCAGAAATAGGCCTAAAACACAAAAAGTCAATTTTAGGCCTTTAGACTAATTTCTTTTGCGAAGAAAGTATATGCCATTTTAAAGAGCATAAAAAGTCACATCGAATGGACTATTTCTTTTTAAAATTGAAGAAGTTTGAATGAAATTGTGGTTTGTGGCCAAAACCAAAATTTGCTTAGAAACACATATTCAAATGCAGATACCCAAAAAGGGTATCCGAGATTTTTCCTCGTAGAGATATATTATATGTAGTTTTTCCTGCTCTTTCTTATGGAAGATTCAGTTTTTGGAAAGTCATAATAATAAAAAAGTTATTACCTAAAAACCATTTTCCAAAAAATTAAATTGCACAAAAGTCATAAAAATTTTAATTTTCGAAAACAGTCATCTGGGACTTTTTTGTGTATTTTTAAATAAGGAATCGAACAGTGAAAAGATTTTCGAGAAATATTAAGTATAACGTTAGATATGGCCCCTTCCAAATTTTTTTTAACATTTTTACTTATAACTAAGAGAAAAAATTTTTTTCTAACTTTTTGAAAAAAATATATTTCTTTATGAACACTAGATGTGTCCCTCATAAAGTTTTCAAAGTAAAAGAAAACAAAAATTCCCCGGGGCAGGCGCCTATGTAAGCCTCCTTGAGTTTTACAGAGAGGCTCTCTTAATCACGCGAGAGAGGGCCGGAAAGGTGGCAGAGAAAGCGCAAAAGGCACACCGACTGCGAGAAAACAAGCGGGACTTAAGCCTTAAGCCCTAAAATTTCCCTTATGCATCCTAATGATCTGAAGAACCTTCATGGCCTTACCTGGACAAAGTTCTCCGAGACGGGCCAGCTGATCGAGACCTTCTCATTCAGTGGCAGCATCTGCTCGAGGATCTGCAAGCAAACAGAAAGTTAGGAACTCGATGTCAAGCATCAAATATTAATCCTTTTAAAAATATTTTCAAAAAAATCCTGTATTTTATGTTACTGTTAACTAATAAAAAGGGAAGATCTGAGTGAGGGTCATAATCTGCACAATAAGGGTAGTTTGCAACTTTTCAAAGTCACCAAAGTTCTAAAACGTCTTCTGGTAGCATTTTCTCGTCAATCCCCCGCCATTTCATTGAGAACGAGGGTTTTGCTTCAAAGTGCTTCTGATAATGCTGTTTCTTTTCACATTCCGCGCAGTCGCGTGCTTATATGCTTTATGTTTCTCTTTCTCTCTCTTTCTCTGTCTCTCTTTATATCTCTCTCGTTCTCCCTCGTCTCTCTCTCTCTCACTTTCTTCACTCCTCTTGCTCTCATGGTCAGGCTGAATCATATTTGCTAAGTTACTACTGGAATGTTCCTGTGCAATACGACCCATTATTTTCTATTAGCACCAAAAATGGCAGCAGGCCCTTATTCATTCTTTTCTCGGGAAAAAAGCGAGCAGTTGCTACGCACTACAAGAGCAACGACTTAGCAGGTTGTTTAGCAGTTGAACCCTTACACTCTGTAACTGCTCCTGCGTGCATTTTCAACGGCTACGCTGCTCATTGGATGCGTAGCTGCTGCTAAATGAGTGCAAAACGAAGGCTAGGCCGGTTCTAAGCAGTTGCTTAGCAGTACTTTTGAACTGCTAAATTGCATACTGTTGGCGCCGAGTGCCATAACACCGGAAAGTTGTTTTCTTAACGGGAACTTCTATACTGCTAAATTGAGTACTGTACTGACGGGTGTCAACACACCGGAAATATGTACTCTTCACAATTTACCAAAGCACTTCACTGTTCCCCACTTTACATGCATCGGCCGAAGAGGGGCTTTAAAACTTGCGAATTAAGCCGGCTCTTGGATGCCTACCCAGGGCAGCAGGCGAGATTCGACGGATTTTTCGAAGTATACATTTCTTAAGAGCTGAGTGCACAGTCGGAACATAGGGCGGACGGAGCACTAGATTCTATTTTGTTCCTTACAATGTTCTTTAAGGCTAATCGTAGCAGGAATTTTCGAAATTCAAAATATTAGCAGTTCACTATGCAATGCTATGCAACAGCTTCGTAGTCCAGAAGCAGTATAATTTAGCAGTTGAACCCTTACACTCTGTAACTGCTAATGCATTTTCTCACTGCTAACGGACAACTTTACGCCTTTTTAACTGCGTAGCAACAGCTCGCTTTTTTTCCCGAGTTGTCTGACCTCTCACAATGGGCCACTCAATTTTTGTCAGTTCCTTAGAGAAGACAGAGAGAGAGAGAGATAGAGAGAGAGAGAGAGAGACAGACAGACAGACAGACAGACAGGACAAATTTAATGGGAATGTGCTGCAAGACCGGGAATGTTGGGCGAGAAAATGCATAAATTTTAGAAACATCGCCCGGTCAGAGACACCACGAGGGGAGAAGATGGGCGAGGAGTCAGAACACTGTCATCTCAGTCTTGTACTCTCTCCCTCTCCCTCTCTCTCTCTTTCCAATCTCGCTTTCTCTGTCTTTTTTCTACCAATGCCTACTTCAGACTCATTCAACGTCCCGTCAACAACCTCCATAAAGTCACTATGCCTTCACATTGCGTAACTCCTGCCAATAAATATCTCTGTTCATGCTGGCGTAGTGTGAATGCATAATTGAGGGAAGCACATGTGGAATGGAGAATATTATGGCCTGCCTGGCTAGGGGCGATGGCTGGAAAAAACAGAGGAATCTATGATGGATATTCAGTGCGCAAGTCAGAGGCAGATTCATGTCATGGTCGATACTAAATCAAGCACCCGGATAATACCAAGCCGATCCATCTCTCTCTCTCCCACACTCTCTCTCAACCTGTCTGTCTCTCTCCTCCTCAATTTCTCTCTTTCAACCTCCACCTCTCTCACAGGTATCGAGGAACAGCGATAATTTAGGTTCATTATTGTTGTTACGACGACTAGGGGATGAAAGAGAGCAAGTTTGCCTCGTAAGATGCACTAACCAAATTAGCAAATATGCGAAAGAGAGAGGGAGAGATGGAGAGAGAGCAAAAATAGAGAGGGCGAGAGAGAGAGAGAGAGAGAGAGAGAGAGAGAGAGAGAGAGAAAGAGAGAGAGAGGAAATATGTGAACAGAAAACGAGACAACCCCCCGAACAACGCTTCATTCTGACAAAAGTGATTGTTCTGTTGGCGAGATAGAGTGAGGTCTTCTCAGTCATGCATGATGATAACAAGAAGCCATACCTTGAAGCGTGGCTGCGAGCAGCCGCCATTGCCCGTCGTCAGGCAGCCTTCCCTCCAGTCAACTCGCAGCAATTCGACGGTGATCCAGAAGGCGGAAGAGGGCGAGGCGGAGGAGAGAAGGAGAAGAAGGGCGAGGAGGGGCCGTGAGATAGGCGCGCGGCTTGCGCGAGACATCACCTGTTTTTGCGCTCCTGCAAGAAAGATTGGCTAAACAGCGTAAGTTTGCTGCATGACGAAATTGGGCGCAAAATATATAATTTAAAAATGATTTTATTTGTTTGCCTAGATATCATTTCCCATATAGAATGAATGATATTAAGCGAATGGCAAACAAATGGGGTACGGATAAAAGATATTAAGGAGAGATGTGCAAAGTAGAAGAGGGCGTGTCGAGAAGTGAAGACACGCCCACTGCCTGGGTGGGGATCGCACGAAAGAGGAAAGAGAGATAGAGAGAGAGAGAGAGAGAGAGAGAGAGAGAGAGAGAGAGGAAGTAGGGGTTCAGAGAAGCAGACAGAAATCAGAAGCATAAGCGCACTTTCGGTGCGGTAAAAGGTGAAGCGTCTCAATATCGTTCGAAAAAGGATTGCCGCCGAAGATCGGGACGGAGGGAGAGAGGGAGAGGGAAAGAGAGAAAGCGATGGAGAGAGCGATGGAAAGAGATGAGCAGAAAAAAGGTGAACAGTCTCGCTTTCATGAGATCGCCGCCGCGCGGTATTCCTCTTCTTATGAGGTGAATATCCCTGGATTATCCGGGGCCAGTGGCAGCTGGTAACTAATAAAAGATGGAGATGAAGTGAAGTGAACAGTGGCCGGGGCAACCTAAGAGAGAGAGAGAGGGGGAAGAGAGAGAGAGAGAGAGAGAGAGAGAGAGGGAGGGGAAAAGAGAGAGAGAGGGAGAAATAGAGAAAGAGAGAGAGAGAGAGAGAGAGAGAGAGAGAGAGAGAGGAAAAGAGGCAGCGATTGCGAATGCGATCATGGAACATGAGCGGCAAAAAAAAGAAAACGGCCTATGTTTACGTCCAGTTGACATTACGTCATCTGTATTTGATAGCATGAAGTAAATCGACAACAAAGAGATGAACGTAATAAACGATGAGAGAAGAGAAGAACAGGACCTCGACTGAGGAGGCAAAACATGAACAGACATGTTCGTTATCCCTGACACCGTTGGGATACAAGAGGCCGATGATGCAAAGACATCAAACAAGTACGAACGTGTTTGATATTGTATTCCTCACTTATTTTTTTTTCTTAACTTTTTATTTATTTTACTGCGCAAATATTGCGTAAAATATTTAGAATTTTTTTATTATTATACTGGTAATAAAGGAAATGGCGAAGTTGAAGCAGCGTAATTGGAAGGCTTGGATGTAGACTTAGAGAAAGAAACAGGTAAGAGAGAATACGAGAAAGAGTGAGAGTAAGAGAGCGAGAGCGAACGTGAATTGAAGATACAACGAAAACGAGAGAAGAGAGAGAGAGAGAGAGAGAGAGAGAGAGAGAAATGATGTGTTAGAGAGAAAGAGCGAGAAAGAAATGTGTCAGAAAGATAGCTGATTGTGAGAAACAATGAAACTAGAGGATGTCTGGGCAGAAAATCATGCATGAAAAAGGACCGTGTGCAGTAAGATGAGAATATAATTGGAGCACAGTCTGTGAAGCTGATGGGAACATGAAGGGAGAACAAGAATTTTGCTCTTTCTATCTCTCCCACCCTTTCATCTCACTGCCTGTAAGAGTAACGAGAGAGAGAGTAAGAGAGAGAGAGTGAGAGAGTAAGAAAGAGAGAGAGCGCGAGAGATGCGTGAGAACCATGAGGCTGTGAACGTCGTGTACACGCCCACTGGTCACCGGGAACTCGCTGTCGCAGTCAAAGTCACAGAAAATGATGGACTAGGCGCCAAGAAGACTCTGGGAAGAAGGAGAAATCGGAACCGTTCCGGAGGATGTGGCCACACAAGGGCGGATAATAATGGGAAGAGGGCGAGAGAGGGGAGGAGGAGAGAAGAGAGGGGGGACAGAGAGAGCGAGAATATATGAGAGAGAAGGGAAAGAGCGCGAGTGAGTGGAGGGAGGAGGGAAAAGGAGAGCGAGTGTGGTTAGAGTATGAAATATGCGTAAAAAGAGTACTGAATGAGTGTCATAAAGCACAGACACAACTGATTCTTCTGTTCCCAGGCAGTTCATAGAAAAGACGGCCTCGAATGGATTACCGTCCGGTGGCTGGCCACTCATTAGCCAAGGCTGGCAGCAGGCTTTTCCATTCCATCGGATGAATTGGCAACGAGCCAAGAAAGAAGATTCAAGAGGAAAAGATGAACAGAGATGATGGGGACAGCAGGCCGTTGCCAAGCAGAGAGATCAAGTGGCAGGCAATCAACTATGAAAACATGGAATGAGAGGGAGAGAGAAAGAGATAGAACGAGAGAAAGAGATAGAACGAGAGAGAGAGAGAGAGAGTGAGAGAGAGAGAGAGCGCGAGAGAAAAAAGAGTGCATGTTAGGCTAATCCGACAATGTAGAAGGGCAATGGTCTCGCATCGCTCGAGCCAAATCGGTTTAGGCCCATCTTACAGTCACGAGTCACGGACTAGCAGTCATTCTCTGTCTGCTTCTCTCTCTCTCTCTCTCTCTCTCTTTCTCTTTCTCTCTCTCTTTCTTCTTTTTCATTCTCTCTCACTCTCCTACTTACTGATTACCGTCTAACAATAAGTAGAGCAGCTACTCCCTCGCTTATTATTCAGAGCCGATCAGAACAACAAGATAAGCAGGCAGTTTCCGGACTCAGGCAGGATAAGACAAGAAACGTACATCAACACACAAACACACTGACATTGGTGCGAGTGGAAACTTAGTGCTAATCAAAATAGTTGCGGAGGGAGAGAAGAGAGAGAGAGAGAGAGAGAGAGAGAGAGAGAGAGAGAGGAAGAGCCAGGTAGAAAAGGCAAGGGGAAAATGACTGATGGTTTTTTTATCCCGACATCCCTTCCCGATAACCTCCCTTCCAACCTCACTTTATCCTCATACATATCATCAGCGACTATCTCAACTCTCCACTATTTCTCTCCCTCGGTCACACTCTCTCTTTCTCTAAATATTCATTCAGAAAAAAGGTAATCTCTTCTCGCACCAAGGTGCCGTTCCTCATTAAGCCACTCGGTCATGGGAGAATGAAGAATCGTGGAAAGGTAGTGATTACGAACATATAGTATGTATGAATAACTGCTGGAAGGAGAGAGGAAGTTGGAGAGGAAGAGATGGAGAGCGGGAGAGGGAGTAGGGGAGAGAGTGAGAAATGGTGAGATATAGAATGGAAGAGAGTGCTACACAGAAAGAGATAGAGCAAAAGAGATGAATAAGTCGGAAAGATCTGATATGCGTGACGGATGACAAAAAGTTGCACCCGGGAGCACACGCGGGTGTGGCCAAAACTTATCTTATGTTTCTAGGAAGACGGTAGCTTTATAGACAAAGTAAATATGGTACTTTTTTTTAATCGACAGCAAGCTATCCAAGGAGAGCATAAAGAAGAAGCTAAAATAGGGCGAATAATCGTTGCTCAAAGTGCCTGAGATCTTTGCGATGCCCCTGCGAGCAATTGAAAAGTTCCGAGTTCCCAAGCGGAGAGCACGCTTATGAGAACCGATGCCTAAGAGCGTCAAAATAAAGTGAAATGGTGACAAAAGAGGCGGAAGAGAGGAGCGACTGAAGAAGAAGCAGTGAAAGCATCGTACTTTCTATTGGAAATCAGCTATTCTTTGCCAGAGCAGAAGGCAAACACAGGGAAGACAAGAGAGAGAGAGAGAGAGAGAGAGAGAGAGAGAGAGATCAGGTAGAGGGATAAAGAGAGAGAACGAGAGATCAGGAAGAGTGAGACATTTTTAGAAAATAACATACGTATGTACATACATACATATAAGGTCGGTCATTTGCCTTTACTGGTAGTGATCGCGAAGCCCTTCCGATATGGATATCCAGTCTCTCCTTTTTCACCCTCTTTCTAGATCTTATGCTCGTTTAAAACCCTTACTTTCTCTCTCTCTCTCCCTCTCTTTTGCTCTCACTATCCCTCTTACTCTCCCTCTCACTTACTCTATGTCTATCCCTAACTCTCTCTCTCTCTCTGTCTCTCTCTCTCTGTCTCTCTCTCTCTCTCTCTCTCTCTCTCTCTCTCTCTACCTCCCCTAACAATCAGACCAATCTCAGTAAGTGGTTGGCACCTGTGTAGTCAAAGATAGAAAAAGCCTAAATCGCTGTACGGACAGAGAAAAGTTGCCGCTGCGACACCAGAGAGGAGACCGCGGGCGATTCTTCATTGTCACGGGAAGATCAGAAGAAGCTTAGCGAATAGAGAGAGTGAAACAAAGAAAGAAAGAAATATAGAGAGATAGGCAGAGAAAGATAAAAAAGATGGAGAGATAAAGGGAGAGAGAAAGAGAGAGGGAGAGCGGGAGAATGAGTGAAAGAGAGGCAGAGAGAGAAAGAGAAAGAGAGAGAGAGAGAGAGAGAGAGAGAGAAGCAGACAGCGAGAGAGCGAGAATATGTCGAAATAATGACGGATGATCGATCACTTGGAAAGTGACCGGGAGTATTCATGTACGACTTCCAAGCAGCTATTCTCTTGCAAGATGCCCGGAGGAGTTTGGGTATCAAGCTAAGGAACACAGAGAGAGAGAAAGAGAGAGAAATAGAGAAACAGAGGGACAGAGAAATAGAGAGTGAGAAGAGAGATAGAAAGACAGCAGAAGTAGTCAAAAGCATAAGAGTTTACCAAGTATGCTCTCCTGTTATAAACTGATATGGAATTGGAGTACCTTCAGCGCGTGAGTCTATTTTCTCCAGTTTTTCAACGTCTTTCTCTCGCTCTCTCTCTCTCTCTCTCTCTCTCTCACTCCACTCCTAGCTCCCTCACGCTTTTTCTATATGTCCTTTCTCTCTTTCTCTCTCTCTCTCTCTCTCTCTCTCTCTCTCTCGCGATCCCTTCCCTTTTCTCATCCATACTGAAATACTACTAGACACTAAGTTAGCATAGCGGGTGAAGGAGTAGTAAATGCCTATTCCTATCAGACAGCAAACTGGCGGGCTATCAACTCAGGGTCTCCTTCTGGAACCATAAAAGAAGACCACAGTTCTTCTTTCTCTCACAGTTCTTCTTTCTCTCACAGTTCTTCTTTCTTCACAGTTCTTCTTTCTCTTGTCAGAGACGGTTGCTCCGCAATGAGCTCTCCGTTATCTGATATCCCGCGAGTCGGGGATAGCCGGAAGCGAAATTCCAATATCTTTGGAATCAGCCCAAAGGCTAAGAAAGCAGACATCGATGACCTCGGAAGCAGCCTTCTGGACGTCATCAACAAGCTACGCCAGGAAGTCACCCAGCTCTCCAGGAGCATCGCTATCATCGCGCAGAATCAAGCCAAGCTGGGCGAGAGGTTCTCCGAACTTCAAGCCAAGATCGAGTCCCACGGCCAACTGCCTCCTTCGGCTCCGACTGCTAACGTTGTTCGTGCCGCTCTACGTGAGCATGAAGCGGCCCGGGACCCTCTTCGCCAGTGCCGAGCATTCGTACGGGATTTCGTTGAGTCCCCTGATGATAGCGCGGCAGTTACCACTTTCATTGATCAGCTAGGAGTCACTGCGCCCAATCGATTTTTTCGAGTGGGCCAGAAGCGAGCTGCGACAGCATCGCCGAGACCGATTGTATATGCAGTTTCCCTCGCGGGAGTCTGCAATCGAGTTCATGAAGAAGCTCGCCGCCATGAGACGAGCCAATCCAGAGATGAAGACAACCGCACGCCCCGACTACACTCCGGCACAGCTGGAGGAGTACCGTGCAGCGTGGCGCGAGGCCATCCAGAAGAACAATGCGGCGGGGAGCCGCTCATTCACAGTGCGCGACTGCCGTGTAGTCCAGCTCCGCCAGCCGAGCGACGGCTGGGTCGTCCAGCAGCGAAGAGAGCGCCGCCCGTCTCAGCCTCCCGCGACTCCTGCCAGCGGCAGCGGCCAGCAAATGGCGTAGGCAATTCGTCAGCTGTATCTTCCCATTCAAGTAACTCTGTGAATTTTTTATTAACCAATTGTCAATCATTGCGCAAAAAAGTTGATGTTTTTCATGATCTTTTCTCTCTTTTAAAAGTTGACGTTGCCTTTCTTTGTGAGACTTGGCTCGATAGTTCTATTCCTGACGCTTTTGTGAGTAATTCTTCTTTCTCTGTAATCCGAAAAGATAGAGAATCAAGAGGAGGCGGTGTTGCTATTTTTGCTCAACCACATATTCAATTAATTGAAGTTCCTCTCTCTGCCTCTTTTAAACATGCTGAAGTAGTTTGTGCTGAAGTAATTTTTCCAACTTCTCTTCGCGTTATTTGTGCCTATCATCCTAATCATGATAACAATGCCACGGATCTGCTTGCTGCAATTTCTGAATTTGTTATATCTTCTTCTTCTCCTGTTCTTATCTGTGGAGATTTTAACTGCGCTCATATTGACTGGTCGCTTAATACGCTCTCTCGCCCTTGCAGCCAGTGTTGTAAGCTGTTAGATTTCGCTTCTTCGCATGGCCTTAAGCAATTTGTGCGCAACGCAACAAGGGATTCTAACACTCTTGATCTTGTATTTTGTACTGAATCCTTTATTTTGTCAGACATTACTGTTCAAGCCGGCCTTGCTGATCACGCTTCTGTTACTTTCTCTGCGAGTTCTTCTCTATTTTCGAAAGATCCCTCCGCTGATAACACGCGACTCAGCTGGAGGAAAGGAAACTACGCTCTAGCAAATTTTCTCTCTTCTTCGGATTGGTATCACATTCTTCAAGTGGGGGATTCTGTTCACAATATGTATGATAGATTCGTAACTTATGTTAATTCGATTATTACTACTTGCATTCCACTCGCGCATGCCAACTCTCCTGTAAGGCATAACAGAACTTTAGCGCAACTCATTAACCATAAGCTTAAGCATCGACCGTAGAGCCTCTCTCGCAGAATATAACAATGTGTGTCGTAAGATTCGCTATCATATTCGCCGAGAATCTGTTGCAAAAGAGAAGAAGCGCATTATTTCCAATAGAAATGGTATCTTTGTTCATATGCGCAATCGTATCAATGGTAGGACTATTGTTCCATCTCTTTCTTTGCCTGATTCCTCGATTGCTTCAGCTCCTGCTGAAAAGTCGGCAGCTCTGGCTGCACAGTTTGATTCTGTTTTCACACATGATAATGGTATTCTTCCTCCTTTCTCCCGACGTACATCCCTCTCTCTCAGTGATGTGGACTTTTCTCCATATATTGTCGAGCGATTCCTGCGTGGTATGCCATCTAAAACTTCGCTTGGTCCTGAGTTAATTCCATCTTTGTTTTTGAAAAAATTCGCAACGTCTCTTGCTCTCCCTCTCTCGCTTATCTTTGAATCATCATTTATATCTGATGAAGTTCCATTTGCCTGGAAGCAGGCAATAATTAGGCCATTATTCAAGAAAGGCCCAAGAGATCAACCGTGCAATTATCGCCCCATTTCCCTTACTAGTTCCATTTCTAAGTGCATTGAACGTATTGTAAAGTTTTTTGTATATAAATTTCTCTCCGAGAATAGGCTTCTCTCCGACAGCCAATTTGGTTTTCGTCGGAATCGCAGCTCGACCTTACAACTTCTGTTGTATAAAAATAAGCTCCTAGAACTCCATGCTAAGAAATATAATTTTGATGTTTTGCACATTGATTTTGCAAAGGCATTTGATACTGTCTCTCATCCTAAGTTGCTCTCAAAGCTTAATTCATATGGTATTTGTGGCAACCTGCATGATTGGCTCTCTAGCTGGCTGCATGATCGCACTCAATCTGTTTCGTTAGAAAATGTTCTTTCTCCGCCCTCCACAGTTCTGTCTGGAATAGGACAGGGCACCGTACTAGGTCCTCTTCTCTTCCTGATTTTTATTAATGATATTTGTGATAATTTTACTGATTCCAATAAATTCATTCCTTTCCTTTTTGCTGATGATCTGAAGGTTATCAGCATCTTTCCAACTAGGGATCCCACTTCCTCTCCCCTCGATTATGCCATATCTTGCATTGAAGACTGGGTCAAAATATGGCAGCTTTCCATCAATGCAGATAAATGTGCTCTCCTCCATTTCGGAAGTACTAACCCAAGGCTACAGTTTTCCATATTTGGTTCTCCAATTTCAAACCCGCAATTTGTTAGGGATCTAGGTGTACTTTTTGCAAGCAATCTTTCCTTTCGACCACATATTATGGATATTGTTAAGAAGGCAAATAAGCACACCAATTTTCTTTTCCTCTGCATACGCTCTCGCAGTGCCAAAGCTCTTGTAGCTGCATATATTGCATATATTAGATCAATTATAGAGTATATGCATCTCCCGTTTATGACCCCCATCTGATTCGAGAAGTTAACATGATCGAAAATGTCCAGAAATATTTTCTTATTGTTAGACGTCTGTATGCACGCTGTCGATTTAAGTTCTTGTCATATGAAAATGCATGCCCCAAATTCTCCCTCCAATCGCTCACACTTCGCAGAGAAATTGCATGTTATAAAATTATGTTCTCGCTATGTTCTGGTCACTCTGACTTGCCATTGTCAACATTTTTCAACATTGTTCCCTCCCGAACCAGGGGTAGATCTTTCAAGCTATATCCAACTTTTAAGGCTAGTGACAACACTCTTAAAAATTCAATTGTTCATAAAACATTCAAGGTGCTTAATGGTCTAGCCGATTGCGATTTTTCTCTCTCTTTTGATTCATTTAAAAACAACGCTTTAATGGTTCGCAAATTATTTGTTTGTCATCATACATTCGATTTGCCTTCTTTTTTTTTTTACCCTTTTCTCGTTTTTCCTTTTCTCTCGTAATTTTCTTTTCTTTTTTTTTCCTTCGTTTAGCATTTTTGTTCTGTCATTGTCTTTAGCTTTACATGTAAGTGCTTCTATGCCATTGTAATGTTCTCGCACTAAGTAACATCATGTATGCGAATAAAGATATATTTGACCATAAAATCCGTAGTCGAAGAATCTCCTCCTCATTCTCTTGGTCCATCCCTTGCTTCCTCTTCCTATATCCCGCTCTCTCTCTCTCTCTCTCTTTATTCTTTTATGATCTCGATAGAAGTTGCTATGGCGGTGCAGTGAGTTCAGGCTGGCCTCTTCGGGAAGATCAAAGCGCGCACCAGGAGTTGTGATGCTTCAGATGAATGCGGAAATTGACGACTATAGTGAGGTTGGCAGGAAAAGAGAGCGAGAGACATAGAGAGAGGGAGAGAGGGAGGGAGAGCGAGAGAGAGAAGAGAGAGAGAGTGAGAGAGAGAGATAGAGATTAGAGCAAAGGAGAGAGAAAGAGAAGAGAACACCCCTCGAGGCAGCTACAGAAGCCGGGAGTTCTCTAGCTGAAAATTATGACTAGTCATTCTATGCAGATCCGACATTCAAATCTGTAACTTGACACTTGTTGGGAAATAAGGAACACGAGAGAGGGAGGGAGAGAGAGAAAGAGAGAGAGAGAGAGAGAGAGAGAGAGAGAGAGAATAGAACAAAAGAGGGAGAAAGAGATATATAGTTGAAAGTAGAGAAGACGGCTCAGCCAACTTGCAGTTGAGGATGCCGACGGCAAGCTTTAGCATACGAGCAGCCTCTCAAGTTAAAGAAGGACAAGAACTGAAGTGATCTACTCGCATTTGGAAGTGAGGGACATTGGAAGAGGGGAGGATGTGCTTGAGAGGAGAGGTATCACTTGCCAGAGAGAGAGAGAGAGAGAGAGAGAGAGAGAGAGAGTGGGATGGAGAGGGAGAGAGAGAGAGAGAAGGAGTAAAAAGAGATGGCCAAGATCGGTTCAGATCATAGGAGAGGTGATACACAAGGGCAAGCAGACTTTGCCATTCACCGGATCTCTCACTCTTCCTATTCTCTATCTCTCTCTCCCCTCCTCTCTTCCTCTCTCTCTCTCTCTCTCTCTCTCTCTCTCTCTCGCTCTCGCCCCTCCTAGGGATCTGTGCCTTAAAGTACACGTACGCGCGCACATAACATACGGATAAAGCCGAGAGTAGAGGACAGGCGGCTATCTTTGATAGGGTCAGCCATGATAGGGATGGGCAGGGGGAGTAGAGATGTTTTTAGAGACAGGGAAAGAGGAAGAGAGAGAGAGACATATAAAGAGAAGGAGAGGGAGGAGAGAGAGCGGGAGAGACAAAGGACGGGTTACAGAGGGAAAGAAAATTACGCGGATATTATTATTTCCGCAATTCTTTTCGGAAGGAGAAAAAGTAGCTATTTCGCTTTTTCTTTGCTTTTTCCTTCAGGAATTTCTCAGGGAAATTGGGATCAACATGAAGGGAAAAATTGTGAAGAAATATCCGGTCTGAAAGTATTAAATAGGTTGGATTTTTTTCTTTGTTTCACCAGAAAGAATACGAAAGAATCTCGCGGCGGCAACTTTTTTTCTAAGCCAAAAATGCAACATGCGTTTGATTCATAGAACACGGAATCTTTAACTCTCCTCTCTCACTCTCTCTCTCCCTCTCTCTCTCTCTCTCTCTCTTGCTCTCTCGCTCCCTTTCGATGTCTCCCTCTCATCTCTCAGTCTCCCTCTCTATCTCTAAATCCTTCCCTCCTATCTATAGCTCAGATCGCCGAAAGCATAATGGAATCCCTGCTCATACAGTCCCCCATAACAGCCGCAAACTTGACTCGGGCCGATCTACAACTACCTCTTCCCACTTCGTCTCGCCCTCCCATTTCGGATTCCTTTCTCCCCTTACTCCTTTAGTATGATGAGTCGGGAGCTACATACTCTTCTTTTCATGTATACACATATTCTCCTACTCTCTCTCTCTCTGTCTCTCTCTCTCTTCTCTTCTCTTTTTTCTATCTCTCCCGATTATTCCCTTTTCCTATCTCCTCATCGAGTCCCGGGACATGCTGAAGATTGTCGTGCGTGATATCGGTGTATCGTGACTAGGCGAGGATGAGTAGGGGAAGAGGGAGAGAGAGAGAGAGAGATGAGAGAGAGAGAGTGAGAGAGATGAGAGAGAGAGAGAGATGAGAGAGAGAGAGTGAGAGAGATGAGAGAGATAGTGATTGAGACAGATCATGGAAATTGAAGAGAGCGCAAACATTAGAACATGATGCGAGCATGAATGAGGCAGTCTTCTGCAACTGACGTGACAAGGGTACAATTGGACAACTTTTCTGCCAAAACATCTCTGACATAGCTTTTAAGACAGCCTATCTGTAAGGCTCGAGCAGGGCGCAATACAGTGCTGTACTAGGAAATTTTTGATTTTTAAAATTGCTGAAAACTAGACCATTTGTACAACTCGACATGCTCTTCAAAACTGTATAGTTTTGAAGTTGAAAAAAAATTTCTGTTCGAGTTAGCTGTATTTTTGTTCTAAAATTCACATGCCCATAAATCAGTTATTTCTTAATATTTTTGAAATCTCGTTTTTGCAATATATAGATTTCTAAATCCTCTTTAAAAAAGGTGTTCGTGACTTTTTCGTGCAAAAACTTTAAAGCGGCAAAAATCGCAAAAATACATTTCTAACGATGGTTTTTCGGGGTTTTCTGGCCGAAAAGCCTCCGCGGGGTAGGTAAGCTGTTCATAGAAAGAAAGCCCATTAAATTTGCTACAAAGCTAGCCAACTTTAAAAAAATGTACATAAAATTACTGTCATTGACAAAATTATTCATCATTTTCTTGAAATTTATAAACATTTGGCTACCCCTTTAAAGGAAGTCTCCGGCGAATGTTTGGCCAAGCAATTCAAAATAGGAATTTGAACCATGAAGTGTCCCGCACGGAAGGGACTCTAGCGGCCACTGGCTAAAATATGTCTAGTTCTCTTCCCGTCACGTTTTCGGAAGGCCGTGATCCTCTCATTTCAGTGCTGCTGCCCTTGCACTCTCTCCACAGAAATTTGTGGTCAAAAAGTTTCATTGGGTGCTGACCTGTTGAGAAAACTCCGGCCACTGTCGGTTGCTCTCCGATATACACACTTCCAACAAGACCGTTCTGGTTTTCCCGGTTCTGCTATATATGCATAATTTTTTTCAAAATGGCTGGAGCTGGCGATAGAGCGATGCAAAATAGGAGGCTGCTAATATCTACAGTAGCTAATTATCTACCCCTGAGATTTAAAATGACTATAATTTGGGGATGATAAGATGAAATTCATTCAAACTTTCTCTATCTAAGTTTTACGATGAGACGAACTGATCCATGCTTAAAAAACGATATGTTAATTATTCGCCGGAGACCTCCTTTAAATAGACCGCGCTGTACAGTGTTCGTTACCAAAACGATTGTATGGTCTTGCTCTGTACAAGATCTGGTCCAAGGAATAAAGCTCTATCAATAAGAGAGACTATTTAGCCTTTGCAAAGAGGACAAGAAAACTGGAGTCAGCACTGGTCAGAGAAGCCAAAACACACCGTAGAGGAAAAAAATCTTTAGATTATTCTTGATTGACGGAAGCAAGTGCCGACCACGATGACTCGCGCGCGTACAAATGCGGAAGGTGGAATCTAAAAAAAAAAACAAATGCGGGTGGAATCTAAAAAACAGCAAAACTTCTCTCTGTCTTTTTTCTCTTTGTCTCCCTCCATTTCTCTCTTCCTCGCTCCCTCTCTCCTTCACTTCCCCGAATTGTTTTCAATTTTTCCATATGGGCGTCAGTACTACAGCAACGAGCAACTGTCGCTATTTGGAATTTTCTTTATCTTGTCTTAGCGTGTCTTTTGTAGTTGTGTTCGGAACGCTGTACTGTAAAGGTTTTGAAGATCAACCTCATTTTTGGAAGAACGAGAGAGAGAGAGAGAGAGAGAGAGAGAGAGAGGGAGAGAGAGAGGGAGAGAGAGTTCTCGAGAGAGTCAGATAAAGAGAGAGAGAGAGAGAGAGAGAGAGAGAGTAGCCGGGTACTATAGTAACTATACTTGAGAGTATACTAGAGAGGCGCGCCGCTAAAGCAAGAAGAAGCAGAGTAGAAGGATCGCGGCCCAGCACTGTCGGTCAATGGCTGCACAGGCGACAAATAGAAGACTGTGATGTTGAGTGGAAGAGCATGACGATTTGTGCAGCTCAAATTGTGACCAATCATGATGGCTCCTGAAGTGGACTCGCAGAGAAATGAGACGAAGCGGCGAGAGGAAGAGAGAGGATTACTTGATTTGGAAAGACAGAGAGAGAGAGAGAGAGAGAGAGAGAGAGAGAGAGAAGGAAAACAGATCGAACGAATTAGCGAGAAAGAGTGAGAGCGAGAAGAAGATATTGTGAGAGAGAGAGGGTGAATTTTAGCTAGAGAGACAGAGAACGAATCACGACGAACTTTTGGGCTTGTGAAGTAGGAGAAGAATCAACAGAAGCATGAAGAAGCTACGCGGGCTTATCAGATTAGGAGTCGTGTTTGTATGGATGTTTATGTGTGTGTGGGCAAACAGAAGACGAGGGAGCGTAAGAGAGAGAGAGAGAGAGAGAGAGAGAGAGAGAGAGAAGGAGAGAGGGCAGGATTAAAGAAAGAGAGGGAGAGAGAGATGATAGGGAAGCAATAGAATGACAGGGAGAGAGAGAAATTGCGCTCAGTGTAGAAGTATTCTTTCTACATGTTTCTGACTATTTCTCTCACTCTCTTCTGATTTTTCATTCTTTTCTTTTGTTCACTTTACCTGTTCGCATTTCGGTGCCATAACAATACGTACAGCAATCAGATGGCACAATGATTCAAAACGAATAGAAATAGCCACAGGGTAGTGCCTTCCAATAATTGATAGTCTTTTGTTGTCTTGCAAAGTGAAGAGTAGTACACCCACCCGAGCTAGTGTGAGAGTAAGAGAGTATCAGACAGCGAAAGAGAAAGTATGAGAGAGAGGGGAAATCTGAGAAAGAGAGGAAGTATAAGACAAAGAAAAGAAGGGATGTCAGCTTACAGAAACTCTTATACTTTCTTTGCTTGGCTTCGGCCCTCATATCATCCTCACTCTAAAGGCACGTCTCAATGAATGAACGTCGAAGAGAGAGAGAGAGAAAAAGAGAAGAGAGAGAGAGGGAGAGAGAGAGAGAGAGGTAGACCAACAAAGGTGACAGATGCAGGTGTGAATTGAATAGAAAGAAACAGATCGTTCTGTTTCCCCATCCCTCTCTCATTCGTCTCTCTTATCATACTCTCTGTATCTCAATCTCTCACCTTTCCAGGTTCAATCGCTCTCTTTCAAACTCTCTCTCCCATTCTCGCTCTCTAACTCTTTCGCTCACTCTCTTCTCTTGAAGCATTTACAACTCAATCTCTCAAAAGACTCCTCCTTGAATAGACACGTGCGTGTGTCTCCGATCGACTAAAAGAGTGAATAAGATCAGGAAAATCTGGGCCTACATTCGTGTATTTAAATTATCTCCTAACTCTCGGGAAAACAACAAATTGCATCAAGGGCGGAATCATCTCTTTCTGTCTTCTCTCTCATAAGTGAAAGGAAGAAAGAAAGAGAGGGAAAGAGCGTAGAGAGAAAGAAAAAGAAGAAAGAGAAAGGGGATAAAGAGAGAGAGCGAAAGTAGAGATAGCAAGAGGTTCAGACAGACAGCTTGATCATGATTAGATAGCGATATTCGAGTAGGGGGTGCGATAAGTATCTTCTCACGAACGGGGCAAACACAACCACTATATACCGACCGGAAATCTAATGCAGCCCTGGGCAATGACCGGAAAAAGCGGCGGTTCGGCTGATCAGATAAAGTTTAAGTAGGTAATTAACGAAACGATTCCTCTCAGGGCAACGAAATCATCAGCGAAGCCACTGATGGCGTTTCCGGTGTATGGCAAACATTAGGGGGAGAGAGACAGAGAGAGGAGAGAGAGAGGGAGGGAGAGAAAGAGAGAGAGCGGGAGAACAAGAGAGCGGGAAGAATGAGAGGGAATGGTAGAGGGAAATGAGAGCGAAGAAGAACTGACCAGACTCGGAACGGAACCCCACGCCTCGAGAAAAAAACCCAGTGCTGAATTGCTGAGTGAGGGGAACGGAGGATGTACTCTCTTCTGATATCCCGGGGGAAGGCATGGAAAAGAGCAGCGGACGACCGGTTTAGAATTGTGGTCATGAACACACAGGAGTGAGATGATCTGGGGTTCGCTTCCAGGAGTGTGTGGAGAAAACGAGATAGGGTGTAGATAAAAAAGAGCAAGAGAGCGAGAGAGAGTGAGAGAGAGGCGGAGAGAGCAAGAGGTAGCGAAGAAAGAAATGGTAGAGTAAGCGGGAAGTGAAACATGGACGAACGAGACTTTCTCGGAACATTTTTATTTCACAGTTGGTAGTTTGTGGTGACTTTTAGCTGGGTGAAAAATATCATGAGAGAAAGAGCGAGGGAAGAGAGAGGGTGGGAAAAAGAGAGACAGGGAGGGAGAAAGAGAAAGAGGAGGATTGATGAGGAAAACCAGATAGCGATCATGTAAAACGGGTTCAGAAGACGAACCGCCATGAATCACGGTCTCTCAGATTCGGAAATGCTCTTGTAAGCCGCAGTGAATAATTTGCAACGGTGAGATAAGAGAGATGAAGCGAGAGAATGCAGAGAAATAGAGAGAGGGAGTGGGGGATACAGAGAGATAGAGAGAGAATAGAGAGACATAGAGAATAGGAAGAGATGGAGAGATAATTAAAGCGAGAGAGCAAAAGGGAGGGAGCGATTGGATGGAAATGTGAGAGCGATCACTCTCTTGGAGTGCATTGGAATACGGGTGCAGCCAGCTGTGCGTATTAGTGGAATGAACGGATTGAAAAAGTGATCTGATAATTTGAGGAACAGGCTTAAAGATTGCCCACATGAATACAATTCAGTTTGATGAGAGAAGGCACACACATCTTGTAAATCTTGCTGACCATGAGAATTAGTAGAATTGTTAAATGGGGAGGGGTGAATTGGATATGCCATTCGGACTGCTTAGACATGCATCTGCATATGACCAGCTCGGATCGACCACGATTCTCCTACTCTATCTCTCTCTATCGCTCTCTCACCCTCTCTCCCTCCCTCTCTCTCTCATCCAACTCAACCCTCCTCCCCCTCTCACCCTAATGGGACCCTCAAGTACCCTCCTCCTCCCCCACACTTCCGCTCCTCTTTTGCCACCCTCCCCTCCCCCTCTGGCCATTCTTGCGAGGCGAGTAAGAGAAAGAAACGACGAATCGCCACTCAAATCGTGAGAGGAAATGAGATGAATGAAGGAGATGCCGCTACTGCGCATGGCCACGATGGAGAAGGAGCCAGCTGAGCCTGTGGAGGCAGAGTGAGTGAGAGAGAGAGAGATTTGGTAGATTCAAGATGAGCGCGAGAATGGCGAAATAAGTTGAAATGATGAGGTAGTGGACTGGTATGTAGTTTTTTTTAAATTCATTAATCGAATTGTATTACCTTTTTTAAAATTAAAATCAAAATTGAAAAACAGAAAAGATTCGAGGTGTATTTAAATTATTATTTTTTTAAAAACCAGGATCTATGTAGGTGAGAAAAGTTGGAATGATCCTCATCTGTATAATCGTATGATCCCTTCTATTTGTTGTAGTAGTATCACGGCACAACGAGATATGACAGGAGCGAGGCTTCTCGTTCATATCCTCTCTTTTCTGCTTACTCCTCGTTTCTCTCTCCCTCTACCTCTCTCTTCTGATCTTATTTGAATAGTTCCTCTCTCTTTCTCTCACTAGTTCTCTTTCCTTTTGCCTTTGGGCCGATCCGAAGCGGGTGGAATAGCTCAGCTCGGTTTGGAGTATCTGCAAATAATACGGCCATGACTCGAGTTGGTCCGTCGAGTTGTGAGCGAGTTTGTTGATGACCCAACGGTATGTATGCGGAAGGCAAAGTTGTAGATCACGAACAAAGTGAAAGAGAAAAATAGAGAGTGTATGTGAGAGAGAGTGAGAGAGTATAAGAGAGGAGAGTGGGTGAGGACAGGAGGGAGATACAGCGGAAGAGAGCGAGAGAGATATGGAGAGAGAGAGAGAGAGTGAGAGAGAGAGCAAGCAAGCATGCAGATTCCAGATATATCAGAGTACACTGAGATACTAGATATGCAGATATGCGCAGCGATACCACTAGGAGGGCAAACTGAGAGAAGCAGTGGTGATATGTGAATGAAACTAAGAAATGGTAATCACTTCGAACTGTGTGAGTAAGAAAGAGAGAACGAGAGAAGTGAATGAGAGATACAGAGAGTGAGGTGGAGAGAGAGTGTGTGTGAGAGAGAGAGAGGATGAGAGAGAGAGTAAGGTAGCGAGCCAAGACGTCTTGTCAGTCGCAGTCACGATACATAAAATGGAGGAGGACTGCCAGCCATCAATCGTGGTTGCTCATATGTAGTCGGCAAGATACAACAGATTTTCACTATTTTAAATAATATAGCCGTTTTTATACATCTCCCACACATAATCCTTGGTTTCATTCTTCATATTTGGTGTGAAGTTGAATTTGTTCCAAGGGAAAGTGGAATGTCGAATGGAAAGCGAGCGCGTGATTAACGAAGGATTAACGGAGGGAGTTCAGACAGCTGAGAGATTATGGGGGAGAGGGGTGGGCGCAGAGAGTGTGGGGAAATGAGAGAGAGAGAGGTTGGAGATAGAGAGAGAAAGAGGGAGAAAGAGAAAGAGAGTGAAAGAGAAAGAGAGAGAGAGAGAGAGAGAGAGAGAGAGAGGGAGAGGAGTCAGAAATGAAGCTTATGGTTAACGTCAACGGTAGCCAACGTCTGATTGTTTGCGACTGGCAAGAAATGTAATTGAAACCTGTCAATCAATAAAAATGCCTGCGAAGAACAAGATTATTTGAGAGTACACAATAAATATTATTAAAATGGAATAACAAATAAAAGAAGAAAGTTAGCAAGCCAAGCGAAAGCATGTTGTATTCTCATTTGTTGCCTACTAGCAAAGGCTTGTTATGAAGAAGCATGGTAGAGGTGGTTGGAAGTGGGGGGGGGATGGGAGATGGAATTGTTAGGAGGGAGCGCTGGCCAATCAGTGGAAGAAGAAGAACAGTTTCCGTTCCAGAAAAGTGGAGATATATGAGAGAGTGAGGTTGATCTGTTTGCATGGAGTGTCAAGAGAGGAAACGCGTGAAGCTGAATTAGCAGAGAAGAGAGAGAAAGAGAACAACAGGCAGAGAGATAGAGAGAGGGAGAGAGAGAAAGAGACAGACGGCAGCGGGAGAAGCGTGAATTAGAGAAATGAAAAGTCGAGAAGCGCCAAATTTTCTAGGAAGCACTTACCATTAGTGATACAGTATTCCACTTGACATTCCAGACACTAAAATTGTTCTTGCCCTAGACCAACGATTATCTCACGACTGCGCCAACTTCGCAGGGTCATAAATGAGATTCGGTCGTCATGGGGGGGGGTCATTAAAACTGCGATAAAGACAACCAGGTATGTAGGTTCTGCACACCCTGCAAAAAAGGAGGTTAGAGAGACTGCAAACTTCTGCGTGTTCAAGGCTCCAGGATGCCTGGTGTTCACCCGCTACTCTTTATTGGAGAGAGAGAGGGAGAGACATGGGTAGAGATAGAGAGAGAGAGTCAGAGAGATGGGTAGAGATAGAGAGAGAGAGAGGGAGAGAGATGGGTAGAGATAGAGAGCGAGAGGGAGATCAAGAGCAATGAAAGAAAAAGAGGAAGCGGCAAAGAAGTAGAGCAGCACGGCCAATTGGAACGGATCATTCATGAATTTGGCGTTTACTTGGTAAGAGGGAGATTAAGAGAAGAGAGCTGTTCAAATGAGAGACGACAAGAGAGAGCTAGATTGACATGACATGGAGATAAGGAGAGAAAGGGAGCGAGAGAGATGGAGAGAGAGAGACAGCAAAAGAGATTTGTAAGTTGACACACGCCCTCACAGTCGATTAACGCCCAAGCCCTTGGCCAGGGACATAAAAATGTGCCCCACCATGTTTGGGGTTGATTGAAGGGGACAGAAATTTCAAGAGCATTCCATCAGGGACGGAAGAGGAGGGGTAATATATAGAGAGAAACAGAGAGAGAGAGAAATAGAGAGAGAGAGAGAGAGAGAGAGAGAGAGAGAGAGTACAGAAGGGCTCAGAAGGTGTCGGAGACAAGAATATAAAAAAAAGCAGAGAGCTAGCTAGAGTGAACATATTACAGGAAAAATAGCTCCTCATGATGAAATCGAAAAAAAATGAGCAAATCATTTTGTGCCATATTTTTGACAAATCATTTCTTCTAACGAGCAGACATTTCTAAAAAAATTTAAGTGTCCCTTTTCTGGGTCCTCGGGGTCCTTATGCAGAGGAGCAGACGATTTTAACTCCCCCTAACCCACGGATGAAGGTTCTCTCATCCTCTCTTTCCCTCTTCATCTCACACACACACACACACTCTCTCTCTCTCTCTTGCTCTCACTCTTCCTCTCCCTTTCCATCGCTTGCTCTATCTCTGTCTCTCTGTCTTTCTCTCTCTCTGCCCCTTCAATCTCTCAATCTCTCGTCCTCTCACTCGCTTTCTCTCTCGATCGCCCGGATATTTAAAGTCTGCATTGCCATATGCACGCAGAGAGAACATCATGCCCCTGGCGACAGGAATTACAAAGAATCCGTAAGAAGAAGAGGAGGCATGCGAGGCAGGGAAAGGGTGGCAGAATATTAGTAGCCAGAACAACTGCCAGCTTTCTGACACGCCGTGAAGGCGAAAAGGTGGGAGGAGAGAGAGGTTGAGTGAGAGCGAGAACGGTAGAGAGAGGAAGATTTAATTGAGAGAATGGGAGAAAAAGACAAAGAATTAGAGAGAGAGAGAGAGATAGAAAGGAAAGAGGGAAATAGGAAAAGATGGAAAAAGAGATGGACAGAGAGTGATAAATGAGAAAAGCGAATGGTAGTGATTGCCTAGGCCTTCGGTGACACAGGCCAAGTAATTACCATACCAACATGTTGACGCATGCAGAATCGAAGACAAGAATGGGATAACGAGAGTACACAGAAAGTTCTGTATTGCTCATCTTACTCTCTCTCTTTCTCTTTCTCTCTCTCTCTCTCTCTCTCTCTCTCTCTCTTTCTCTCTCCCTCACACACACCCTCTCCCTTTCTCTGTCGTTCTCTCCCTCTCGCTATCGCTCCCGGTCAAGGTTATCAGTCACACACAAGTGTCGCCTTGTTTGCTCCTCTTCCTAGCCCATTACAGTATGCCTTGCGTGAGACAAAGAATCACGGGAATCTGCTACTTCGGTGGTGGAAAAAATGAGTCCTTGGCTGAGATTTAGAAGCAGTGGTCGATCAAGAGAGGGAGAGAGGAGAGAGAGAAAGAGGGGGGGGGAGAGAGAGGTAACGAGAGAGAGAGAGGGGAGGAAGAGAGAGAGAGAGGGGGAGGAAGAGAGAGAGAGAGAGAAGGAGGAAGAGAGAGCGAGAGAGCGAAAGACTAAAAGATGCAAAAACAGTGAGACTAATCCGTGCTGGCGATGATTACGCTGCAATGCATACATATATATTATATACATACATACTTGAACACATTAACGTTTCTTATTGGGCATTCGGGAGAGAGAGAAAGACAAATTTACAACAATTGACGTTGAGAGAGAGTGAGAGAGAAGGAGGAATTGAGAGCAAGTGTGATAGAAAGAGCGAGGGAGGGAGCGAGAAAGAGAGAGGGTGAGCGAGCGAGTGAGAGGCATGGTTAAGAACGAAGCGTCGACGGCGTGAAAGAACTCCAAAAGTAGCGAGGGGGGCTGCTGAAAATGGAAGAGTTCGACCAGTGGCACCATTGCATACGCCTGAGGCTGGATAAAATCGTCTAGCGGAACTCTTTTCGGTGTCGCTCAGGAAGAAGAAGAAGTCAACGGTGGAATTGAGTGCATGGAAAAAACAACAACACCAATCTCCACAAAATAATTTTCCCATCAACAGCAAGTCGCAACAGTAATCCTTCTGTACAGAACTCAGCGGCAGTGTCAGAATGTGAAAAAAATCATTACTTTTCAGACAGCGCGCAAAGAAGTATTACTGCCTTTAGAATTACTCCCTGGCATTTGGAGTCATTATGGCAGAAGGGCATGTTACTTACATATGTATCTCTTTCATAACTACCTCCTCTCTCCCTCCCTCTTTCTCTATCTCTCTTTCTCTCTTATTCTTTCTCTATCTCCCTTTTCACTCTCTGAAATCCTGTCTCCCTCTCTCTCTTTCTCTCTCTCTCTCTCGCTCTTTTCACCCTCTCTGACTCTTTCTAGAGACAGACAGGGAGAAAGAGAGAGTGGGAGAATAACTGGTCGAGAGAGAGAGAGAGTGAGAGGGAGAGTGAACAGGGGAGAATAGTATGCCGAGAGAGACAGAAAGGGAGAAGTACACTTCAAATGCATAAAGATCAAAAGAGCGAAACCTACCGATCGGATTCATTTATTAGAAACTTCTTTACGTTTTCTGTTCATCTAAATTAAGAATAAATAAATAAGCTGGAAGATTAGATGAGAGTAGTGATCATATGTTCTTCTTTCGTTCGTTGTCAAGATGAAGCTCGTTAGGGTGCATCTCCCGTGGGAATCTTGGGGGATTTCAGAGAACTCATATCCGCATCCGGAAGTGACAGCTTCTGCTAACTAAGACAGAGGACTCAGGACGGCGCATCCTTTGAAAGAAGACAAGACACCGGCTGCCTTTTCAATCGAGGAGATGACAGATTGGCAGGGGCAGTCTGTGGGGTGCACTCGCGCACGCGACAGGGCAGTGTGTAAGATGAGAGAGAGAGAGAGAGAGAGAGAGAGAGAGAGAGAGAGAGAAAGAGAGAGATGGAGAGGGAGGGAGAGAGAGAGGGAGGGAGAAAGAGAGAGGGAGAGAGAGAGGATGAGAGAGATAGAAAGAGAGAGAGAGGTTGAAAAGAGAGAGAGAGAGAGATAGAGAGAGAGAGAGAAAGAGAGAGAGAGAGAGAGAGAGAGAGAGGGAGAGAGGATGAGAGAGAGAATTAAGAGGTGGAGAATCTAGGTGGCTAAAAGAGGAGATAAACTTTTGTGTACCGGACGTGTCCAGAGATCTGCGGAGGAAAAGGACACCGACTGCCGTTTGGTAAGGAAAGACACTGGAAGAGGCGGAGTGATACATGATAGAGAAGAATGAGAGGGATGCAGAGTGAGAATGAGGGGGAGACAGAGAGAGAGAGAAAGAGAGAGAGAGAGAGAGAGAGAGAGAGAAAGAGAGAGAGAGGAAGAGAAGGACCAGCTCGCTACTCATTTACGATCACCAACAACTGTCATGTAAAATGTGATAAACTTCTGTTTTTGGAAGCGAAAACGATTGATGGAGACCGTAGTCGATGAAATGATAAATTTTCGATGCTTTAGAAATATTAAAAAAAATTCCATTCTTCTAATTTTATTTCTCTTTTCTTTTCTCTTTTTTTTTAATTTCTCTTTTCGGCCATTCTTTCTATTTAAGTCTCGGGCTATCTGTATCTCCTATATTTATCTCTACCTCTATTTCACTCCTTTTTTTTAGCGTCATTCTGAAAAGCCGTTCCTCTTCTTTGTTGCCAGCATCCTTGTTAATTGAGAGAGAGAAGAGAGAGAGAGAAGAGAGAGAGAGAAGAGAGAAGGATAGGTTGCGTTGGATCCGATTGGCAAGAAACGAATAGGGCAGCCTACTTGATCTACCAGTCACGAGCATCCTCCAGTCAACAGAATGATTGGCTCCAATAACGCAAACCTAATCCAGCGGGCTTTATCTAAACTCTATTTCTCTCGTTCCCTCACCTCTTCCTTAATTTCCTTCTCCTCTCATTCGCTCACTTTACGTCTCTCTGTACCTCTCTCTCTCTCACTCTCTCTCTCTCTCTCTATCGCTCTCTCTGAATCTCCTTCACCCTATTCGTAGGAGACAAAGAAAGCTGTCTGGGGCACGAAGAAGGATGAGTAGCGAGACGCTGGTCACGCTTAACTTGTGATAGATTAGGTTGGAGGAGAGAAGGGGAGGGCGAGAATCATTATAATCTGTTTGTTTTTTAATCAAACAGACAAAGTTTTGACGAATTCATGCGATATAAACAAATAGGCAGAAGCAGCAAGAGAGCATAAGGGGAGAGAGAGTGAGAGAGAGCATGAGAGATTGAGGGAGAGTGAGTCTTTTGAGAGCTCCAGTTGAGCGTATTTGCAAATTGCTAACTTGCATAATTAAAATATTTCACCCCTAAAACTGAGGGGGGAATCTCTAATTGTAAGTAGCAAATAGCGAATATATTACTGACGAATTTTTCATGAGTTTTTCAGGGTTTAATAAAATCAGGCAAACCCTTGTTCCCCTGATTACCGGGGAATCAAAAGAGACCTTTACTTCTTTGTCTTCGTGCGAATTCTATTTGACGGCAAGGGAACAAATAAAAGTAGAGAAATCACAAGTAATACTAAGAATTATCAAAGAAGACAAGAATTTATTTAGCACTACTTGTGATTTCTCTACTTATATTCGTTCTCTGGCGGGAGGCCAAATCGATGGCATTTATATTCGCGCTAAGATCAAGAAGAAAGAAAGGGTTTCTTCTGATTCCTCCGAAAGCAGTGGAAGGATTAGGTGAGAACTATTTAGAAAATATTCGTAATTTGCAAAATCATGGACGAAGCCTATAAACATGAAAATGTAAGCCTACTTTAAAATTAGTTTATTCCTTTTCTTCTCATTCTTACTCGTTGACTTGCCACCGAATGGTCGTCTCCCTTCGCTGTCTTTTTCTTCTTCTCCTCTCCGCCTTCGTTACCGTCTGCCTCAACGAAATAGAAGAAGGGGTGTCTGCTTCCTTCTCCGTTTCTATCCCCACGACCCCGTTCAACAACTCGGGCAAGCACGAACTGCTTGTGGCTGAGTGGGTTCGTCCGCCAAGACTCTTTTATTATCATGTTCTTATTCATTTGATTACGAAAAATACTCCCTTTATGTATTCTTTCTTTTACTCCTGCTCTTTCAGTCTCCTTTTCGATTTTCATATCTCCCGTTCGAGTTTTTTGCTATCTTTCTCTCTTTCTTTCTTTCTCTCTCTATTTCTCTCTCTCTCATCGTGCAGGTTCTCTTCGTGACGGAGGCAGCAATCTTGAGCTTCTTCACCCTCGCCGGCTTTGTCATGCGAAACTGCTCTGTTAGCGCTCTTTTATTGGGGTTTTTTTGTGTATGCTAGGTATCCTTGAGTGTTTCAGAGTTTAGCGGATAAATGGAAATTAAAGGAGGTATCCGGGGAATAATTAAGCTGTGTTTTGTTTTATGTGGATAAGTTCATCTTGGCGTAAAACATATATCCCGAAAGTTTGAGCGATTTTCCCTCACTACATTCTGAGCAATAGTAACGTGAAAACTGGCGGGTAGAGAATTAGCTACGGTAGGTCATAGCCGCCCTCCTATTTCACATGCTCTCTAGCCCGAGCGACAGGCAACATTTTGAGCACGCGCATTCAAAGTGGTTCTCTAGCGCTACTGTATAATTATTCGCCGGATACTTCCTTTAAGACGCGAAAGGGAGAAAGAGAGATAGCGAAAAGGATATATCCTCTATAGAGAGAAAGGGAGGGAGAGGAGAAAAAAGAGAGGAGGAGAGAGAGTGAGAGAGAAAAGAGAGGGAGGAAGAGGGAGTTAAAGAAGGAGAAAGAGAGGGGGGAAGAGTGAGAAGAGTGAAGAGCGTGTTACAGCTCTTCAAGACTGAAGAAGACAACTTCAACAAGCATAACGTTTACCATGCCCACAGCCTCGAATTACAGCAGGTATCTATCTCTCGCTCTTTCGCTCCTTTCCCTCTCTATCTCTCCTCTCTCTCTCTCTCTCTCTGTCTTTCGTTCTCTTGCTCATTATTTAACTCCCATCTACATATAATTTCTGCACAGTGATTTACCACCGAATACACTCCGTAATTTTAGGAGATCTGTGATAACAGCCATTGTTGATTCCCGAATACGGCTTGTGTTTTTCAAATAAAAACCTATTCTGATTTAAATCCACTATTAAATAGCGGCGAATTATTTTAAGTTTTTTTTTTTCAGCGAGCTTTTATGGATGCTGCTGAGATGAATCACATCCGAGCCGAAGAAGGTGGCGAGGCCGCTGGGGACGGGCCCTAGAAGGCCCTAGAAGCGACCCAATCATTTAGATCTCGGTCCGGCTCAGACCCCCCCCCCAAAGGAGACCCACTCCCCCCCCAAACCTTACCCCTGCACCCTCTTCCCTCCTCTTCACTCTCCTTGCTCGATGACTCCTCCAAATGAACTCGACTTTTCCTTGTCTCACAGATAGATAAAAGCTTCTTGATAATACGCGTGATCAGAAAAAATTGCACATGTAAAATATATGTATGAGATTTAAAATATGCTCCTCACGCACCCTTCGAAAACGAATTCGTCTTGTTTAATTTGTGCTCTCCGTTTCTGGCCCTATTTCTGTTCTTTCTTTCTTTCCTTCTCTCTCTATGTTGCACATCTCTCTATGTCTCACTCAAATTCTCTCTCCGTGTCTCATGGTTAGCACACTCAAACGCTCCGGGCCCCTTGAATCGCCCTTGAATCATTAGTTGGCTATGAACTTGTGTTAGATCGCTGGTGACACATAATGACATCACTGGTTATCGTTGTAAGACCTGGTTTGCCTGGCGCCATGTTTAAACTTCATTTAAAAAAAAAAGAATTTTGTGTCCGCCCCTAGTCTTCTCTGTCAGAAAAAAAAGTACCAGAGCGAGGCAAGCGAGGAACAATGCATTCATATGTATGTAGTTGCTACTATTTAGGCATAATAATCATGCTGAGGAATAAAGAGAACTGCAAACTCAGCTTTTTATCAACGGAAAGGAGGATGGCGAATTTCAAGTAGTCAGAGATGTGGTGAGAGAGAGAGAGAAAGAGAGAGAGAGCGAGAGAGAGAGAGAGAGAGATAGAAAGAGAGCGAGAAAATAGTGTTCTTCGCAGTGCCACCAACATAGGAAATGCTTGCTGGCTGATTTGTAGTTGCAGCAGAGACCGGAATCACACCAGCTAACATGAATATGGTCAATTGTATAGCAAGCAAGTGCACGAATACACGAGCCCAGAATAGCCACTGCCGTGCATAATATTCAGCATTGGTCTTGGAAATAGGAGATCTTTGCATCTACAGGGGTGTTCCGCCAAGATGGCTTCTTTTCTAGAAAGAAGTGTGCGCATTTTCCAAATGGCAAGTAAGAAATATCTCGCAGTAGAAGCAAACAAATAACGAGATCTATTGCTTTCTCCTCATATTTTTCCACACACAGCACACAATGTTTTAACATGCAAGTTACAATTTTATAACATAAAATAAATCAACCGGTAAATGAAGTAGTAAGATGAAATGAGTTTTGCAACTTTACTCAGACATACACCAAATAAACGACGCTTCGGAATCTAAACTAACAGTACTTTCGAAAAGTTTGCTTGTGTTCTTGCTAGCTCCATTCTTCTTTTGTGGTTTTGTCTGACCTTTTAAGACGATGATGTGATATAGCAACCAGTATCGACTGGAATGTTTAAAAGCGACTTCGGGGGATTCTGAGAAGTGCTGAAGTTGTTGATGTGGGTTTTTTGCCACAACCATGCTTCGTTTTTCGATAAGGCGAAGTAGTATTTGATTGATTGCCGTGGCTTCAATGAATGCAGCTGCGTCGATGCCACTTCCACTCCACTAAGTGTGCTTTTTGAGGGACGCGACGGGTCTGGCGTTGACAAAGAGTCAACTTCAACGAGGAATCGCTCAGCTCTCGGACTTGCTACTTGCTACTTCATTACTTGTTGTGGTTGGTTTTTCTTTAAACTCCAATTGATATTTCCCGTGTTATGATTAATCGCTACTGCAGTGTTGAATGACAGGGCTTATATAAATGTATTATTTGCTTGAAAAAAAAATTTTTTTTTTCAAAAATGTTGTCGGAAGAATAGGTTTGTTTAGTTTATTCAGTGTGGAGTTGAGATAATGTCATGATTGAAAAATATTAGCCGACTCATGGTCGACTTCGAATTCTTTGTTGTCGTGTTCAGATAACCGTGCTGCTGCGAAAATGAATGGATGGCCATTTTCAGCCTCGAACTGGTGCAGAATTCAACTGCGAAATAAATGTATGTATGTACATATGTACGTACATATGTATACATATATTCATATGTATCTCACTATTTCTCACTGTCTCACACTCTCTCTTTCTCTTCTCACTCTTTCTCTCTTTCACGTCTCCTTTTCCCTCTCTTTCTCTTTTCCTCTTTCCCTCTCTCTCGCTCTTTGTGACTCGTCCTCTCTCTAATTGTTCTGCTCCTTGAGGACGTCATCTTTGGTCGATCCCAAGCTATCTTATAACTGTGTGTGTAAATTGGTAATTTCTTGCACCATTTATGTGCTGGCTATATGTTTTTTGATGACAAATTCCCGCAGGGGTCCTGAAGGAGGCGGAAATGAATTGGCAATGGAGAGCCGCGTGAGCAGTGCCTTCTCATCGCTTCTGTTTTTCTTCTCTTTTCCTTCGGACACCTTCGCTGTTTCTCTCTCTCTAAATTTCTCGCTCTTTTTCTCCCTCTCTCTATCTCTCTCTCATATCGCTCTCACGCATTTTCTGGAGTCATCTTTATGCTCGTGACATTTCGGGCATCTCTTTTGCAGACGTGCACAGTGGCATTCATTAAAGGAACCTATAATGATTCTCAGGAGAAAGCAGATACGGTAATCTTCATAAGATCAACTAGAAAGAGATGAGATAGAGATAGATAATATATGCATGTTCCAAGCCAGACTTGATCACATAAACAAGCCCAGGGGAGCAACAATATAAAAATACAATTCCTGAAACAGCCAAAATGGATAATTTTTTAATGCATCAAATAAAGAAGAGCTTCACTCATTGTCAGAGCCCATTCAAGTATAGGATCTATTCACTTTTTGCGTATCTTAAGAAGCACAATCCAGTGGCTACCATCTCAAAGTAGTAGAATGTGCACAGCTGGTCCAGCTACAGCAGAATATGGCTGAGCATTCACTAAATGCCATCATCAGAATTGGACTGAAGTGCAAGGACGACATTCTCATAGATTGGACGGAGCCTCCTTCAAGCCTGACGATGATACTTTCGAGATGGACTGCTCTTCTCTTCAGAGAATCCTCCCTTCAGAGGGAACGTCATCATATATGCTTTTATTATTATACAGGAAGGAATAGCTCTATTGCTAGCACAAAGCTGCGTCCACTTCATCGTGTTCTTCTGCAGAGTGGAAATGTCATGTCCGAATAAAGAATACACTCTCTCTCGCTCTCTCTTTCTCTCATCTCTCTTTCTCTTCATCTCCCATTCCTTTCATCTCCCTCTACTTCTCCACCTCTCTCACTCCTTCTTCGTCTCTCGCTCTCTATATCTCTTTTTTTTCTTAAAGCAGCCAACCAAGAACCTTCGGGGTTCAAGTGTACAGATCTTATGACGTGATATTAAAACAAAGAAGATCACTTGACAATGTACATAGGATATCGCTCCTGAGTCACTAATTATTAGCATCAGAGCCACTTTTAAATATGAAGAGGGCAAGAGAGAGAGAGAGAGAGAGAGAGAGAGAGGGAGTGGGAGAGTGCGAGACGGTGAGAGAGAGTGGGGAGAAAGATATAGATGTTGCACGGAGTGGACAGTAAATATTGCTATTCTCATATCAGCAAAAAAGTGCAGCATCTCTGGAGTGGTGGTGAATCTTATGACATTTGAATCTCGAAAACAAGTGCCTCTTCTACTTTCTCCAATTCCCCTTAGGCCTCTTAGATCATGGTGAAAGAAAGAAAGAAAGAGAGAGAAAGAGAGAGAGAGAGAGGAGAGAGAGACATAGAGAGAGTGAGTGTGTGAAGGTTGACAAAATAACTATCGTAAAAATTGTTATTTCCAATTCGGCAAACTCGGTGGAGTACTGCAAGAGAAAGATGTTCTCGATCATAATTGCACACATTATGTATGTATGTATGTATGTATGTATGTATGTATGTATGTATGTATGTACATACAGTCCCGCCCAACATTTCAAGTACATAGATTAATTAGATTAATTAGATTAATCTAAATAATCTCAATTGATTTTTCAGCGCTCAGGAAGCATTTCAATAGTGTTTTCAGGTCAATCTAGACTAATTCGATGCTTCTAAATACGTTGGTAATGTTATTTTCATAAAACAAGTTGAAACTAACGAGAAAATTGATATTTTAGCCCGAAACCCCGTTTAAACAAGGAGCGCATTGCGCATATAATGCAGCACATTGCGCTCCATTTTCAAACGGGTTTCTGCTTAAAATATCAATTTTCTCGTTAGTTTCAACTTGTTTTAAGAAAATAACATTACCAACGTATTTAGCAGCGTCGAATTACTCTAGTTTGACCTGAAAACACTATTGAAATGCCTCCTGAGCGCTGAAAAATCAATTGAGATTATTTAGATTAATCTAATTAATCTATGTACCTGAAATGTTGGGCGGGACTGTATGTATGCATGCATGCATGCATGTATGTATTCAAACTCGGGATTCATATTTTTTTCAGAAACAAGTTTTTTTAAAGATAGGCGAATTATTATGAATTTTGAGGGTTGCTTCCATATTCTCTCAGAAATCAATTAGCTGATTATTGGTTTTATTGATCCATGAATGATTGAGGAAAAAACTCAATCTCTCAGAATCGCCCAGATTGTACATTTGGCTTACTGGGCAAAATATTTTATTTCACTGATCTTCGGCTATTTTTTCTTGGATTGATATGTATGATACAGTACCGCCAAAAAGTCTATCAACTTGAGGATTTTCATGCATATCTTCCTTCAAAGGGTATGAAAGTTAATGAAATTTTCAGGGTTGCTTGGTTATGCTGTCAGATCTTTAGCAACAGAATATTAGTTTCATCAATCCACAATAGAGCGAGAAAAAAATCAATAACTCAAATCACGCGAGTTGCACATTTAGGCGTGTTGGATAAAATATGTTATTTCTCCGATATTCGGGTTGGTTTGATTGGGCAAACGGTTGAAATGTCTTCTAAGACATAATTGTGACAACGTTTTGTTCTATTCGATATTTATTCACATGCTTTAAATGCAGCCTGCCTCCAGTTCGCGACCCATGCACTCGGCTTGAGAGGCAGAAAGATCAGGAAGATAAAAATCGATCATTTACAACCATGCCTATAGCAATAATGATGTATATATATTCAGAGGTGATTATTAAACTAACCCAGATGGTTAATAGAGCTGTCAAAATTAGATTCTAACTATTTGTGTACACTTTGACTACAACGATCAACTTTAGTCTGCAGCCCAGACGAACTTAAAGTGATGATGTGCAGTGGTCCATGTTTCGAAAACGGTTTTGCCTATCTCTAATATCTCTAATAGGCTTTTCTATATTCATAAGTCTTATTTCATCAATGGCTTCATGAGACCTCAAGGAACAGTAGATCATTTAAACATGCCCCGGCACAGAGTTGTAGATGTTTTGATAGCGGTCTGTTCTAGATCAATCACAACTTTAGATTAGTAAATTGGGTTTTATAATATTGCAGAACATTCTACTATATGGATTAAAGTGATTTTGACTTGGTCTAAAAATTTTCGGATTTGGTTTCCAGCCTTGTAAAACAAACAACAACTCTACGCCAGGAGTTCGTTCAAATGACCTACTGTTCCGATTGTCTCATGAAGCCAATGATGAAATATAGCTGCTAAATATTGAAAAGCCTCTAAACTATCAATAGAGGTAGGCAAAACCATTTTCGAAATATGGACCCCTGCAAAGCATCACTTACACAGCTCAAGTAACCATCTGAATTAGGTTGAATAAAAATTTAGAATTTATGGACATCATTATTGCTATAGGCATGGTTCTAAATGATCGATTTTATCTTCCTCTCAAGCCGAGTGCATGGGTCGCGAACTGGAGGCAGGCTGCATGTAAAAGCATGTGAATAAATATCGATTAGACCGAAACGTTATCACAATTATGTCTTAGAAGACACTTAAACCATTTAACTAATCATAGCTACCCGAATATCGGAGAAATAACATATTTTATCCAACACGCCTAAATGTGCAACTCGCGTGATTTGAGTTATTGATTTTTTTCTCGCTCTATTGTGGATTGATGAAACTAATATTCTGTTGCTAAAGATCTGACAGCATAACCAAGCAACCCTGAAAATTTCATTAACTTTCATACCCTTTGAAGGAAGATATGCATGAAAATCCTCAAGTTGATAGACTTTTTGGCGGTACTGTATCTAACAGTATATAGAAGCAATCCTGAAAATATCATTAGAATTCACCCATCTTTAAAAAAAGCTATGTCCAAACACATGAATTCCGCGTTTTTATTAGCGCGACTGTACATAATAGCATATGGTAAATATGTTTATGACCAAGTTATTAATTTTTGCCATTCTCCTCCGATGATCTGCATTTTTCTGCTTCACACAATGTCTAAGTGCGATGATATTATTTTAATATATTATACTTGAAAAACTGTTCAAATTCCCTGTACACAGCAATTCATTCAAATGATTCATATCCATCTCTCACGTGAATATTCGTATATTAAGCCGCCGAGTACGGTAGCTTCAGATTCCGTAGGATATGCACGTACACAAATGAGTCAGTGCTTTTGTAATCATTCATTGCCCAACTTCATGATCTTATTCTTTGTATTCTCCGGAACGGGTCACAGGATCTCAAATGCTGCTACAATTTGGTCTTTTGTCAAGAAATTCTTTATTATTAATTAGCCAACCTCGACCTTATATAAATTGAAGTAACAGAAGAGTTGCAGAAGAGCCAAAAGTTTATACAATTACAATGACAGAAAGGAAAGATAAGACGTTGAAGCTGAATTAAAAAGGGAATAATTGGTTTAAGGCTTCCCGTAAGAAGTGTGTGTATATGAATGAATATTCAATATGAAATGATATCTAGTTCATAAATCGCACCTGACATTTTGGTATTTGTATTGGGAAATGTTTGTTCGTATTTGTGAGGAGCAGGAAAATCGTATATGTAAATTAGAGATGTGCACAAAATGACCAGAAAATTGGCTTATTGCACAAGAGAAATGGGAGGAAAAACCTGCCTGAGGCTCGTTCTCGTTCTGCGAGATCTCGTTGATTAGTCAGAGGTAAACAATGGATGGGTACAATATTCATGTGATTAGGGAAGAGAAATTCATTGAAAGTAAGATGTTGTTGTCAGCTAAGGTGCTACATTACGAGATCAAAAGGAGCAAGAAGAGAGATTGAGAAGAGATTCAGAGGGAGATGAGAGTACAAAGACATACATGTATTTTACACACGATATATATATATATATATATATATATATATATATATATATATATATATCGTGCTCGCTGCAAAACGACAGAGAGATCAAACACTCAGTCTAACGAAAAAGGAACATACAGTATTTAAGATATGGATAAGTGAAAACAAAAAAAGAATGCTAATGTAATCGCCTGTGTTCCTTTCTACTATTATTAATATTCACTAAACAACCTCGCATTGAAAAGGTGACTGACATGAGTAAGGACATGGCTGGGATTCAAATGTGTATTTATTCTTCAAAGGTATGGTAGGCAGGATATGTAGATAATGGTGTTAGTCTTCTTCTCATTCATGATGTGGCACATCGATAGATGCTACATATTAATCTGTAAGGGCCAAAGTGTGAGAGGCGAGCACTGCGTTAGTGTCGTATTGGGTACTAAAGGTGTAGGGATATGGGGATCTCTTGCATCAGACTTTCTACCTAATTTGAATTGCCCACATAATATGTTTTAGAAGACTGTTGGGATATTGTTGGGCCTCTATTTTGCAATACATAGGATTTCTTGGAATGTCTATTATTGTGGGTGTTCAGGTGGAGGAGGATGGGAGATGGACTTTCTAAGAGCAAGCACACGATCGGGCGACCATTCCGTCGATCGCTGCTGTCACGACCTCCTTCTCGGGGGTGATGTAGATGATCTCAAGGGGCTCGTAGCTGAAGAGGAGTTGGAGAGTATGAGAGAAGGGAAGGAGAAAAAGAGAGAGAGAGAGAGAGAGAGAGAGAGAGAGGGAGGGAGAGAGAGGGAGAGAGAGAGAAGAGAAACTCACTCGGCCGGATGGCAGCACGTCCCTCCGACGACGTTTTCACGATTCATCTGGCCCAGTCGCGCGGCTTGTGCATGAACCTAGATTGGCCGGGTTTAAGGATGTATGAATGCGATAGAGGGAACGATGTGATTTTTTAAACCTATTATCTATATAATATATGTAATATATATAATATTTTAAACACCAAATAAAAAAAATTGTAATTAAAAAATAAAACTAATACTAACAGCCGTGATGTCACGTGACGCGCACGCGCCACTGCACACGAATGCGTTGTAGCGCTGCGGAGCGACCACGAAGGTCCAGCCCATCTTCTGCAGCAGATCACACTTACATTTTACACCTATTTTTTCATACTTATTTCAACCAGTCAATACAGTAATAATCACTGATATTGTTCGGATGATAAATAAATAAAATTTTAATGCATCTTCATGTGCCAGCCCCTTTTGCTGGAAGTTGAAAAGAGATGATAGGGTGCCCTCTAACCTTGAAGTCAACAAACAGGTCATGGAGACAGCAGCCCCTGCCGCCTGGCAAGTTATTCACGCACGACTTCTCTTCGCGCTTCCTACGCGATGGCGTTTTCTTCAACTTCATCGCCAGCACCATGTCCTGCGGGGAGGGAACGATTGTTCTCTCTCTCTCCCTCTCTCTCTCTCTCTCTCTCTCTCTCTCTCTAACTCTTCATCTCCATCTCTCGACCTTCCTCTCTCTCTCTCTCTCTCTCTCTCTCTCTCTCTTTCCCGCTTTCCATCTCTTTCTCTCTTTCTCGCTCTCAATCTCTCTCTCTTTTTCTCTTTCTCTCCATCTCTCTCTCTCTCTCTCTCTTTTTCACTACATCTTTTTCTCTTATTCTCTCTCTCTCTGTTTCTCTCCCTCCATCTCACTCTCTCTTTCTTTCCCTCTCTCTCTCATTCTCTCTCTCTCTCCTTACTTTCATATTCGAGTCATCGTCCTGCGGATGAATGGCAAGATTCTTGCCGCGGTAGACGGCCGACACGAAGAGGCCGGCGAACTGAGGCTTTTCGCCGGTCCACCAGCTGGCAAATATTATATTTTAAAAATTTATCTTAATATATTTTTTTTATAGGTTTTCACCTACATATGTTTAAAATAAAGTAAAAATTGAAATAAAGTACTGACCTCATGACGTCATCGTGGTCGAGGACGATCAGAATTTGCTCCTCTTCAGCTGTTGTAGGCACGGCATGTCGATGTGAAGCGATCATTTCTCCGAGCTAAAACAAAAATCAATAATTAAATAAAAAAAATAAAATCATATATTTATAAAATCTACACATTTTATTAATTTTTAAGCCAAAATTATTGTAGTTACATACATACGTGAGCACGTGATAGACTGCCACAATCTGGACTACAGTAAGAGTAAGTAATCTAGAATTTTTTTCTATTTCTTATTTTGTTATCGACGCACCGCAATTAATCTTTTTTTCATAAGGCACCCTATTTTATTTAGTAATATTATTAGTCTTATAAGAGAACCGCGTGCCCTTTCGTTCTCTTAAAGGTGGTGACATTCTCAAAACGCTCAAGTGGCCTCTCGAGAATCACTTCTCTTCTAGTGAAGTAACGCCAGCCACTCGAATGCTGAGCTGCCTCAGGCAAATGCGGAGAGGAAAGCGTCAGGAAATAATTGCACAAGAATACGTACACTTGACATGTTAAGGATCTCTCTCTCTCTCTTCTCTCCCTCTCTCTCTCTCTTTCTCTCTCTCTCTTTCTCTCACTCTCTCTCTCTCTCTCTCTCTCTGCAAGAATTCTGACGCATTCTTTCTCCCTCTGTCGTCAAAAAAGCTCTACCGGACGGGATAAAGAGTTAATTGGTAAGCGCGCACAAAAGAACAAGATATTATGTTCTGTTGGTGAATCTGCGTCTTGAAACTACCGTATTTTACAGATTTATGTGGACTCTATGTTTATATATGATATGAATGCCTTAACATGCACACATACACATAATTGTTGTAATAAAATGATAATTAATATAGAATTGCCTGACCTCTCCGCTGCGCATTCGCTCGAAGACCTTGACGAGGACGCCACTCTCATCCACGTCCTCGCCCTCCGCATCCGAAGACCGATGGGTTTCGTCAGGACGGCGAAGATGAACAAGGAGAGCGGCGCGTACAACTTGCCGACGCATCGTTTGGCGAGAGAAGTCGAAGGAGGCAGTGGGAAGGCCTGGGATGGAAAAGATTGAGAGAGAGAGAGGGAGACGGACAGATAGAGAGGGAGACGGACAGATAGAGAGGGAGAGAGAGGGAGAGAGGGAGAGATAGAGAGTTGGAGAGAGAGGGAGTGGGAGAGTGAGAGAGGGAGAGAGAGTTAAAGACAAGGAAGGGAAACCTTGAGTAGCGATGTCATGCGCGACGATCTCTACCGACGTGAGCCAGTGATTCCTCTCGTCCGAAGAGCCAAAGATGTGTTTGCGTAGAGCGACTTGGCGAACCTGTCCCAGAATGGAGTGATATCTCCTTTTTTATTAGAGATTTCTCTCTACATTTTATTCTCCACCCTGCTCCCCTCACTTCTAGGCAGAGAAGGAGACTCTTTCTCTTCATACTACCTCTTTCTCACACTCTTTGTCTCTCTGTCTCTATCTTGCTCTCTCCTTTCTCCACCTGCTCTCTCTCCTCTGACTACCTCTTTCTCTGACTCTCTGTCTCTCTCTTGCTCTCTCCTTTCTCCACCTGCTCTCTCTCCTCTGACTACCTCTTTCTCTCTCTCTCTCTGTCTCTCTCTTGCTCTCTCCTTTCCCTACTTGCTCCGGGATGTCGAATGGCTCGGGCACTTCCTTGAGTCCGATCTCCTTGAGTACTCTTTTCTGGACGTCTTCGAGTCGCAGCGTCTGCGTGATGTTGCAGGTGGCGCACGCGGGCGGCGCGTCGTCCTAAATACAATAAAATGTAATAAAATTAATTTAATTAATTAAATAAATGAAATGATAAATTAACGAATTAAATTAAGCAATTCGTTTATTATTAATTAATATTGTTATATTGCAAGATAAATAAATAAATTTTATTTTACTATCTGTTTTTTCTTTATTAATTCCTATGCTTTCTTAATTTTATTATTATTTTATTTTATAATTATTGCAATTTCTTAACCCCCCTAGGTGCTATTGGTTCTCCTCGCACTTGCATTGAGCTTGCCAGCACGGCAGGAAATAGTTTGTCACACGAGAATAGGTGAGTCATTTCAGGTGTGCAAACAAAATGTTTCTCAGTTAGGCAAAAACAGGGGGCGAGGGGAAGGGGCAGAGAGATATTTTTTCCCTTGCGGAATGACGACCTTTGCGCAGAGGTTATTGTGTTCCTGGCACTCATATACACGGGATAGCGGAACAGAATGAGAGAGTGAGATGGAGAGGGAGAGTGAGAGAGTGAGGGAGAGATGGAGAGGGAGAGAGAGTGTGAGAGAGTGAGATGAAGAGGGAGAGAGAGAGTGAGGGAGAAGAGAGACAGATAATGCGAGAGTGAGAGAGAGATTTTACAGCTGACTTTAAAGTTCCTCTAACCTTTCGCGCTACGAAGAAGCCGAAGCTGCCATGGAGAAAGACGATAAAAAGCATGAGCACGGCGAGGAAGGAAAACGGCAAGAACCCACGTGGCAGTAGTGACATTCTGGGTTGTTTGTTGTTTGATGTTAATTCTACTCCTCCTTGGTTCTCTTCTCTTCCACACAGGTTTACAAGTGCAGCGCGACCCCTGCAAGAAGTAGCTAAGAAAAGTTAAAATGATTACAAAAAGGACGTATATGTACATATGTATACGGATGCATGTGGTTACGAAGATTGAAAAATAGATATGAATTCGGACAAAGAGACAACGTTATTTGTCACGAGCAGGGTTCGTTGGGAACTTGAAATGGATAACATGCAAGCTGAGAAATGGAAAGCAGTGGTTAGACAAAGAGCGAGAGAGTGACAGAGACTGAGAGAGAGAGAGAGAGAGAGAAAGAGAGACTGAGAGAGAGACTGAGGGGAGAAAGGCGGAGAGAGAGAATGAGAGCAGATTCTTTTTAATCCTTCCGCTTCGCTTCAGGAGTGCATTAATTAACTGTTTTTTAGGGATAAATGATAACCGTTTATATATATGGCATAATCCATTTTTCATAGTTTGTATTTTCAGCCGTTATCATCTGCAATTCTGTGATGTGCTTGCTCCTCCTGTTTATCTTCCTTTTTTCTCTTCTTTCAATCATCTCCATCTCCGTCTCTCTCTCTCTCTCTCTTTTTCTTGTTTCAACCAGCGATACAACATTACTTCTAATATACCATATATCTTCCTTCTCCCTCTATTTCCTTCCATATCAAGGTTATTTTTTAGCATCTCTCTCTCTATTTCTCTCTCCCTTTCTCTCTCTCGCTTTCTCTCATTCTCTCTCTCAATTTCATCATCTTGTCCATTTAGCTATCACAAACGTGATTCAGAGATCAGTTCAGGATAACTATGCAGACACAGAAAACAGAAGAAGTGAATGGGTAGTGAAATGCTGCTATGCGGAGGCAACCCTGGGGGAAAGTGTAGGAAAACAGAGAGAGAGAGGGGGGAGTGACAGAGAGAGAAAGAAAGGAGAGAGCGACAGAGATCGACAAGGTTAAATCATACCGAGCAATACTTTTTGTGCTCGCATTGCATACGCAAACACGTGGCAACAACAACACGTGCGGTGCGCGCTTACACCGGGTTCCCTAGGAGCAGGTGGTTAGAGAGTACGAGAGTGTACTGGAAGAAGAGGTGGCAGAGAAAGTGAGAGAAATAGAGGGAGAAAACAGAGTGAGAGAGGATGAGAGAAAGAGAGTTAAAGAGTGAGACAGAGATAGGATGTGAGAAAGCGAGTTCAAGAGTGAGAGAGAGAGAGGATGAGAGAAAGAGAGTTAACGAGTAAGAGAGAGAGAGAGACTAAGAGAAAGAGAGTTTAAAAGTGAGAAAGAAAGAAGAGAAGAGAGAAAGAGTAAGAGAGAGAGAGAGAGAGAGAGAGAGAGAGAGAGCGCGCCAGAGAATGACGATAGTTATTTTGAAATGATCACGATGATAACAAACGCATTCCAGAGATAAACGGTGTAAATAAGGCAGGAAGAAATGCAGGAAGTTTAAACGAAGCAAGATTTCCTATTTTTAATGTCTTCCTCTCCTCCTCTCAACATTTCATCATCGTAGGGAGAGAGAGGGAGAAAGAGAGAGAGAGCAGTAGACAGAGAGAGAGAGAGAGAGAGAGTGAGTGAGAATGGAGAGAGTTAGAAATAGGTAAAGTGATAGCACGTGCCCCCTCTGGCGATTAGGCCGACCAAACCACCGCCACGCCGCTCAACACACAACAAACTATTGCCGCGGGGGTCTTACTCGGATGGAAATATACACATCACATGGAGCCACTTAACATTGTGATTTTCTCTATTTCGGGCATGAAGGAGAGAGATAGAGTGAGAGGGAGAGAAACAGATAACGAGAGAGAAAGCGATTCCCCTTACAAATAAGTTTTTTTATTGTAAAATAGTAGCAGAATGGTGCGAAAAGTAGAACAGGGAAGCGAAATTTGAGATGAGAATTGACATAAAAGAAAATTTTATATTCTTTTTCATATGTTTTAGTTACAGTAAAAAAAATTTAAGTGCTCGATTGGATTTTTTTTATTTCGGTCGCGCGAGATAGAAGACTATCAGAGGCTATCACTCGTGTCAGTAACAGGCGCAGATGTGGACGGGGAGGAGGAGGGAGAGAGAGGATGGTGTTTTGGACAGAGAAGGAGAATGAGAGAGACAGAGAGAGAGACTGAGAGAGGGAGACTGAGAGAGGGAGAGAGAGAGAAATACCGCAAACCATAAGACTACAAACACTCCCGTGATCAGCAGACAATTCGTCGGCTGGTGAGGCGGCCCAACTCTGGCAGACAACTGATGGGGTTCGCGCGGGCTTATATATATGCGATATGCATAGTCACGAGGGTGATAAGCGAGATAGAGAGAATGAGAGAAAGAGAGAGGGGAAGAGAGAGAAAGATGGACTGAGAGAGAGGGGGAGGGAAAAGTGATGAAACAAATACGTGTTATGACGAAGTTCCGGACATCAATTTCAGGTCATACTCTACCGTATACTTCTACTATCAAATGGCAAACATGCACAGATAGTAGACGTTGCGTAAGTGCGTAGTGAGAAAAGCGCATTGGCCCAAAGCGTAGCACATTACTGAAACCATTATACGATATTACTACCAAAACGGTTTCGGTTGCAAATGTTTTTAAGGCAATTAAGGGGATAAGGACAGAAATATATAAGTAGGGGGAGGATGAGAAGGGGTGGGCAGTCTACCCCCCCCAGGGAAGGGCAGTCTTCCACCCCAAGGGAAGGGCAGTCTACCACCCCAAGGGAAGGGCAGTCTACCACCCCAAGGGAAGGGCAGTCTACCACCCCAAGGGAAGGGCAGTCTACCACCCCAAGGGAAGGGCAGTCTACCACCTACAGAGCGTCAGCCAACCAGCCGACTTCTGAAATGGCTGAACTGAGAAGGGTTCTTCAGCTCTGGCCACCGGGTCCTCATTCTCTTCCTCATCTCCAGTGCTCGTGGAGGGCGTGGTCTTCACTCTCTCGCCCGATTGGGCACGCCCCTTTCGTTGTCTTCATTTCGACTCTCTTTTCCGGGTGTCCACGGATCACACATACATTTTGACTTGGCCCCGCCCACTCTATGAACCTCTAAAACTCTCACCCTCATAACATTGTAATCACATTGTAATCATTATTTATCCGAGAGACAGATGCAGAGAGAGAGAGAATCACATAAGAGAGATTACAAAAAAAGTAGAGAGCACAAAAATTATTTCTGGAAAGCCTGAGTACTTCAACCTATGCTATATGCTTACTAATATTATATTTATAAAAAGAACGGAATGACATCAAGGAAAGACTTTACTACCTTTACTCGACAAGTAAAAGTGAACAATTTCAAAGTTGCAACAATTCCCATGACTCGGGGCATGTGAAGATGCAATACTACCCGAACACCCGGGTGACACGCTATAAAGCAAAACCAATACTTGCTTGGCAGTATGTGGGGGGAATTGTGCAGAAAGGACAATTTATGCTTGAGCTTAAAAGAGAGAGAGAGAGGAGAGAGAAAGAGAAAGGGAGAGAGAGCGATAGAGATAAAGAACGGGAAAGATAGAGGAAAAGAGAGAGAGAGAGAAAAAAAACGTAAAAGAGAGAGAGAGAGAGAGACAAAGAGAGAGAGAAAAAAATTTGAGAGAGAGAGAGAGAGAGAAAGAGAAACACTGAGAGAAAAGCTAACATATGTTCGCTTGTTCCTCAAATGAACTAACTGTTAAAAGTTGTTCAACTAACTGAACCGATAAAAAATGCAAACAAATAAACAAAAATTGTAAAGAAGAAAAGATGTATTAACAATTTGATTTTCATTATCTTCCTTCTTCCTTTCTCTGCAATTTTGATCTTACCAGTTTTATTGCACTGTTTCGTCTGTAAACTAACCATATGATTTTGCTCGTTACGGCGACCATGTATTTTAATTTATTCATACCCAAAATGAATGCTTCTTGCAAAGTCTCTGTGCAGTCATCTCTAAGGTAGGCTTTCCGTACTCGATTCATCTCTTCTGCGATCACAAACAATGCTCACACACCGCCAAAATGTCTTTATCAGTCGTCTATGCCCTTGCAGTTCAGTGTCTCCCTCTCCCCAATGAGACTGACCTTCTCCTTGTTTGTTGTGCACGGCGGAGAAGAAGGTCATCGGCCGATCAGACAACATCATGGTACTTTTTTTTCGCCTGTCGCATTCGTCCTTTAATGCTATTTAAGATGTTATTATTATTTTACTTGCCCGTGTCTCGCCAGCTTAAAAATATGTCTGCGAGATAATTCTCGCATTATTGCTCTGCCTCGTCTGTAACCCATAAAATACTCTGCGCGGCTTACATCAAATCGCTATTTGTTAGAGAGAGAAATGTGGCTATTATTTATTTAACTTCTCCTCTTTTCTCCGGCTTACAAATAGAAAAATTAAAAATCTTTGCGAGATAATTCTCACAGTAATTCTCTAACTCGTCTGCAATAAATAAGATGCCCCCGGCTTATACTAAACCGCCAAGAGCTAAGGGGATAGAGAAAGAGAGAGAGATGGAGAGAGAGGAGAGAAAGAGAGCAAGAGAGAGACCGAAAGAGAGAGAGGAGACTGAGACAGAGATGCGGAGAGAGCGGAGAGAGAAAGAGAGATGTTTATTTATCAATAAAGAAAGAATCTACTATTATGAAAATATGGCTACATGTATAGACAATTAAAGATGTGTTTAGGTCTGATTTGTAGCGGAATACATGTATTCTCTTCTTCTTTATCTCCGCTTAATGTTTCATGTCCATGTTGCTTTGCATGGCAGAGGCTAGTCATCCCTTCTTCTTCTTCTCTAGATATATCTTGTAGATTGTAGGCCCGCATCAATGGCTGCGTGCAATTTCTTCAAAAAAAAAAATTTGTTCTGGAAAATTGTATTCTTCTTATGTAAACATATTTTGTCGTTGCGAAATAACATTTGTGTATTATTTAGGCGAGGAATCGTGCAGAGGAATGTACTCTTCATGTACATACATATCTGGGAGCTCCGGCCAGAGAAAGAACAGCCAGTACAATTTCCTTTCTCCTTCTTCTTCGAGAGATCAACTAAGCGAACGCACAGAGAAAAATTCTTCGGAAGTGTTGCAAAAACGAAGAGTTATAAGGCGAATGAATTATCTCTCGCTCTCTGTCTCTCTCTATCTCTATCTCTCCCTGTCTCTCTCTCTATCCTTCTCTCTCTCTCTGTCTCTCTCTCTATCACACTCACTCTTCTGAATCCCGTTCATCTCTTATCCTTTCTTACTTTCCGCCTCCACCTTCTCTTAATTTCCTCTGCCCGTTTTCCTTCGCTCCTTTTGTATCCGGCCAATTTTGCAATAACCACATGTCCATTTCCTGTACGCCTCAAGTACGATTGCAATTCATCTCTTTCCAGTTTCTGTTCACATTTGTGGCAAAAAGGTGAAAAACCCGTTATCGCCCAAGTTGAGGTGATTTTTAGTGCATTATGAAGTGTGTAATTTTTAGTGCGCTAGTTACATTTAGACATTTTACGGTATTTGCCAGTTCCGGAAAGCTGACTGTGTGTACTTGCTGCATACGTCATTGATGGTCAGCGTGGGAGTGGGTCAGTGTTCCTGAGAAAATACTAGCTTGTGACTGGGGTCGCGCAAACTGTGTGTGAGAGAGATATGGCGATAGAGAGAGAGGATAGAGAGGATAAAGAGAGAGAGAGATAGGACGAGAGAGATAGGACGAGAGAGAGAGAGAGAGAGAGAGAGAAAAAAAAATGGTGAGAGAAGGAGCACAAAGTATCAATAGGCACGTTACCGACTGGCTACGGGCAAAAGGGTAAAAAGCGCGTGGAGTTGCAGCAGACTCTAAACACACTCCGTAGTGGTCTCACCATTTACGTATTTCATGTGACTCGAACCGATTTCATCGGCCTCTCTCGACTTCTTACGCGTGCCGTGGTCATAGAGATTTCTCCGAGATGGTGGACAAAAGTCAGGAGGACAACTCCCCCATTCACACAATGCGCTTATACTTAAAATGTCGTAAATATAAACTGAACGAGCGACTGGCAACACTTTCGCTATCAGTACACATATCAATTCTTCTGGATACTGACAACGGACTACGAAGAATTCTTTTTTTCCCGTCCATTTCTGCTGCAGTAATCAAAATCTGAGTCGTGACGTGAATATTAAATATTTTTTAAGTGAATTAATTCGAAGAAGAAAGGAGTGGAGCAGCGGAGATGAAAAAAACACTCGTCATTATGCTCTTCATTCACTGATATTGCTATGCGGTGGCTATTTTTGGTTCTTTCTTGAAGGATGAGAAATGCCAAAAGCATTATAGCACGTAGGCTTAAAGCTCGGAGAGAAGGAGGGGAGCATAGAGAGAGAGAGAGAGAGAGAGAGAGAGAGAAAGAGAGAGACAGAGAGAGACAGAGAGAGTAACACGCGTTGATTGCTCGGACGTCTAACCATAAGCACGTCTAGTTACGTGTGTCCTTCTGTGTGTTTGATGGGGTGGTGCCATCACCCCCGCCCTCCTTCCTCTATTGATGCTAATGATGAATACGAGGCCCCACGCATTCTTATTCTGGATTTCCGCACTTAATAGGGCCTACGTCCCCTCCCTAAGACGTCATTGTCTTTCGATTGTTTCGGTCTAGTGTCTACGAAAGTGTCAAGGAAAATAGGCTTCCCTCCTATTGGCGTCAGAACACCTAAATACCGGGGTAAGGGGCACATCATTCTGTGCCTTCAAGGGAAGTCTTTAATTGTCTGATTCTGAGAATCCAACTCAGAAAAGATTCAAATGGATATTATTTATATTATAAGAGATCACTTTGCTTCCTTTATTTGAGTACTGGTCAGCGATCAGCGAATCAGACTACAAGTTTTTGTAGTATTGCTAGGTGCACCCATTGGCCTATCTCTCTCTCTCTCTCTCTCTCTCTCTCTCTCTCTTTCTCTCTCTCTTTCTCTCTCTCTCTCTCTCTCTCTCTCTCTTTCTCTCTCGCTTTTTGGTTTTCTCTTTCTCTCTCTCTCTCTCTCCTTGTACTCGGATCGGGCTTTTCAATGAATGTATGAGCCATAGCCATGGCTAGCGTTGAATGGAGTAAGGTGTGCAAAAGTGTGCCTTCTGGCCCACTCATCTCTCGGCCATTTCGTAGTTGAGCCCCGTCATAGCCTCTTGCATCTCCTTTTTTCCACATATCAAAACACCATTCTTGCTCTCTATTTTTAAGAAAGCAAAAGAAACCTTTTTTGTGGTGTTTTGATACGATTTTTCTCGTCTCTCCTCATCGTCCTTTCAGGAGCTCCCCGATAGCTACAGTGTATTCATCATTCTTGAAAAGAATTTATGATTAATTGTTGACTTAACACTTGAACATAATCGTATATTATGCAACTGATGCAAAAACATTTGTTTTTAATCGAGCTACTTCAGTACATAAAATTCATAAAAGAATTAATATAAATAAATAAAAAATCACCGGTGCTTCAGCCAGAAAAGTCCAGGTCCGCTCTTTTTCTCTAGCTTCATTTTCCCCTCATTTCTGCATCAACGTGGTGGCAAGAAAGAAGAACTCAAAACTATTATTAAGAAATAAAAAATAATAATTCGTTGCCCCCGCGTCACGCCATCTCATTCTCTCTCGCTCTCACTCTTTCTTCCTCTCTCTCTCTCTCACTCTCTCTCTCTCTCTTTCTTTCTCACTCTATCCAATTCTAACTCTGCCCTTCGATTCGTCATAATTACACATCAGAATTGTCAACATTGTTTTCTCCCCGGGGCATCTTTAATCCGTGTCCTTAATTAATTCTTAATTTTAACATTGACTCACTGCTGTCCTATCACTTGCTAATGAGGCCATGTCATAGCTGACAAAAAGAAAGTGCAAAAATAGAAGCACAATAAAATGGGCACATACATATATGCCATATTCTTCTCCACGCATATCTTTCTCTCTCCCTTTTCTTAATCTCTCTCTCATTTTGTCTCTTTCTCTCCACTCTGAGAATGGTGGCTCGATGACTGACGTATTTTAACATACTCACAACAACTCGGCGATGGCGTAATACATAGCAAAGTTGGTTCGGTGAAAGTTCGAGAGAGAGAGAGATAGAGCGAGAAAGAGAGAGAATGAGATGTCATAGAGAGAGAGAGCGGGAGAGAGAGAACAGAGAAAGCGAGAAAGAGAGAGAATGAGAGTGAGATGTCATAGAGAGAGAGCGGGAGAGAGAGAACAGAGAAAGCGAGAAAGAGAGAGAATGAGAGTGAGATGTCATAGAGAGAGAGAGAGAGAGAGAGAGAGAGAGAGAGAGAGAAGGCGCTTCCGCAATAAGAGCGTTGATATTGTTTTTTTCCTAGCGAATGACGCTATTTGCGGGCCTTAAGGCGGAGTGCCCTTTGGTAGTGGGATAGGTGCCCCCTTTTCGAGCCGGAGTGCCAGGGGTAGGGGCTGTGTGAGTGGGGTTGTATTCTCCACCACCATATCAATTATTCGAATGCATCTCCAAGTTGTGGATGCAGCAGAATCTTCTCATCTTCCTTTGCAACGAACCAAAACACACACGAAGTGATGTGGATGCCTGGTGACATTTTCAGAAGAAGAAAATTGCAGGTCTTCGCGATGTTTCGATCCAAAGACTGCCAAAAAGTTTTTCCTTTAGTGTATGCTCCGGGAAATATCATCTTCAACGTTCAGAAGCCCACTTTTCGCTTCCAGAAAGAACGCGAACTACTTCCTTAACCATGTCATACGCTAATGCCACTAAGGTAGATATTCATATAACCACTTAATGACAGCAAAGAAAATAAGAAAACGACGCAAAAAAATGTTAATTCGTATTGCCTATGATTTTTGCTACGTTTGCCACACGACGATACTTATCTAATACACCCATTTTATCATGTCTTAGATTCTTTAGACAGCAGAAGAAAAATATGTGTGTGATTATAGTAATGCACAACACTAGACAATTATTACACATCTCAAACATCACACCATACCCGAAGAATCTTCACAATAGTTTCCTTTCCTCGCTCGCTGTCACTAAATATTAACACAAAAGATAATCAGCCTAATATGGCCATATAAATTATTTCGTTCATAATCATGAACGAAATAATAAAACAGCCTCAATTAACAGAGAATCTACAAGCTAACTCATGCCAGTATTAAAATCAAGGAATTGGGTTACGGCGAGTCAATCATTCCTTATATGTTCAGCAGGACTGACCGGCAGGGGCGATAAGGCTCAGAGAACGGGAGATGAAGACAGAGAAATAGAGAAAAAAAACAGAAAGAGAGAGAGAGAGAGAGAGAGAAACTGTTGAGCCAGCCGACGAGATGTGTCGATTATTCATCCTTCTGATCCTTTTGTCTCCTCCTTCGAGAGGGGCTGAAATAGAAATGGCAAATAGGTGACATTATGGTTGGAAAATGAAAAAAAAAGGAAAAAAAGACTCAAGTGTCCACTTGAACAGTGTCTTCCATTCTCTACCAATACAGCACTCAGGAAACATCAAACCTTTGAACTCATCAAAAGTGTTTACATTCAATTTTCTTTTTTATATTCCCTCTCTAATCTTCTCTCTCTCTCTCTCTCTTGCTCTCCACTCTGTCTCTTCCTTCCTTCCTATCCCTTGCAAACTACAACACTCTCAAAGTATGACAATTCCAGAATCCTACTTCTCATATCCATCCACTTCAGAAGTGGAATCATCTGAGGTAGCGCACAAATACAAGAGCGTATTACCAATGTGTCTCCCAAGATAGTTTTGTTTTAAGAGTCTTCTTGCTCTTTCCCCCAAGAGTTCTCCATGACAGGGATATGTATATGACTTACATATATTTTTGCCTTCCTCGAGTACAATGCCCCAGGGACGTTAAGTTGGTTCTCCCATCTCTCGCTCCCTCTCTCTCCCTCTCCCTCTCTCTATCCTCTCTTTTGACACACTTATCGATGCTCAAAACATTTCTGTTTTCTCCCGAACAAAAATAATATATACTTCGCTAATCTCCCGCAAATTCCCTTTTATTTACACCCACATTGCTTTCTTATTATTCTAAAAACATGGGCAATCAAAAGATTAAAGAGATGGAATGCTATAATTCCTCCGGACGTCCGAGATCCCCTCAGGGGATATCTGTTCCAGAGCGGGATCTATCTAGCTTAGCGTCTTATCCCCCATGCAGATTTGATATATCGCCTTTCCGCAGCAGTAGAAAGCATGCATTATAAGTAGATTAGTTTTCCTTCCCGAGAGATCCTCGTCAAACCAAAACTCACGGTTTGTGATTCAAAATAATCATAGATTAAGAGCGAGCGGGGGGTTGAAAATAGAGATATGTTAAGGATGGGCAGACAGGGGTCACTCATGTTCTTTCAAGGGCGGGCAGCTTACTAGGTCTCAGTTTAAGGGGGGGGGGGCAACTGATAAGTCCAAAAAGTTCACATACGGACACTATGGCCAGACACGGAAGGAACTAGTGGCCAGGGGATAAGGAACTCATCTGAGGGAGATAAGCCTCGACGAAGAAGGAACTGATATGCAGCAGAGAGACACAGCTACGTTCATGTATATTTTTTGCACACTACAATATATGATTAACATTTCAGTTAGTATAACGGTTCGAGCACTTCCTTCCTTAAAGGAAGCAAATCATACGTGGTAATCCAGTGATGTCTGAATAATCTAGCTAGACGGAGAAAAAGCGGTAGATAGAGAGAGAGAAAGGAAGAGAGAGAGAGAGAGCAACAGAGAGAGAGAGAGAGAGAGAGAGAGAGAGAGGCAGAGAAAGAGAGGCTAGCGCACGTGAAAAAGGTAATAGAATGAAAATTTTTGATCGTCCTGTAGTTGGCAACCAAAAAAATGTGCGCTTTTTGCTATTAGTTGAAGCGTAACAAGTTGTTCAAGTTGGCCCTCTTTCCGGGTACAATTCTAGGACAGAGAAAAATTTTATGGAAGCAGTGGCACAGGAATAGAGCAAACATCAGTGAAACTGAGCAACCACACGATCTTTATCCGCGCTCTCTCTCCATTTTTTCTCTCCTCTCTTTCACCACATCTTTCTTTTTTAGACTCTCTCTCTCGTTCCCTATATTCCCCTTCATCCCACCATTTCAATCCTTTGCAGGGCTCAGAAGAGTATATCTTAGATACCATAGTACGGAATTTTCGATACAAACCAAAAGCCTGATGCCATGCTCAGAGATCCCCTCATTCATCACTAAATATATTATAATTTACGCAACTAATTACATACATATGTACACACAATATCAGGAGCATCCCTTACCAGCACAAAGAGCACCGTCGGGAGCGCGCGCGTTGCCGCTGCAGTCAGGACGCCACTGGCAAAAACCCCTGAGGGCACAGTCTTGATCTGAAGACGAGGAAAGGAGAGACGGCCAGCTGAGAGGGCCACGACCACCACGGAGAGCTCGGCAGACGCATCAGGCAGCAGTGCGAGAGTGCTCTGTTAAGCAAGGATTGTATTCATTTAATAATAATAATAATAAAAAGCTGTAATAATCCTGTATATCTATCAAAAAATCAACTAAAACTTTCTACTCTGGAAAGAAAAAAATGCTACAAAACTAGGGACAGTGAACGATAGATGATTCATTTTTCAAATTAAAATATACTCGTCCTATAAATATGAGTTCCCCAACTTCACGTTTGAAACTATTTTCATTTAATGTTCACAATTAACATTGTGCATGTTTCTACTCTTATAACTAGTTCTCACAAGTTGCAAGTGATAACACAAATTCATGTTGTTATGACTCGAATTATTATCAATGTGCTAACATAATAACTTTAGATTCGTTCGCATATATGATTGCGTAAAAATAGACAGTTCAAAATATCATTAAGTTAGCTTTCGATCGTACTATTAACATTACACAATTGATTAATTTTGACTGAAAGGGTAAGTGCGAATGAAAAAATTAACTAAAAAATAAATTAAGATTAGATCATTAAGATCTAATCTTAGTTTTTATTATATACCTGAGAAAGAAACCATTGAAAAAAATGAGCTTACACTCATGGATAAAAATTTGAAATAAATAAATTTTCGCATAATCTTTAAAAAGTTGGTTTTACATGCATGTAAATTACTAATTTATACTTACATATTAGGTGTTTCTTTAAATAGCTGCTTCCTCTTCATGTATGCATGTACTTTCAGTATTATTTCCGACTTGCACGATTCATTCACCTGTGATGACGTCCAATGCATCAAATACGTATTATCACTTGTTCCCTTCGGGTCTACGTCACACGAAAACAACGATCACAAGCTTGCGCTTTCTATTCTCTTCCACTTGAATCTCCCTTGAAGAGAGCAAAATCTTGGAAACAACTCTACTTTACCATTTGCATGACGTTAGACTTTAAGTAGTATGTACGCTGATTCATAAATGCAAGATTAAATTGCCAAGAAAAGTCTAATGTTATGGGGGTGAGGAAGTGAGCAGTTGCATTAAATAACATTTTATAGGGATAAAATGTTGCGAAACACCTGAGAAAAATAACTCATTGTCAGACGTGATTTCTTCTGCAGACACCCCAAGTACATAAAATGGAAATTCCCCGAATTTTTTTCAGGAAGTATTTATTCTAGCAAAAAATTATTATTAATCCGGGTAAAAATAACCTTCTTCGCTCCCGCGAACATGAAAGTGTCGTCCAACTCGACGGTTACGGTGAGATTGAGCAATTCATGGTGATGACTCTGTAGCTGAAATCGAATGGAGATGGGCGAGCGCATCGAACATCTGCAAGAATGCCGATAGAAATCAATATTGATTTATCTATTTATATTTAATTCATTAATAAATGTAGGCATAAATAAATAAATTTAGATATGCAAAATAAGAAAATGTTTATATATGCATATATTTTTTTCGTCCATCCCTTTGGGAGCGGGACATATCTATTCCAACTAAAATATATATATATATATATATATATATATATATATATATATATATATATATATATATATGTATAGTGTAAAGTTTATTAATATTAGAAACTATTAAATGTTCACTCCCGTTCCCTATGTTTTCCCAAATATTACCTAGTTATTTTAGCCATAATCATTGAGCTTCTTCCGGATATTGCAGATAGCTATATTCAAATCAGCCTTATCTAGTTAAGTCAATTACTTGTTCAATGGTTTTTTTTCTAAGTAAGCTTTCTTCAATCTTTTTGTAGGCATTCGAGCACATTCGGATCAAAGGTTTCCAATCTTCTAATCAAACACTTCATTAGTGAAATGCAATCAGTGAATATTACACATGTCACTTTTATGCCTTTTTTAATCCGTTCAAATGTCATGCTCAGTTTTGATGTGTGGCATCATCAATCAAGCAGGGCAAGCTGGATTATCGATGACTTCTGGATCAGCCTTAAGGGGAGCAAGCATGGAGGGAGACATAGAAGGAGCGAGAGATTACAGATTTATGAGCAGAGAAAGATATCTTAGGAAAGAACAAGCGACAGATACATTGAGACTGACAATGAGACAGAAAGAGAGACAGAAGGAGTGTTGTGTAGTTAAGAGTACATAAGTAAAATAAATAACTTTGGGATACAAGGGAAATTAGGAATAATGCTATCTGCACTTTTTATTCCCCAGAGCACAACCCAAGTCCGCATAGGACTACATCTTCCATCCCTATATAAACCCCTCTTTCTAAAAGTGTTCATGTATTACACGTGTTGTTCTGCAGTTGTCCCCACATCGCATCTTCTCATCTCAAGGCACTCGGATCTCTGGGGCTGGTCGTACCTTATATGGTGCTTGTCTGAGAGGGGTTGCGAGCCTTAGCTTTCGATTTTTCACTTGGGTCTTAGCTTTCGATTTTCGCAGAGGGGGGGGGCGTCTTAGCTTTCGATTTTGGAGAAGGGGGGCGTCTTAGCTTTCGATTTTGGAGAAGAGGGGGCGTCTTAGCTTTCGATCCTTGAATGGTTGAATGCTTTGTTATACAAGTGCACGTATGCATAAATAACAAATAGCATGAAATTCCGCGATTGAATTGTCAGGGCACTAGTAGGACAACTATGAGGAATCAAGTGAGTAAGAGATTGGTGAATTGCTTCGTGCCGTCACCGCCTCTGCAACTGCCACACCTCGTGACAGCGGAAGCCGCCGCGACAGGATGGCATCAAGAAGGAGAGTGGCAAGGGGCAGACGAGAGGAGGAGAAGAGAAGAGCCCAGCAGATACGAGCAGAGGGAGTACGCGAGAGAGAAAGCGTACGGAGACCACCAGTACTCGCATCACTCGGCCTCGACGCAGCCAACACGCACGGGAGGACAGAGAGAAAGGTGGCAGTGTCCGGGTGGAAGCGAAGTGGAGCTGGAAAGGAGCAAGTGAAGAAGGAAGAGGCAAGGAACGGTGCTACAGAGAGCACAAGAGATACGAAGAAGAGAGAGTCGTGGCGTGGTTGTGTGACACTGAATGGAGTGGATGCAGTGGCCACCATTGACAGCGGCTCAGAAGGAAGTCATTATTGTGACCGAGAAGGAGCAGAAGCGCATCGAAAATCAGAGTGGCATAGTTGTTGAGCGCTGGAAGCCACAGGCGATCATTATAGACGCGGCCAACAACACTATTGGAATCGGCAGCGCTATTGACGCTTATGATGCCATTCGCAGAATGCCCACAGGGGTGACTGTCTGCGACAGTCAGGATGCAGCAATTGTGGCGATTGGCACCATCATGCCTTATTCATGTAATCATCTTCCTTATCATCATCATCATCATCATCATCATCATCCATCATATGACGACAACGGCAACGGCGACATTGTTTAATTGTAATGTTAATCATGTAATAGGTAGAGAATCTTGAATTGTATCATCTTCGAGGCCGCCAGGGTTCTGGAGAGAATGCAGGATAGACGCCTTGATGAGATGGAGCAACTCGATGCTAATTTGAAATGTCTAGCTCAGCCAGCATATGCTGCTCAAGTCGCAGTTTATTGCTAATTAAATCCATCTGCTAATTTACATAGTGCCTAAGGTCAGATAAACTTCATAATTGACAAAGAGTCAAAAGGTAAAAGATGTAAAAGATGACCTCGTTGTCAAATCAAAACGTCTCCTGCATGAAACGATCATGGAGCAATTAGGCATTGCCGATAGGAATATGTAATCTTTCCATTATTCGAATATTGAAGTTGCAAGCCATATTCCATAATCGAAAGCTAAGACGCCCCCCTCTCCGAACATCGAAAGCTAAGACGCCCCTCACTTTCGCGGGCTCGAAAAATTATTTTCGAAAGCTAAGACTCGCACCCTCTGAGAGGCTACTTTGGTGAGAGAGAAAACCTTGTAATCGTCACTTTTGTGGCGAGGACCAAAGATTACAAATGAGAGATGCAAGTAAAACTACTTCCAAGGTGACGCCCCGCCCTACAATAAAAAAACTAATTTAGAAAAATGCTTCGCTTCCGACCAGCAGCCATCTGCAGGCTCAATAAGGCGTCCTATTTTTAGGACAGTCCCAAATATTTAGAGCGTTCTAATATATCTGTATTTAGTTCAGAAGATGAGGAGAAGAACGGAACAGAATGAATAACACGATACATGAAGACATAGATAGAGAAATAAGAGAGAGAGAGAGAGAGAGAGAGAGAGAAAGAGAGAAAAAAGAGAGAAAGAGAGAGGGAGAGAGAGCTAATTGTAAGGGGAATACCGTCATATCTTAACGCTCTATGTTCCCATAAGGCAGATTAGAGATCATATCAAATGCTAATGACAAAGCAGTTGCGAGCATTTCAATATGATTACTCTAAATAACGTTACTGCAATTTTTTTGGCAGTTCGCCAACACTAACTGGCGATGACAGTTGGGAGTACATGAGAGAGAGAGAGAGACAGACAAACAGAGAATAACAACAAGACAGAGAAGCGGGATAAACATAGCAAGAAGAGAGATAGATAGAGAGATGGAGACATCTAAGGAGGGAGAGAGAAAGAGAATGAGAGAGAGAGAGAGAGAGAGAGAGAGATAGGAATTCGATTGATGTGAGGGGCGTGGGAGTGTTTGGAACTCGTGCTCTTTAATACCACGTCTTAACTTTCCATCTCTTGATATAACATGAATGTGGAAGAGCTGTTGCCAGCTGAAATGCTCTAATCTGGCTCAGCCTGCTGCAATTTCTTCATCCACCCCCTCCCCCAAGGTTGTCAAAGGCCACCGAAGACCGTGAGAGAGCTGACAACTTAGTCACAGGGGTTGAAAGATCTTTTTCAATAAATAAATAAATAATAAAGAAAAATAATATATGCATTATTGTTCTTTAAAATATCTCACCTAGCACCTGGAATTCGTGGCAGGGAACCACTGCAATTTAGTGCAAGATGTGGCGCAAGCTGGGAGATTCTGAAAGCAGAAAAAAACACACGCCTCAAGGACAAGCACGCACATACAATTCGAGCGGTCCCCCCCCCGCGACCTTTTTGTGCTTATTAGTAAGCAGTAACAAAGAAAAGCGCTAACCCCGGCGACATTGCCAGAGGCTGAACAAGAGCTCGTACTGAGACGGGGCAGGGAAGGAGAGGGGCGGAGAGGAGGGGCACCACCGAGCGCGCCGATGCGAACGAGCCGCCGCGCCTAAACAAATATCTGTCCAATTATTTACATTATAATTCTTATTTTACACTTGTTATTCAAAAAGTATACAAGAAAGGAACAATAATTAAATTAAATATTTAATCATAAAAGTGCCGATCAAAATTCGGTGCAACTTAAGATATATAAAAAAAACTTTTCAAAACAACTTTCCTAACGAAAATATAATAACTAAATTTTTTTTAAATAAAACAAAAGTGAGAATTTGCTTTGTCCTTTGGAAAAATAGCCAATTGCAGTTTTTTTATAATAAGAGTGCCATAAATCAATACCATAGGAAAAGTTTTTTCTTTTCTTAAATTAAACGTACAAAATATAAATTCCGCCCTAAATTAAAAGTAGTAAATTAAACCTCCGCCCCCAAATACTCACCTCTTCCACTCAATGGCCACTCGCCCAAGTGGCTTTTCCAAGGCCTCGCTCACTGGTGCTGCCTATAAAGAGAGAACTCCATCAAGAAAAATGTAATGCTACATTCAGAGAGAGAGAAAGAAAGAGAGAGAGAGGGAGAGAGAGAGAGAGAGAGCCGAGGATAGACAGCAGAGAGAGGAAAGAGAGAGAGTAGATGAGACAGGAAGAGAGAGAGAGAGAAAGAGAGAGAGAGACAGAGAGAGAGAGAGAGAGAGAGAGTCTGAATAGCCATTATCATAATACAATCAAAAATAATACCTTCTGGCTTTCGCTGCTTGAGCTGCTCAGCGCTGTCGTTGCATCCACATCCACCATAGTCATGTATGACATTACTTCGCCAGCTTCGAGAACATCTGAGCATTACATATATATATATATATATCAATTTATCGTTTGGACCAGGAAGACTGCGTAAGGGACCCAGAGATTAAATATTACAGAAAAAATTGCTTGATTGATGAATTTGTCGTTCTCGGCCTTCGGAAATAAGATATGGTAATTCACGTTAATTACCACTTTCGAATAGAGTCATTATTTATGCATTTACCCTCGCTTTCTTAATCTTAACAGAAATAGAATCCAAATGGGAGATAGCAAATTGTGAAAAAAGTATTTCTAAACCATCGAGTGTAGGTTCGTTTTCCGTTGTAGAATCTCGTGGTAAGATAATGTCGGCCTGTAATATCACAATAAATTATCAACCTACTAGGTTTCTACACAAAACGTTCTAGCCTCGATTTTTTTCTAGTGAAAAAATAAACATTTCCCGCTTCACCCCAAGTTTCAAGAACATGAAGCGAAGACATAAAATGGTACGGAGCGTCTTACAGATTGAATTCTTTTTATAACTGCAAACCGAAAGATGATAGCAAGAAATTCAACATACCAATAGCCATTCCAGCTTGCTAATGACAATATCAGCATTCGCAGTAATATCCAGCTTGAGCAAATGAGGGTTGTGGTCCACTAACGAAGTTACAGGAATTCCCTATAACGAAAGGGAACAACTATATTTGACAGCTTTCTGTAATGCCAACTGTTTTCCTATTAAACAAAAATTTACCAAAAGGCGAAAAAATCTGCTTAGAGCATAGAATGCATTATTATCTAATAAAAAAATTAAATTGTTAAATGTAAAACCGACGTTAACGTTGAGGATAGAAGAAGAGACCGTGAACGGTTCGCTGGAGGAAACCCGGACTGGAACCAAGCAGGATTCTTTCTGTCCGTTCACGTTTTCGAATCTCGCCTGCAAACATTATTTGCCATTTTATTCGTAGTATAATGTTCACTTCTTTAATCATAAATAAAAGAAATCAAAACGTCTGCTCAGCCAGCACGAATGTGTCTCCATGGCATCATGTCGGAGTAGGTAAGGTAATCCATCAAGGCAGACGTATGGTAGCGAACCCGGCCCCTATGCTTTTACTACCCCACCGCTTACCAATACACCACCTCTATCCTACTTTCAAACCTCGAGTGGCAGTTGTTCAATGTGTCCGACCATCTGTGTCGACATTCGGAGTACGTATTCAACCTACAAGAAGTCATCTCTTTTAAATGTAAATAAATATAAGATTATATTTTTTAATATTTACTTTTTAAATTAACACAAGTAAACAAAAAGAAGAAAATAAATATACCTGTTGCCCCGGCATGAGCAGCTGAGCAACGACCGCTTGGAGGTCAGCCTGTAGTTGATTCCTCCCGTCCACAAACAGCACTGCCATCCCAATGGCTGCATGCGGGGATGTGGGCTCTGGTCGCTTGAACTCCAACCTATGCAACAACAAAATATGCCTATTCATTTTTTTAACCTTAAAATAAAGAACAAAACAAATATTTTCGTACTTTTAACGTTCACCTGCTTTATTGCAAATGACAAAATGAAGCAAAATAATTTTATTATTTTACTCTCATTTTCCATACTGTGGTAGACAAGATTAAGCTTCTAAAATTGTTTTATTATGCTATTCCAAATTTTATTTTAATACGTCTTTCTTTTCTGACCAAATCGTACAGTAAGATGTGAATGTGTTTTATTCAGCTCAAACTGCAAGAAAGGCAGGCAAAGCAAACGCGTTAATTGTAAGTCAGAAGAGCAGACTACACCTTACAGAAGCAACGAAGAGCATCCGTGCAAGTGCGAATCGTGCCTTTTTAAGGGGAAAAAAATATTTTTTAAGGCTGAAATGAGAACTACCTCAGATTGCTGAGTGGAGTACTGGAAGAGTTGGTGAAGAGAATCGGAATGGAGACGACCTCTGCCAGCAGACAGTCCGCCACCAACGCCCCATCTCCAGCTGCTGAAGTCACGCGCAGCGCGCTCTCACGAGCACCGACACTGACAGGGTGGAGAAGAGTTAGTATGAGAGACAGAGAGAGAGGAGAGAGAGAGAGAGAGAAAGAGAGAGAGAGAGAGAGAGAGGCCGAATCACAAGCACTATTTCGCCGGAATGAGACAAACCCTAAGTTTTCGACAAAACCTACGGCAAGACCTCGAAGAGCATCACAACAGGGTATCTCTCTGCCGGATCTTCTCTCCCCCAATTATTCAGATATCGCCTCTTCTTTTATTCCTGAATAAACCTTAACAAACTCCTGCATCTCTTACGTCTGTTTGTGTACATAAATAGTAGCGACTACGCAAATCGAGGGTCATGGCAACACCACAGAGCAGTTGAGTTTGTGTCTTTCTCTGTCTCACTCGTTTCCTCGCTCTACCTCGCCTCTAGGTCTTTCATTTCTCTCTCCTCTTTATCTCTCTCTCCTGGGTCACTGTAGTGATCAAGAACCACCCTTATCACCATCCTGATTCTTCCTAATTTTCGTGCAACCTCATAGAGTGCTCATCATATGATGTTATTGTTGATACAAGGATTGATCACCTTGTGATAACGAAATTGGAAAGAATGGAGCGCGGATACTTGGACTCTCTCTCTCTCTCTCTCTTTCTCTCTCTATCCCTCTGTCTTTCTCTTTCCCACACTCCTCTATCATTCTCTCTCTCTCGCCTACTATCTCCAAGCTACTAAGAGTACCTCGCTCACTAGAAAAGTGCACACTAAGAATGTAGACTTTCCTAGTTATTCCCCCTAGTCAAGTCCCCAATCATCTTCCTCTCAAAATTTTTGGAACTATCAAAGTTCATAGTTACTACACTCTAGGGAGGAAGGAAGAAAAGGGCGAAAAGAATGGGGAATCCTCGGGAATTCATAATAACACTTTCAATGGAACTGAGCTTACATCAACTTCACGAGGACATTCTCACAAATGAAATTTAACCCACAAAAATGAATAGGGCAAAAAGAAAAGGACCCATGGGGAGGATGATTTAGAAAGAGCGAAAACCCTGATACTTTCCCTTAAAAAGTGTGGCATGCGTGCACCAATAAATTGTGATCTATTTGCACAAATCATATAATGTACAAGCACGTTAATCTTTTTACTTCCAATCTCTGAAATCAGGGAATCAATTTTAAGCCAACACATTGGATTTTAGGCATTTAAGCCATCACTATTATTCTCTGTGTATTAATTTAAAAATCATATCTCCTCTTTCCCTTCTCTCTCTCTCTCTCTCTCTCTCTCTCTTTATTTCCTCTCCCAACTCTCTCTATTCCTTCCAGAGAAAAAAGTCCGCCATGTTTTTGATAAACACTTTGACAGACGCCCCGAGATTTCTTTCAGGGCCTAAAACTCCCTTCCCCGCCCTGTTTTACTGAGTCCTCTTACAATGGCTTTTATTGTCAGCCTCTCTCTCTCTCTCTCTCACTCTCTCTCTCTCTACCTAAATGCATGGAATCCTCCGGGAAGTGCGAGTGGCAGTCCTCCGCCGTCCCACTCGAGGACACCGCAGAGACGAGTGCGCGAGGCGCCCATTTCGAGGCTAACGCGGCTTAGCTAAAAAAAGGATATATAATTACATTTATATTATCGTTTCATAATACAAGCATTTAATAATGAAATTTCCAAATAAAGCAAGCTAACTGCTAAAATGCGCTTGTTTTTATGTATCTAAAAAATTTCTCCTGAGTATAAAAAAATAAATGCATTAACAAGAGAATATAAATAAACAAATATACAAGTATGATGAATAAGATATCTTAATTCTAACCACAATGTTCTGTCCTTCCGGTATATTATGAGCGCTGAGATCCAGGGAGAAGCAAAAGACGCGACGCATCCCTGGCTCCACAGTCACATCACTCTCTGTCCACTCCCACGGCGCAGCTTCTTCTGCTGTCTTGAACATATCAGAGAAAGAAAGAAGGAGAGAAAGAGAGAAACAGAGAAGGAGAGAGAGAGAAGAGGAGAGAGATTAATATAAAAAGATTAAAACAAAATTACCCTTCTGCGTCCGCCAAAATCGCAAGCAACGCGAAGTCGTGAAAAGGCGAGGGGGACTCGCGAATTTGTTGAGATTTCCAGGCGAAGGGGAACAGAAGAATCAAAAGGCACAGAAACGGAGAAGGGGACAACCTGAAGCAAACTTTTTTTCATTTCGCTCACTGTCAACATTAACGAGACAAATGCGACTATTTTTCCGCCACAATTTAAATAACATTCAGTTGTATTCTTTCACAGTTTTATTGTAATATATTTCTTTATCTTTCCTTCTCTCTCACTCCCTGTCTCTCTCTCTCTCTGTCTCTCTCTCTCTGTCTCTATCTGTTCCTCTCTCTCCCTGTCCCTTTCTCTCTTCGTTCCCTCTCGCTCCTAACCGGTGCTGGGTGTGTAATTCCTCCAGTAGGGGAGGTAGCAGGGGGAGCCGGTGTTGTCTGTAGAGAGAGTGGAAGGAAGCAGCCCGAGACGGAAACGCACGCCGGGACACCGATACGACCTCAAAGTAATAAATACACAAGGAAATAAGCATAAGGCTATTTAATATAAGCGTTCAATTTTTAAAAAGAAATAAGTTATTAAATATGCTGTCTACAGTTCCCAAGAATTAAGTTACTTATGTATTTAACTATAGCTTTTAACATATATTTTCATACATAACTTTACAAAATACAATATACATGAAGTCAAAAAGTTCAAAGTACTTAAAAAAGAAAGCTCCCAACATACCCGGCGGAAGAGCTTGAAGCGTGAAAAATACAGGCTGAGCCAGTAGTTTACGCCATTCCCCATCACCCTTTTCAATATCTGAAAAAAAATCTTGAATAAAAAATATTCATTTTATCAAAAGCGTGCAAATCATGCAGATTTGTCATGCCAACAATATGGTCAACCTGAACGGGACAATCCATCCGGCGGAGGAGGTGGGTGGGACGAGAGCACTGCTTGAAGACTCGCACTCAGCGCACGCGAGTCCAAGCCAGCAGGATCGAGAGTCCTTCAAATACCGAATAATGTTTTGGTATGGATTCTTTTTATTTAGATACATGGAAATTATATGAATGTATTTTTAAAATAAAATAAATAAATAAAAATCGATCGTACCCCGCCCCGGCTGCCGCTGCAAGGCCATGCAGAGAAGCGGAGACAAGCTCCTTGACACTCCCAGCCATCCACGCTGCTCGGAAAGCCTTAACTGGAGAGCGCACCGTTCGAGGGAGGAACGAAGAAACATGTCACTCAAAATCTTTGTGGGGTAGAGCTTTGGGGAGGCCCTAAATATATCAATCGTATCAACAGTACCTTTTTACCCTATACCCTAATCAGTGGGATATTGATAAATACACAACTATAAGCATCCGTAACATAATTAAGGCTAAACACTGCTCAATTTAATATATAATTTTATTCTCCAATAATTTTAACGGTCCAAATAATTTTTCTATCGCTAATCACTTTTTTTTTCCGACTTTCGCAAACAGAAAATCTCAATTTAGAACACCAAGTGTCATCTTTTCAACGCTTTCTATTGGTTTGCCGCTTCAAATCGATTTCCTAAAGCAGAAAACATAGAAATACAACCCCTTTCGGACTAACCAGCAAGAACATGACGGAGAGTTAGCGGCATGTGTTCTCTGCACACAAGCTGGAGTAACTGCGCCGCTCTCAGCCATTCGCCCATCTGCGCGTATTCATCAGCCATCTTAACGACAAGCGTCAATTTTCTTATTTTAAAGAAGATTAAACAATTAATAAAAATTTTACTTAATAAAAAAACAACAATTTTTTACTTCTTTAATTCACATATATTTAACAAAGACAATATAATACTAATTTATAACATTATCTTTATTACGGTGACTTTTTTTATTGCACTATAAATTGCATATTTTATATATGGCATAAAAATGAAAAATACTACGACTACTAACGGATGCCAGCATTCTCCTCTGCATGTTGTGACAAGCGTACTTCTTGTACTGATTCATCGCTCCGCTCAGCAGAGAAAGAACGCCTTCATGATTGACGCAGAGACGAAGCTAAATACGTTAACAAAATTAGTTCTTTTAAAAATAGCGTTAAAGGCAAAATAAATAAATAGCGGTGAAGGACAAAAAAAATCTCTTGCGGTTGAGTAATACTTTCAATTCTACAAAGAAAACAAATAAAAAAGTTTTGGTATATTCAGCTATCCGACAACAGAAATCGCATATAAGGAAATCTACTTTAATTTAAAAAAATACTTGAAAGCAAAGAAGGCCAAAATATCAACTGAATTGGATCGAGTAAAACTAAACAGAGAATACGGTAACCTGAAGAGCAACGACAGCATCATGTTCAAGGTGCGCAGGCGCAACTCCATCATAGCCAACCCGCCACGGTCGTTGGCCGAAGAAAACCTGCATTGTACAGGTACTCTCTCTCCTCTCCCTCTCTCCACTCTATCTCTCTCTCTCTTTCTCTCTCTCTCTCTCTCTCTCTCTCTCTCTCTCTCTCCTCCTGACCGGTGTCGCTGCAAGTGGGTCCGGCTGGGGATAGGGCAGGCCATGCGGGAGTTGCGCCTTCAAAATGGCAATCTCGTTGTTGGCGCGGCTGAAGTGGTTCGCAGCATCATCCAAGTGCAGGCCGGGGTTGGCCGTAGCTGGAGAATGACAGGAAAGGAGGGAGAGAGAGAGAGAGAGAGAGAGAGATTGTTATAGTACAGAAGAAGGACAAGAAAGCAGAATCAGATGTATAATTTTTTTCTGTTTCCACTAAACTTTACGATGAAAAACAGTAGTAAAGGAGAGAGAGAGAATAATAAACTAGCCAAAACTCTGACCAACTGCAGTGATGCCGCCTACGATCGCGCGTTCGAAGAGTTCGGCGAAGTGCCAGTACTAAAATGCAAAACAATTATTAACATAATTTATATTTAAATATTACTAAACTGTGAATTTATATATTACTAAAATATAAATAAGAATAGCACAATTTGTTGTTTTTATTCAGTCAGCTCGCATAGCTTTTTCCACCGGTAAACCAGTCTCGCTCGCTAATCAATCTTTTTAAATACTTTTTAAAGATTTTTTAAGGTATAATTTTTATGTATGTACATGCTTTTAACCTGCTTGCTCTTCCAAAGCTCAAACTCGATGGATGCCAGCTGCGGACTGGAGTAGACGCCGGAATGGGTGCCAAACAGCGTAGTGTGCCTTTTCATCTGCTCGATTGCTTCTAGTGGAGTCGAGTGCACAAAACACAGCTCGCACACCTGAATTAAACAAATTATTTTAAACATTTCAATTAATAAAAAGTTCTTTTAAATATAAATTATTTCGTTTTATAATTATTTTTAATATATATTTATATCTATTTTGTTTAAAGTCAGAATTGAAGAAACATAAAAAAAAATATCATTGTAAAACAAAAATTTACATACAATGATATTTAAAAAAAAGGGATAAAGTAAGCACAATGATTGTAAAACAATGGGCGAATTTATGAATTATGATAAAGGACTCTAAAAAAAATCGGCAGAGAAAACGATGAGGAAGAAACCTTGTAATTGAGCAGGCCAAGGACACTTCTCCATTCGAAGAGATCAATGCTCTCCCATGACTCGTGGCTATCCCGGCAGTGCTCGTAAGCCATCTTGTAGTGCCTTAATCAAATATTTTAATAGTCACATTTTATCATCAATTAATTAAACAGATTCCTAAATAATCTTAATTTTCGTTCGCAATCAAGCCCTAAAACATCACCACAAAATCCAAATAGCACGCACGTCATAATATTTAAATATTCAAGCAAATAATTTCTTTATTTAAAGAGTACAACCACGGAGGTGTCATTTTGTGTTATTAACTTTTACGCACGCCATAAATCTTTTCCACAGAAAGGCTAGTGATTTATTCAAAACAAAAGAATTCTTTTTTAAGCAGCAAATAAAAGAAACCTCAACGCAGTATGCGTGTCCTGCTTGAGCTCGGAGATGAATGCCAGCTTGAATTGCTGCCGAACTAGCAGAGCAGGCGAGTTGTTCGGTATTGAACGGGCACGGATCAACTGAAAGGAAGACAATATCGATTGCTTGGGGAAATCAGGATTGGCTAGCTGGCACGGAAACCAGGTGGGAGAGTAAGAACAGAATTTGTACTTCAAAAGCTTGGCAAGCTTAGGATCCAGGGAGGCCCGAAATTTTGGTGGGTTTGTAAAATAGACGGCACCTTCTTAACCTGATCTGCCAAATGAAGAAGAAGAATGAGCAATAAACTTCAAAGTAATCAAAATATTCTTCATTTTTAGACTTCAAATTAGCACCAGAAATATATAAGGATTGGAGTCAAAACATTTTCTCCTGACCCTTTGATGATCATTTCGTTTTCTCTTGTTGACATATTTACTTTAAACATAATAAGCAATGCCAAATAGAAACTTATGACCAACTTAACTTATGTCATACTGAACTTCTCTTTCATTTATTCATTAACTACCTTTTGTGAGAAAGGTGAGAACAAAAATTAATAACAATAAATCGATTAATGACCTTGAGCTTTTGTTGATAGAATCCTTGGGCCAAGTCGTGGAAGGAAGCCTCGAGTCGCGCGACGTAACCCTGGATGAAGATGTATATTTTAAAATATATATTTTCTTTTTAAATCTAAATACGCATTTTTTATCCTAGAAAGATGTATGTGAATATAGAAGAAAAACTTCTCGGGCTGTTATTCTTGATAAAAATTATTTTAAAAAAAAAGAGGACTTTCCTTCTACATACCTCATTTTCTAGAAAGATACTACTATTCGAAATTCTGATCTGTTCGTTGATCGGTTCCAACAATTTTCCGCACAAAAACATTAGAAAAGTTTTGTTCTACAGAACAAAACACATATAAATTAAGAAATACCTTGAGATCTCCATTGATCGGAATAACAAAGAGCTGCTTCGGCATTAGCTCGCATTGCTGGCAAAGCTCAGCCGCCCGTTCAGTGCACACCGAATCCTCAGAAGGTGGAAGGCTTCTTGAAAAAAAAAACAATATATGCATAATATTTGTATGTATACACTACAAATAAAAAATAATAAACATTAAATAATAATTATTTTTTATTTAATAATAATTAATAATGAAAGGACACTGATCTCACAACGAAAGATGAATTTGAAGAGGCATAAATTCACTATTATTTCATGGCCGAACCTCTCTTGCAACAGAACGAGTGCCAACTTGCTTCCGCATCGAGAAGCCGCGGCGCGAATGCTTTTAACCTGAACACGGATATTTTCTCTATTAGTACCCCTCCACCTAATAGAATATATATACATTTATATATATATAAACAAAATAACACTCAAAGCCGAAACCATGCAATTAACTTACCTTGCTCTCTGCCTCGCACTTCTTCTCCGGCCAACTCGGATGGTCCCATTCGAGTGGCATGAAGAGTGCGATGAGTGCAGGCACTTCTTCCGTGTACTTCAGCGGCCATTGCCGTCTCAGAACTCCTATGCGCTGGGTTGGGCGGGCGGCCTGGAAATGTGAATATGATCAATAAACAACCAAAATATCTTCTCATTCATCTACCTTATATATATATATTTGTATGTTGACTTGACCAAGTTAATTAAGGTAGAGCGACCTTAGCAGGCAGCGCGAGTTCTCCATTGACGAGTCTGAGATTGAGGGGTGGTCTCTGCTGTGCATGCTGCCCTGCTCCTCCTAATCCCCCATGCGGATGAAGGGCGCCGTCCGCGACGCGTGAGGTGAGTGCAGCGAGAAGCGCTGCGTGCCCCGGCCGATTCGCGGCGTCAATGCCTTTTCAATTATTTGTTTTACATAAACAAAATAATAATAAAAATGTAATTTAAAAAAAATCATGTTAATAAATAAATATATATTAGGACTTTTTTAAAGATAGTTTCATGTACAACCATCTAATTCTCTACCTTTGACATGTGCACTTCACGCATATATCAGAGAAAAGTTCTCAAATTTCCACTAAAATGCTTGCTCATTTCCACACTTGCACCAGAAGCAAGAAGGAAACAAATCTCATTTTTCTTACCAATTATTATTTCTTATAGTCCTCGGGGTTAACGCGTTAAAGAACTTTTTTTCATCATGTTAAATCTAGGGCAGATACAACTAATACCCTTACCAAGAGGCTCTGTTAAAAGATTCGACTTCTGATTGCATGCCAATAAAATAAAGATAGCATGAAAGACAAAATGGTCAGCAGCAGGGAGGTATACGAAAACTGCGCAAGCAGTCATTTTGTTTAAAATATCCGTGGTTTCCAAATAAACACACAAAACATTCGCGGAACGAATCGAGTAACACCATTGATTGTCAAAACCGCTATACGACTATCAATTTCCCTTCCATTATTCATAGCCCTCCTTCTGTAACGAGCACGAAACTGCATTTGAAAAGTGATTTCTCATCAAGGAAAAAAGACACGAAGGCCGATTACGGTACATCCACATGGAACATTGACCGTATCTTTTAACCAGGGCGTTTAATGAACAACCACAAACATTTTCTAACACTTAAATCATGAAACCAAAAAACCGTGGCCTACCCCACCCCACAATACGTTCGGGGAGCCGAGACACAATTAAGGCCTCTTCCCGTTCAGCCGCCTCTTCAAAAACTGGTTTTCTCATAACTTTCCTAATAACCTTATATCCTCAAGAAGGTAAACCAAGAATCATGCCTTGATATGATATGAGCATGGGATTTCTTGGAACGGATGGATCTCCTAAACGCTTTAATGATTACCTGTGATAAGAACGAGTTGTTGAGCCCGGCTGCTGAGCCAGCTCGCCTCCACCGGATCCATTTATAGTCTCCGCCACTGACAGAACACGCGGCCAGAAATACCGCTTCGAAAAACTAAACAAACTTTCACCACTAAATACGATCAACTAATGACTACTTGAAGGGCAATATTCACAAGAGAAGAAAAAAATCAAAGAATTGGCGGGGAATGGTATGACCACTGGGGCCGTGAACTGATTTGATTGATACTTTGGCCATAGAAATGATTTCCCTAGTTCAAATCATTTCTGAAACATCAACCGACTAAACCAAACCCCAGTCGGCACCTATTCTTCCTCCTTATTCATTTGTTCAAGTATGCCTTGGCTTGTCCACCTCTTTTCCATGTGCCAAATACGATGAGAAAGCCATGACAGATTCATCAACATTTTATAGCTTCTTCTTCTTTAGAGAGTTGCCCTCGGGCAAGAACAACAACAACAAAAGGAGCAGAGACAACAAAAAATAACAAAAACTCAAGCAACGGCAGGACGGAGTTAAGCGGAACGTTGAGCAAGAAATTCTGCGTGGAATCACCCGAACGACATCCGCCGCCTTTCTCCAGTCAATGGCCGATTAGTTGAGCTGAAATATATCATCGATTTCATGTTCCTTATAATCCAGTCGACTGCAATGAATAACAATGTGTAATTCTACCGTGGAGACTAGAATCAGTGTCAGTCATAAAACCGCCTGATGTTCTGCTTCCCGATAAGAAAGACATGTCGTATTAACAAACAAGAACCTTTTTATGAATTCATATTATTTCTCGAGTAGGTTAGCAGTATTTGCCTTCGTATTATGAAATACGTATAGATAAATAAATAAATACACATATAATATACCTTCTTGAAGCCAATATCATTGGCGTACTCGCGGAAGCATCGACGACACATGTCGAGGCCGTACTTTCGGATCAGGCCGTGGTGATTCGAGCAGACGCGGCTAAGACAAGTTATATATTACAAAGAATAGAAGTATTAGTTGGAAAAGAACATGAAAGTTTTAAGAAGAAGTAAAAAAAAAGTGCTACTTCAGGTCGATTTGAGAAAATTGGAAAATACTTAGGAATAAGATGATTTTTCGAAGTAACTAACTTTTCAGTTTGAAAAGAACAAACAGTTGCAACGCTTTTGCTGTCCGAAAACAAAGAACGAAGCTATGCGGGAATGGCTAAATTTTACGCGCGAATTCATGCACACATGACGCGTATTGATGATTTGGTGGTATCTAGTAAATGCTCCACTAAAGGGGAAAGAATTCAAGACGGAAGGGTCTATTAGAGAAGAAAGAAGGTGAAGAACAGGAAGAAAAGAAGAAGTCATACCACGAGCGCGATCCGGGGCCGTACGTGCGTGGGTGAGAGAACCACAAGTTCGCGAAGCCCATTTTGAGGAAGAAAGCTGAAAAATGGAAAAAAAGTGGGGTTAACGAGCGAAAACAATCACCCAATACAAAACACCAACAACGCCAACAAAGCCACAAAATTAAGCTGAAATTCTTACGGAAAATTATGGCCCTCAATGTGTGAAGTGCACTTACATGTTGCAGACTCTACACGACATTGAATTTTCTTCAAGAGTGAACAGGAATAAATCATAGGAATCATACCGCTTAATTTTATCCTTCTGGCTATTATTTACTTACTATTTGCACTTTAAAAGTTTGCAAAATGGAAGAATAATCTTATTTTGACTGCGTATGCTGCAGGAAGTAATTGGTGAGTTTATGCAACTAACATACCGTAATAAACAATTCAAAATAAGCGTTTTCCGTATGAGACACACTACCTTTTCTATTTATCCTTTATGGGCGGTGCTACGAAGAGCGAGAGAGAGAGAGAGAGAGAGAGAGAGAGAAAGAGAGTGACAGAAAGAGAGAGACATAGAGAGAGAGTAAGAGAGTGAGAGAGAGAGAGAGAGTGTGAGACCGAGAGTGAAAACGACAGTGAGAAAGAGACAGAAAGAGACAGAGAGTGAGAAATACAGACAGAGAGATAGAGAGAGAGAGAGAGAGAGAGAAAGAGAGAGAGAGAAAGAGAAACCCTCTCTCCCCTGATGTCGTTCGTGTCTGTCATTTTGTACGGCGCGAGACTGAATCCGTGAACCCCTCGTACGATTTGGAAAGGTACGAAGGCCAACAAAGAGATCCTGTTCAGATAGGGCTTCCTTTTTATCTCTCTCTCTCTCTCTCTCTCTCTCTCTCTTTCTCTCTCTCTCTCTCTCCTTCTCTACCTTAATCCACCCTTCGTCCTCTTCACCTTCATCCCCCACCGTTTCTCGTGTGTCTCATCCTGCATTCTCCGCCAGAAGGCTTTTCTATTGTTTTCGTCGCCCATTGTTTTCACCTACCTACATTCCTTTTCTTGTTTCTCTTTATCCCTCCTTCTCTATTATCTCACTTTCTCTCTCTCTCTCTCTCTCTCTGTTTTTCTGTCTCTCTTTTTCTCGTTCTTTGTCTTTCTCTCAATTTCCCTCTTTCTCTTACTCTCATTGCTCGGAGTTTTCCTGTTAAGCGGAAATAAACGGTAAAAATTAGCGAGCTCGATGGAATTCACAATTTAACCAATCGCTTTTTCCAAAGAATTATCTTTTTTTTTCTTTTTGTCCTGTTCCATAAATGTCCTTTGCCCTCTACTCCTTTTCATCTCCTTATTCTTAAAAAAAATTCTCGATCTTCTTATGCTGCCTTCAGCACCTTTCCAGCCTCTTTATTGCATCTTATGTATAAATACTTTTCCCGACGTAACCATAGATGATGCGAGCACAGACGAATTGAACAGTGTGAAAGGAGGAGTGCGAGGGAGAGAGACAGACAGAAAGAGAGAGAGAAAGAGAGAGAGAGAGAGAGAGAGAAAGAGAAAGAGAGAGAGAGGTGGAGGGTATTTTCTTATCTGTTTCTTTTCTTTGTTCTGCTTCTCCATCGGTTCTTCTCTAATCGTAAGCATCTCACTGCCAATCCTTTCTCTATCTTTCTTTCTTCAAGCCATCAAGCCAGGCGGCATTGGCCTTCTCCCCCATACACCGAGCATGATTGCCTATCGCACAGGATGACACTCTTCCATTTCAATACGAAGCAGAAACATCGAACATCCTTCCCCTTCTAATTTATTTCTCAACGTCTTGTTTTTTCTCTTCGCTCATCTCCCTCATATCTCTCTCTCTCTCTCTCTCTCTCTCTGCTCTCTCAGTCTTTTATTCATAATAATTACCTCCTTCCCACTTATTTACATCCCATTCAATACTCTGCTTTCATTTGAGGTATATTTTTGATCAGCGATACCTATTAAGCAAAAGATCTTTGTCTTTTTTGTAAAACTTTTGTAATGTCCGATCTTTGCGCTTGGTCGTGGTCACTGCTCTTTTTATGGATCATCTTCATACTTATCAATTATTCTCTTCAGCGCCGCTAAATGCAGAAGGCTCTTTCTTGAATTCGCCCAGAAGAGAGAGAAAGAGAGAAGAGGAAGGAGAGAGGGAGGAAGAAGAAGAAGGCATGTTCGTCGGTGGTGGCCAGGTCGTCTGCTCTCCTGTCTACCGTCTTCTATCGACTTGCTGTCCGATTCAGCGAGCGACGGGAAGTTCAAATCGAAAAGTTAGCAGACAAATTTGCATATTGGTCTACTTGCATATTCGTCAATCTGCATACATATTGGTCAAGTTTGCATATTGCCCCTTTTTATTTGTACATTGCACATAAATATCAACGATATGCATAGCTTTAGTCCTTTTCCCATACCGTTGGTATTCTTGCCGACAAAAACGATTTCTCACGCTATGCGGCACATGATTCCGTGTGTTGATTGCGTGGCTTTTATATGCTTTATTGAGCATACTCTGCAGTCTTCTACCACTATTTGAACCTCTCTCACTCTCTCACTCTCTCACCCTCTCTCTCACCCTCTCTCTCTTACCCTCTATCTCTAACTTTCCATTTCTCTTTATCTCTCCTTCTCTTCAATGCACACTCGTATGCCTTCAGAAAACCTTCCGTCCTCGTCATTGTTGGCAAAAAGCCAACACAATTTCGAGGGGGGGGGCATCTCTGAAGTGCCGTTTAATTAAGGGGAGAGTAAGAATGCAGCTTCTATTGTTGGGGAGGGAGGGGCAAGGGTCCGTCTGTCCGTGCACCCCACTTCCTGTTTTCGACATCCTCCTTGCGGGAGTGTCTAATAACAATTCACTTCACGACGGCACACAAAAGCTGCATGGATCTTTGCTTTAAAAGTGTGCACGAAAGTAACATTGACTCTTCATTTTTGCTAATTCCTTTTTGATTTTCATATTTTCTGTTTCTTTTTTTTTTCTTCAAAGAGGCCTGCAGTTCAAGGCTATTTTAATCCCTCCTTTCATCTCATTCCTGCTCCGGCAATTAGACTCTGTTTGATGCCTGCACATTGTTTGAGACGGCTGACTCTCTCGTTCTCTCTCTATCTCACATCTTTTATCTCTTCTATCTCTTTATTTGACTCTCTTTTCCTTTCTCCCCTTCTCTCTCTATGTACCTCCCTTCCCTCTTTCTCTATCTACTTAGATGCCTCTATCTCCTTCTCTCTCTCTCTTTCTCTCTCTTACTCTCTCTCTCTCTCTCTCTCTCTCTCTCTCTCTCTCTTTCGAGCTCTTCTTTCCCGGGTAAAGAAAAAGTTGATGAGCACAAGAACAAAGTGTAGATTAGTGCCCAAAGTCACAATTGAGAGGCGATAACAAAAGAAAACATTGCAGAACAGCACGTGATTTCTGTTAAAAAGGAACACAACATGTTATCAGAAAATTAGTCATCAGTCGGATATCAAAAAACTTCATAAGCCTTGGATAAGGATCTATCAGAATCCGATGAGGAAATATGAAATGACCTGAAGAACGATCTGATAGAAAGATCTAATGGAAACACCTTTCTAAGGGCCTCAGGAACCTTGCCCGTGTCTCTCTTCATGTTCTCGTGAAGAAGAGTGCCTAAATCCGGTGGTATCTCCGTAATCCACCCACTGGAACAAAACTTATCCGACTCGTTAGAGACCTAGAGGCATTTGAGGAATATAGAGAGGTCTAAAAGGGGACCACGGGAGGGGGGTGCATGAAGGGGCCAGAGCTGTTCGGGATGGGGCCGTTATTTCCCTTCTCCTCAGCTCGCAGAGCGTCATTCGTCCAGCAATGCATGGGGAAATGGCATGGTCTAAATAAGAAGGAAGCGCTTTTATTCCTATTCAGATTCTAATCTCCTAATTCCCGTCTCACTCACTCTCGGCCACTCATTCTTTCACTCTCTTTCCTTCTCACTCTTTAACTCTCATATGCTACCAATTCTCCCCACCAGAAGCTTGCCATAATCGCATTATGCTCTTTTTTCTGATTCTCTTCTTATTGTTCTGAATCTCCTTTCTCTCACTCCCTCTTCCCTCTGCACCTCTCTCTCTCTCTCTCTCTCTCTCTCTCTCTCGCTCTACCTCTTCCAAAACGAGGTGCCAAAACAAGGCTCGGTAGTCTGCTTCCTGTTTCCTGTAGCCACAACAACTATCCATCACACACGCTACTTGCTTGCCACCTTTTCAACAATGGGGAGAGTTAGAGGGAGATCAAACGCATCTGTATTATATTATGTGCATAAAAGCCTTCTATATTATAAAAGCTCTATCATCTGGTGCCTGCGGCTAAATTACAGCATATCTCGCTCTATCCCTCTATCTCTCTCTATCTTTCTCTTTCTCTCCTTTTCTCTCTCCCTACTGTAACGCTCGCATTCTGTTACTTCCTCTCCGGTCTTATCCTCTAAACGCCTTCTCGTTTTCTTTTCTTATTTAAAACTTTAATTCTATTAGTTTTTCCTCTTACTTAATTTTTTTGATTTCTTCTTATATTTTATCGTTCTACGTATTCCTTGTCCCTCCCGCTTGCTGCTCTCTCTCTCTCTCTCTCCCTCTCTCTTTCTCTCACTTCTCTCAATCTCTCGCTTGCCAACAGCGAATAAAAGTGCATTTACCCTTAGCGACCCGCATACGTCAAAACAAATCCACGAAAATCTAAGAAACTCAAATGTGAAGACCGAATGCAGCCTTCATATTTCGCTTCCTCTCTTTCTCTCTTGCTCTCTCTCACATTCCCCTCGCGCTCTTTCCCCTTTCACGTCTGCTCCAGCAATAAGTTATGAGACATTTGCGTAATGAACACTTTAGCCGAATCCGCGGATTAGCATAAAAAAAGAAATTAACGGGAAATACGTATTTCACGATTCCACTTTTTGGCACAAATCCCCCCCCCCCACCCGCGTCTCTCTCTCTCTCTCTCACTCGTTGTCTCCGTCCTGCCCTTTTCGCCCTCCTTCTGTACTAGAATACATAATGAGCATGTATGCATATATACATAGCTGCTTCGAATCCAGCTCTCTTTATCCACTAGCTGCCGCAGCCACACGTTCTTCCATCTTTCCAATCTCGGTGAGGGCAGAAGGCCGCCTTTTCGTGCAGGCCCACGAGGGGGGTCGGCCGTTTGGTCGGAACGGCTTTTCCCTCTCTTTCTTGCTTGTGCTTCCGTTTCTCTTTCTTTTTTTCGTTTCCTTTCTTTCTCTTCCCTCTGTACTTTGTCTATTTTTACTCTCTCTCTGTGTCACACACTCTCTCTCTCTCTCTCTTTCTTTCTATTCCTCGCTCTAGGGTCGAGATGGCATTGAGGCATTTCGGATCAGCGAATTCCGTGAATTGACACGTGGACGGGCTACGGATAAGAGGAAGACGAGCAGGACTAAGATGCGAAGGACAGCGAGAGAGTGAGAGGGGGAGAGAAAGTTGGAGAGAACGAGAGGCAGAGAGAGAGAGAGAGAGGGGGAGAAAGACATCAAGAGACACGTAGCGAAACACAGCGAGAAATAGAAAAAGAGATTAATAGAAAGATTAAGAAGACAGAAGCCACATAGAGCAGTCGAGCAGCATGTCGGAATGTGCAGGAAAAGTTTCGTCCCCCAATTTCATTTCCTCTTTTCGGTGTTCCAGCATGAGTTCCATTTCTCTATCTCCTTCTCTCTCTCTCTCTCTCCCTCTCTCTCTAAACTCTGCAATCAGTTGGCTGATGGCTTGAAGGGGTCTACTAGCTGCCGTCTTTCTTGCCTCTTCCCAAAATGGCCACGCAAGAGTGAAGCAGCCAACTGATTAGGGTGACGCGGACGGGGTTGAAGAAACTTCCTTTGCCGGGGGGCCTTCAGTTTTCTTTCTCTCGCTCTCTCACACTCTCTCTCGCTCTCGCTCTCCCTCTCTCACTCCCTCTCGCCCCTCTCTTTCTCTAGCGCTCTCTCATCCCCTCATTGTCATCTTCTGCTCCGCGTACAAGGCACGACTCATTCATTGACACCATCCACGACTTCTGTCTTCCAAGGGACTTTCTCGCCAACTCCGTCCTCTCTCTCTCTCTCTCAGTCTCTCGCTATCTTTCCCTCTCTCAACCTCTCTGATAACCTCTCTCTCCCTTTCTCTCTCTTTCTGATAACTCTCTCTCTCTTTCTCATTCTCTCTCTCATTATCTCACTCTCTTTCCCTCTCTATTTCTCTTAACTCGTTTTCTCTGTGACTCATGGTAAGAAGGCAACGGAGGGAGGTTCACACTGCAAGCGAAGCGGGCAACTCTGTCATTCATAAGCAAGCATCACGCGACGTTGGGTGAGTACACGAGACAAGAAAGGAGTTTCCTTCCCTCTTTCTCTAATTCTCTCTGCTTCTCTCTCTAACTCCATCTGTCTCGTCGCTCTTTCTTTGTCTAAGTCTCTTTTTCTCTCTCTAACTCTCTTCTATCTCTCTCATTCATGTTCTCATATTCTCCACTACTTTGCACGTGGTCCTTTGTATCTTCCCTGCTCGTTCTTTCTGCAGTGCGCCGTTCTTCAAATCCAACTCTTGAGCCTTGATCCTTCGGTTCCCCGCTTGTCGTATGAGCAAGAAAAATGAATGGGGAAATTGGGTACGGGGGTGTATGCACATATGTATATAGTTTAGCACCATATTTTATCATAATTTACAATTATAATCATACATATGCTAATCTTTGGAGTACCATTCAGTCACTTAAGAATTGAATACATATGTGCGTGTGTAGAGAGAAGTAGAGAGATTCAGGGAGGCACTACGAGTGTGAAATCAAGAGACAGAGAGAGAGAAAGAGAGAGAGAGAGACAGAGAGAGAGAAAGAGAGACAGAGAGACAGAGAGAGAGAAAGAGAGAGAGAGACAGAGAGAGAGAGAGAGAGAAAGAGATAGCGATAAAAATCTCAATCGCACGGAAATATGCCATGGTGTTCAGAGCTGTTTAGACCAAACAAACAAAAATCGCATTCGCTTCCCTCTCTCATTCTCTAACTCTCTCGGCTGGAAGTAGAGGGAAGCTGAGCGAGGGAGAGACATAGAAAGAGTGAGAGAAAGAGGCAGCGAAAGAGAGTGTGTGAGAGAGGTTGCGAAAGAGGAAGAGAGAGAGTCGAGAAGGGTAAAATTCATTAGAATTAGGAATCCTGGCAGTAATGAAGAAAAAATTAGAGAGGAGGATGGATGCATCATGATGTTGTGCTCTGTGGAGATGTTTCGCGTCAATATATCTCTTCCGTCTTTTTTCTCTCTCCCTTGCTCTATTTCTCTCCCCGCTGTATTTACCTCTCTCCACTCTCCCTCTCTCTCTCGCCTTCTCTCTCACTTACTCACCCTCCTTCTCAGCTCCCGCACATAAAGCTTCTTAATGAAAAGGATGAAGATCGGAATTAAGAAAAGAAGTAGAAAGAAAGATGCGGATGAAAGGTTCGATTAATTTCTGAAAGAAAAAGAAGAGAAAACGTTGCCCCTGCTGGAAAATGTAAACTCAATACAATGCGAGGCAATTTTTTTGTCTGACAATGAGAAAAGAAATACATATTGATGAATGAAGATTAGGAAAGCAACTACACCTGGAATATTTTGGAAAATATATTTTTTCTTTAAATTAAAATTTTAGGATGGGTTTGATGGTTGGGGTGGCAAAATGCTGATATTGGGGTCCTTCATGTTCCCTTTATCTGTCTCAGCTCCATAACTTGTTCATGCATCATGCACAACTGTGCACACCTTTTTCCTATGCAGGATCGACCTTTCTCATTCTCTCTTACATAAACGTAACATGAGAAAGAGAGAACTTATGTGGATACCCTTTCTACCTAGCCATGTTTACACAGGGATAAAGGAAAAGTTCAGAGACTGGGAGAGGGAGAGAGTGAGAGGGAGAGACTCGGAGAATAATAGAGAAACCGATAGAGTTAGAGAAATCGTGAGATTGAGATTGGCCAAGTCTATGCAGATACATATGTATGTACCTGCATAAATGTGTATGTTAATGTATATATCTTGGTAAAATCAAGTGTGCTACATGTGTTGATATATGTTCATATGGTTCACCCCGTCATCCCCCATGTCCACCCACCCCTTATTTGTACGAGCTTCATCCTTTGAAAACGTCACTATGGAGTGCGGGCAACATCATGACGCCCTGACACAGGAAGCCCACGAGGGTGTAGACAAATTTGGTTCTCTCTCTCCCTCTCTCAATCTCTCTCTCTTCCTCTCTCTCTCTATCCCTCTATCAATCTCTATCTCAGTATCTCTCTCTTTGGACCTCTCTCTCTCTCTCTCTCTCTCTCTCTTTCTCCCACCCACATGAATGAAGGAGCCGGAAAATAAAATTAGAAGACGCAGCATCAATATACCTAATCAGGAAGCAGCACATCTCTCTCAGAAAGGCAAAACAAAGTGATGTGAACTATTACTTACGAATATAAAACATATACAGATACATATACATATGTATTTGAATATCTTGTATATCTCCGAGAAGGGGGAGCGAGTCTTTATACATCTCTTTACATATCCATTCAAAGTTCATGAGTCACTTTCTTGTGGCTTTCCGAAAAAGTTTTATACAATAACGAGTAATATGCGGCTATTCAAGTCTCCCAAGACGGAATAAAAAACTATTTCCTGCAAACGATTTATGAATCCCGTCAATGGCGAAATACGACGAGCGAAAACAATCACCCAATACAAAACACCAACAACGCCAACAAAGCCACAAAATTAAGCTGAAATTCTTACGGAAAATTATGGCCCTCAATGTGTGAAGTGCACTTACATGTTGCAGACTCTACACGACATTGAATTTTCTTCAAGAGTGAACAGGAATAAATCATAGGAATCATACCGCTTAATTTTATCCTTCTGGCTATTATTTACTTACTATTTGCACTTTAAAAGTTTGCAAAATGGAAGAATAATCTTATTTTGACTGCGTATGCTGCAGGAAGTAATTGGTGAGTTTATGCAACTAACATACCGTAATAAACAATTCAAAATAAGCGTTTTCCGTATGAGACACACTACCTTTTCTATTTATCCTTTATGGGCGGTGCTACGAAGAGCGAGAGAGAGAGAGAGAGAGAGAGAGAGAGAAAGAGAGTGACAGAAAGAGAGAGACATAGAGAGAGAGTAAGAGAGTGAGAGAGAGAGAGAGTGTGAGACCGAGAGTGAAAACGACAGTGAGAAAGAGACAGAAAGAGACAGAGAGTGAGAAATACAGACAGAGAGATAGAGAGAGAGAGAGAGAGAGAGAAAGAGAGAGAGAGAAAGAGAAACCCTCTCTCCCCTGATGTCGTTCGTGTCTGTCATTTTGTACGGCGCGAGACTGAATCCGTGAACCCCTCGTACGATTTGGAAAGGTACGAAGGCCAACAAAGAGATCCTGTTCAGATAGGGCTTCCTTTTTATCTCTCTCTCTCTCTCTCTCTCTCTCTCTCTCTTTCTCTCTCTCTCTCTCTCCTTCTCTACCTTAATCCACCCTTCGTCCTCTTCACCTTCATCCCCCACCGTTTCTCGTGTGTCTCATCCTGCATTCTCCGCCAGAAGGCTTTTCTATTGTTTTCGTCGCCCATTGTTTTCACCTACCTACATTCCTTTTCTTGTTTCTCTTTATCCCTCCTTCTCTATTATCTCACTTTCTCTCTCTCTCTCTCTCTCTCTGTTTTTCTGTCTCTCTTTTTCTCGTTCTTTGTCTTTCTCTCAATTTCCCTCTTTCTCTTACTCTCATTGCTCGGAGTTTTCCTGTTAAGCGGAAATAAACGGTAAAAATTAGCGAGCTCGATGGAATTCACAATTTAACCAATCGCTTTTTCCAAAGAATTATCTTTTTTTTTCTTTTTGTCCTGTTCCATAAATGTCCTTTGCCCTCTACTCCTTTTCATCTCCTTATTCTTAAAAAAAATTCTCGATCTTCTTATGCTGCCTTCAGCACCTTTCCAGCCTCTTTATTGCATCTTATGTATAAATACTTTTCCCGACGTAACCATAGATGATGCGAGCACAGACGAATTGAACAGTGTGAAAGGAGGAGTGCGAGGGAGAGAGACAGACAGAAAGAGAGAGAGAAAGAGAGAGAGAGAGAGAGAGAGAAAGAGAAAGAGAGAGAGAGGTGGAGGGTATTTTCTTATCTGTTTCTTTTCTTTGTTCTGCTTCTCCATCGGTTCTTCTCTAATCGTAAGCATCTCACTGCCAATCCTTTCTCTATCTTTCTTTCTTCAAGCCATCAAGCCAGGCGGCATTGGCCTTCTCCCCCATACACCGAGCATGATTGCCTATCGCACAGGATGACACTCTTCCATTTCAATACGAAGCAGAAACATCGAACATCCTTCCCCTTCTAATTTATTTCTCAACGTCTTGTTTTTTCTCTTCGCTCATCTCCCTCATATCTCTCTCTCTCTCTCTCTCTCTCTCTCTCTGCTCTCTCAGTCTTTTATTCATAATAATTACCTCCTTCCCACTTATTTACATCCCATTCAATACTCTGCTTTCATTTGAGGTATATTTTTGATCAGCGATACCTATTAAGCAAAAGATCTTTGTCTTTTTTGTAAAACTTTTGTAATGTCCGATCTTTGCGCTTGGTCGTGGTCACTGCTCTTTTTATGGATCATCTTCATACTTATCAATTATTCTCTTCAGCGCCGCTAAATGCAGAAGGCTCTTTCTTGAATTCGCCCAGAAGAGAGAGAAAGAGAGAAGAGGAAGGAGAGAGGGAGGAAGAAGAAGAAGGCATGTTCGTCGGTGGTGGCCAGGTCGTCTGCTCTCCTGTCTACCGTCTTCTATCGACTTGCTGTCCGATTCAGCGAGCGACGGGAAGTTCAAATCGAAAAGTTAGCAGACAAATTTGCATATTGGTCTACTTGCATATTCGTCAATCTGCATACATATTGGTCAAGTTTGCATATTGCCCCTTTTTATTTGTACATTGCACATAAATATCAACGATATGCATAGCTTTAGTCCTTTTCCCATACCGTTGGTATTCTTGCCGACAAAAACGATTTCTCACGCTATGCGGCACATGATTCCGTGTGTTGATTGCGTGGCTTTTATATGCTTTATTGAGCATACTCTGCAGTCTTCTACCACTATTTGAACCTCTCTCACTCTCTCACTCTCTCACCCTCTCTCTCACCCTCTCTCTCTTACCCTCTATCTCTAACTTTCCATTTCTCTTTATCTCTCCTTCTCTTCAATGCACACTCGTATGCCTTCAGAAAACCTTCCGTCCTCGTCATTGTTGGCAAAAAGCCAACACAATTTCGAGGGGGGGGGCATCTCTGAAGTGCCGTTTAATTAAGGGGAGAGTAAGAATGCAGCTTCTATTGTTGGGGAGGGAGGGGCAAGGGTCCGTCTGTCCGTGCACCCCACTTCCTGTTTTCGACATCCTCCTTGCGGGAGTGTCTAATAACAATTCACTTCACGACGGCACACAAAAGCTGCATGGATCTTTGCTTTAAAAGTGTGCACGAAAGTAACATTGACTCTTCATTTTTGCTAATTCCTTTTTGATTTTCATATTTTCTGTTTCTTTTTTTTTTCTTCAAAGAGGCCTGCAGTTCAAGGCTATTTTAATCCCTCCTTTCATCTCATTCCTGCTCCGGCAATTAGACTCTGTTTGATGCCTGCACATTGTTTGAGACGGCTGACTCTCTCGTTCTCTCTCTATCTCACATCTTTTATCTCTTCTATCTCTTTATTTGACTCTCTTTTCCTTTCTCCCCTTCTCTCTCTATGTACCTCCCTTCCCTCTTTCTCTATCTACTTAGATGCCTCTATCTCCTTCTCTCTCTCTCTTTCTCTCTCTTACTCTCTCTCTCTCTCTCTCTCTCTCTCTCTCTCTTTCGAGCTCTTCTTTCCCGGGTAAAGAAAAAGTTGATGAGCACAAGAACAAAGTGTAGATTAGTGCCCAAAGTCACAATTGAGAGGCGATAACAAAAGAAAACATTGCAGAACAGCACGTGATTTCTGTTAAAAAGGAACACAACATGTTATCAGAAAATTAGTCATCAGTCGGATATCAAAAAACTTCATAAGCCTTGGATAAGGATCTATCAGAATCCGATGAGGAAATATGAAATGACCTGAAGAACGATCTGATAGAAAGATCTAATGGAAACACCTTTCTAAGGGCCTCAGGAACCTTGCCCGTGTCTCTCTTCATGTTCTCGTGAAGAAGAGTGCCTAAATCCGGTGGTATCTCCGTAATCCACCCACTGGAACAAAACTTATCCGACTCGTTAGAGACCTAGAGGCATTTGAGGAATATAGAGAGGTCTAAAAGGGGACCACGGGAGGGGGGTGCATGAAGGGGCCAGAGCTGTTCGGGATGGGGCCGTTATTTCCCTTCTCCTCAGCTCGCAGAGCGTCATTCGTCCAGCAATGCATGGGGAAATGGCATGGTCTAAATAAGAAGGAAGCGCTTTTATTCCTATTCAGATTCTAATCTCCTAATTCCCGTCTCACTCACTCTCGGCCACTCATTCTTTCACTCTCTTTCCTTCTCACTCTTTAACTCTCATATGCTACCAATTCTCCCCACCAGAAGCTTGCCATAATCGCATTATGCTCTTTTTTCTGATTCTCTTCTTATTGTTCTGAATCTCCTTTCTCTCACTCCCTCTTCCCTCTGCACCTCTCTCTCTCTCTCTCTCTCTCTCTCTCTCTCGCTCTACCTCTTCCAAAACGAGGTGCCAAAACAAGGCTCGGTAGTCTGCTTCCTGTTTCCTGTAGCCACAACAACTATCCATCACACACGCTACTTGCTTGCCACCTTTTCAACAATGGGGAGAGTTAGAGGGAGATCAAACGCATCTGTATTATATTATGTGCATAAAAGCCTTCTATATTATAAAAGCTCTATCATCTGGTGCCTGCGGCTAAATTACAGCATATCTCGCTCTATCCCTCTATCTCTCTCTATCTTTCTCTTTCTCTCCTTTTCTCTCTCCCTACTGTAACGCTCGCATTCTGTTACTTCCTCTCCGGTCTTATCCTCTAAACGCCTTCTCGTTTTCTTTTCTTATTTAAAACTTTAATTCTATTAGTTTTTCCTCTTACTTAATTTTTTTGATTTCTTCTTATATTTTATCGTTCTACGTATTCCTTGTCCCTCCCGCTTGCTGCTCTCTCTCTCTCTCTCTCCCTCTCTCTTTCTCTCACTTCTCTCAATCTCTCGCTTGCCAACAGCGAATAAAAGTGCATTTACCCTTAGCGACCCGCATACGTCAAAACAAATCCACGAAAATCTAAGAAACTCAAATGTGAAGACCGAATGCAGCCTTCATATTTCGCTTCCTCTCTTTCTCTCTTGCTCTCTCTCACATTCCCCTCGCGCTCTTTCCCCTTTCACGTCTGCTCCAGCAATAAGTTATGAGACATTTGCGTAATGAACACTTTAGCCGAATCCGCGGATTAGCATAAAAAAAGAAATTAACGGGAAATACGTATTTCACGATTCCACTTTTTGGCACAAATCCCCCCCCCCCACCCGCGTCTCTCTCTCTCTCTCTCACTCGTTGTCTCCGTCCTGCCCTTTTCGCCCTCCTTCTGTACTAGAATACATAATGAGCATGTATGCATATATACATAGCTGCTTCGAATCCAGCTCTCTTTATCCACTAGCTGCCGCAGCCACACGTTCTTCCATCTTTCCAATCTCGGTGAGGGCAGAAGGCCGCCTTTTCGTGCAGGCCCACGAGGGGGGTCGGCCGTTTGGTCGGAACGGCTTTTCCCTCTCTTTCTTGCTTGTGCTTCCGTTTCTCTTTCTTTTTTTCGTTTCCTTTCTTTCTCTTCCCTCTGTACTTTGTCTATTTTTACTCTCTCTCTGTGTCACACACTCTCTCTCTCTCTCTCTTTCTTTCTATTCCTCGCTCTAGGGTCGAGATGGCATTGAGGCATTTCGGATCAGCGAATTCCGTGAATTGACACGTGGACGGGCTACGGATAAGAGGAAGACGAGCAGGACTAAGATGCGAAGGACAGCGAGAGAGTGAGAGGGGGAGAGAAAGTTGGAGAGAACGAGAGGCAGAGAGAGAGAGAGAGAGGGGGAGAAAGACATCAAGAGACACGTAGCGAAACACAGCGAGAAATAGAAAAAGAGATTAATAGAAAGATTAAGAAGACAGAAGCCACATAGAGCAGTCGAGCAGCATGTCGGAATGTGCAGGAAAAGTTTCGTCCCCCAATTTCATTTCCTCTTTTCGGTGTTCCAGCATGAGTTCCATTTCTCTATCTCCTTCTCTCTCTCTCTCTCTCCCTCTCTCTCTAAACTCTGCAATCAGTTGGCTGATGGCTTGAAGGGGTCTACTAGCTGCCGTCTTTCTTGCCTCTTCCCAAAATGGCCACGCAAGAGTGAAGCAGCCAACTGATTAGGGTGACGCGGACGGGGTTGAAGAAACTTCCTTTGCCGGGGGGCCTTCAGTTTTCTTTCTCTCGCTCTCTCACACTCTCTCTCGCTCTCGCTCTCCCTCTCTCACTCCCTCTCGCCCCTCTCTTTCTCTAGCGCTCTCTCATCCCCTCATTGTCATCTTCTGCTCCGCGTACAAGGCACGACTCATTCATTGACACCATCCACGACTTCTGTCTTCCAAGGGACTTTCTCGCCAACTCCGTCCTCTCTCTCTCTCTCTCAGTCTCTCGCTATCTTTCCCTCTCTCAACCTCTCTGATAACCTCTCTCTCCCTTTCTCTCTCTTTCTGATAACTCTCTCTCTCTTTCTCATTCTCTCTCTCATTATCTCACTCTCTTTCCCTCTCTATTTCTCTTAACTCGTTTTCTCTGTGACTCATGGTAAGAAGGCAACGGAGGGAGGTTCACACTGCAAGCGAAGCGGGCAACTCTGTCATTCATAAGCAAGCATCACGCGACGTTGGGTGAGTACACGAGACAAGAAAGGAGTTTCCTTCCCTCTTTCTCTAATTCTCTCTGCTTCTCTCTCTAACTCCATCTGTCTCGTCGCTCTTTCTTTGTCTAAGTCTCTTTTTCTCTCTCTAACTCTCTTCTATCTCTCTCATTCATGTTCTCATATTCTCCACTACTTTGCACGTGGTCCTTTGTATCTTCCCTGCTCGTTCTTTCTGCAGTGCGCCGTTCTTCAAATCCAACTCTTGAGCCTTGATCCTTCGGTGATAGCGATAAAAATCTCAATCGCACGGAAATATGCCATGGTGTTCAGAGCTGTTTAGACCAAACAAACAAAAATCGCATTCGCTTCCCTCTCTCATTCTCTAACTCTCTCGGCTGGAAGTAGAGGGAAGCTGAGCGAGGGAGAGACATAGAAAGAGTGAGAGAAAGAGGCAGCGAAAGAGAGTGTGTGAGAGAGGTTGCGAAAGAGGAAGAGAGAGAGTCGAGAAGGGTAAAATTCATTAGAATTAGGAATCCTGGCAGTAATGAAGAAAAAATTAGAGAGGAGGATGGATGCATCATGATGTTGTGCTCTGTGGAGATGTTTCGCGTCAATATATCTCTTCCGTCTTTTTTCTCTCTCCCTTGCTCTATTTCTCTCCCCGCTGTATTTACCTCTCTCCACTCTCCCTCTCTCTCTCGCCTTCTCTCTCACTTACTCACCCTCCTTCTCAGCTCCCGCACATAAAGCTTCTTAATGAAAAGGATGAAGATCGGAATTAAGAAAAGAAGTAGAAAGAAAGATGCGGATGAAAGGTTCGATTAATTTCTGAAAGAAAAAGAAGAGAAAACGTTGCCCCTGCTGGAAAATGTAAACTCAATACAATGCGAGGCAATTTTTTTGCCTGACAATGAGAAAAGAAATACATATTGATGAATGAAGATTAGGAAAGCAACTACACCTGGAATATTTTGGAAAATATATTTTTTCTTTAAATTAAAATTTTAGGATATGTTTGATGGTTGGGGTGGCAAAATGCTGATATTGGGGTCCTTCATGTTCCCTTTATCTGTCTCAGCTCCATAACTTGTTCATGCATCATGCACAACTGTGCACACCTTTTTCCTATGCAGGATCGACCTTTCTCATTCTCTCTTACATAAACGTAACATGAGAAAGAGAGAACTTATGTGGATACCCTTTCTACCTAGCCATGTTTACACAGGGATAAAGGAAAAGTTCAGAGACTGGGAGAGGGAGAGAGTGAGAGGGAGAGACTCGGAGAATAATAGAGAAACCGATAGAGTTAGAGAAATCGTGAGATTGAGATTGGCCAAGTCTATGCAGATACATATGTATGTACCTGCATAAATGTGTATGTTAATGTATATATCTTGGTAAAATCAAGTGTGCTACATGTGTTGATATATGTTCACATGGTTCACCCCGTCATCCCCCATGTCCACCCACCCCTTATTTGTACGAGCTTCATCCTTTGAAAACGTCACTATGGAGTGCGGGCAACATCATGACGCCCTGACACAGGAAGCCCACGAGGGTGTAGACAAATTTGGTTCTCTCTCTCCCTCTCTCAATCTCTCTCTCTTCCTCTCTCTCTCTCTATCCCTCTATCAATCTCTATCTCAGTATCTCTCTCTTTGGACCTCTCTCTCTCTCTCTCTCTCTCTCTCTTTCTCCCACCCACATGAATGAAGGAGCCGGAAAATAAAATTAGAAGACGCAGCATCAATATACCTAATCAGGAAGCAGCACATCTCTCTCAGAAAGGCAAAACAAAGTGATGTGAACTATTACTTACGAATATAAAACATATACAGATACATATACATATGTATTTGAATATCTTGTATATCTCCGAGAAGGGGGAGCGAGTCTTTATACATCTCTTTACATATCCATTCAAAGTTCATGAGTCACTTTCTTGTGGCTTTCCGAAAAAGTTTTATACAATAACGAGTAATATGCGGCTATTCAAGTCTCCCAAGACGGAATAAAAAACTATTTCCTGCAAACGATTTATGAATCCCGTCAATGGCGAAATACGATTGATTTTTTTTCTCGCTCCTTTTATATTCCTTATGAAACTATAGAAGCTATCATTCTTCCTTTTGTTTTGTTCAATGCGTGGGAACCTAATTTTAATCCCTCTTCTCTTTTGCTCTCTCTCTTCCACTGTCCGCTCTCTCTCACTCCCTCTATCTTTCTCTCTCTCTCTCTCTCTCTCTCTCTCTCTCTCTCTTCCCTTTTGAGGTAAATGAGAGGCCTGAAACGGCTGGATATACAAGCTAAAAGGGGATAAAGGCAATGAGAGCCATTAGGTCTCGAACAAAATAAAAAAGGCAGATAAACGCGAGAAAAAAAACTTGTTGGTGCCTAACGAATCATATGCCCTGTTTCCTCGGTAGCCTCATTCTCTCTATCTCTTCCTCTGTCGCTCTCTCTCTCTCTCCCTCTCTCTTTCTCTCTATTTCTTTCGTTGTGGCTCTGTAAATATTCATCTTCCAATTTCAGTCTACCTTTTTACATCTATATTTATATTGATTTTTTCCTGCTAATTTCTGCTGATTATAAGCGTAAATGAGCAGGCCCTTAAACGTTTTCAGCTTCCCTTCTTTCTTCCTTCTGTCTTACAATAAGGTTTCTCCTCACTTTTCTGATCACATCTTCTTCCTTTACTATTTATTTCTCTCTATATCTCTCTCCTCTTCTCTAATTTTCTCGCTCTCGCCTCTCTCTCCCCTCTCACTCTCTCTCGCTTTCTAGCTAGTAGCAACAATCTTCCTCTTTGCCCCCTAATGAATTGAATGGCAGACGCACTTTATTAGGAAGCGAAAGCCTACTTCCAGTGAAAGCCTTGACATTTCTGTATTTTAATCTCTCTTTCTCTATATCTCTCTCTCTCTTCTCGCCCTCTTCTCCTTTTACTCTCGCTGTCTTCCTCTGTCTATCTCTGTATTCCTCTCTTCTTCTCTCTCTGTCTTCTTCTCTCTCTGTCTTCCTCTCTCTCTCTCTCTCTCTCTCTCTCTCTTCCGCTGTTTACATACATATGTCTCCAGCCTCGCTAAACTCTGTGGAGAAATGATGGCAGCACAGATGCACTATGCGAAGTGCAATTAGTTGAAAAGCTTAAAACCAATGCCGAATTGACCGTCATGTCTCATCATTCGACACTCTTTCTCTGTCTTTCTTTCTCTCTTTCTCCCACTCTTTATTTCTCTCTATCCCCCTCTCCTGTATTTATCAGAGTGATGGGTCATATCACTTCGCCTGCAGGCCGTTGAGCATCACAATGGAAACGTTGCAAGGGAAGGGAAGATAATCATGTTGTATCTGTAAAAATGGAAGTGTAATTTATCTGATGCATACAAAGTACGATATGAAGGAATATCTAAGATCTCTCTGTTTCTCAATATCCCCATTATTTTCTGTAATATCTCTCCCGCTCTCTGTATCTCTCACTTTCTCTCTATCTCTCACTTTTTCTCTCTCACTGAGTCCCTCTCATTCACACTCAAGAGATAAGCTTATAAGAAGCTGAAAACGAGACTCGATTCCCCTGAGGGCGAATGCCTCTGAAACATCTCTGTCCTTTTTCTTTCTCTCTTTTCTCTCGTTCTCTCTCTCTCTCTCTCTCTCTCTCTCTCTTTCTCTCTTTAAGGAAATTCACGCTCTTGCATGCTTCAATGCACTCCAGTGAAGAAGACGTTCACTATATCCTCCTTTCTCTATCTAATCTCTCTCTCTCTCTCCTTCTCTCTTTCTCTCTATTTCTCTCGTCTCTCTCACATTCTTCGATCACATTCAGTCGTGTGGAATTATCGGCTAAAAATTGCCTTTCGGCCAGTGAAGGAAGAGGCTCCATTCACACGCATATTTTTTTGGGCTTTGCACTTTATCCATCTTCTTTTCCCTCTCTTTTATTCTCTCTCTCTCTCTTTTCCTTTCTCTTTTTCTTTTCTCTTCTCTGTCTCGCTCTCTCTCTCTCTCTCTCTCTCTCTCTCTTTTCCTTTCTCTCGGACACTCAATCTCTGCTTTTCCCGCACGTATTTTCTCCTTCTCGCTCATCTTTACTAGAAAAAAAAGCAGAATTGAAATCCTTCCAGGGAACCAAAATACGGATAAAAGAGAAGACGAAAGAGCTCTTCGTTCCTTTGATTGAAGATATTTTATCCTCTAGCGTTAAGCAATGCGGGGGAGGTTGTATTTATTTATGCATATATGCGAGTTGACAGTTTACCAGGATTGTAGTGCACTTTGACTGGAACCACCGGTTCAGACCTGTTAAACCCGGGGTGCTTCTTTCCTTAAGATTTCAGGCATTCTGATGATCTCTCTCTGTGTCTCTTTCTCTGCTTTCCCTCACTTACACACACACTCTCGCTCTCCTTCTCTCTTTCGCTCCCGCTCTTGATCTCTATCAGCCAAATGGATGGGAGAAGTCGTGGGGGAAAATACAGTTCAAAAAATTGGAATGGGTATGAATGTATGTACATATATATATATATATATATATATATATATGGTATTGAATTGGCATGGAAAAGGAGATGAAATAAGGCAGAAAGAAAGAAATGATTATGGCCATATTGTATAAAACATAAGAATTAGAATTAAAGTATTACGTACATATTGTTTGAAACATAAAAAAGAGGCAAAAAAGGCAGAAACAAGGGTTGTTTAGGTATTGAATAAAAAAAAATCAGAGATGTAGGCAAAACGCTCTATTATTTACTCCTTATTATATGAGCCTTTTAGTGCACTTTTTCCGACTACCCTGTAACCTTTTCTCCGATTTGGCCACTTTAGCTTCAGATTCCATTCAACGTCTTTGGGCTAGCTACTAAGCGAATGTGATATGAAAAACAACAAGAAAAATAATTCCGTCCATATTGACCGGGAAAAAAGTTAATTGTTCGCTCCTAAAAAAATTAGGTAGGATTTTAAGGTTTTTTTTACAAATAACTTTTGTTGTCGGAAAAAATCAATTAACTAGACAAAACGCCTCCAGTAACTTTACTCTTTTACAGGCACCGTATCAAGGACAGACGATCGATATTTGTTCACCGAATGGAGACTGCGCATTGCCGAGCATGGCGCCCGCTTACACAGTGCAGCCTCAGCCCTCCGACTACCTCAAGAGTACGGAGAGCTCTCTCTCTCTCTCTCTCTCTCTCTCCCTCCCTCACACATTAAAAAGATAAAATAATATAAATAGATCAATCTACTTAAGATGGCGGTGCAATGCATATTGCGGCAGAAGAAGAGGAGGAAGACTTTGGCCAGATATCGCTAAGGATCGAATACGACTTTGAGCATTCCAAGGTTTCTTTTAATATTTATATAACTTAGAAGCTTTCCGTGCACTCACTTTGCCACCAGTTTTCTTTTAAATCTTTTTCATAGGAGCATAGCAGTTGTACAGCTCATCAGCTGTACAACTGCTATGGTGAGCGGAAGGCTAGTTGTCACAACAATAAATAGCGATTGTTGAACTGAGAGAACAAAAGTAGTGAATGTTTTTGTTGAGTTGTCCGTGACAATCATCGAGGCAGCCGGCCTGCCTGCCATGGATCGCAATGGAATGTCCGATCCCTATGTCAAGGTGGCCCTCCTGCCGGACACGAAGCAAAAGTTCGAGACGCAGATCAAGGCGAACACGCTGCATCCCGTCTTCAATGAAACCTTCCTCTTCAATGTCAGTAATAATTTTAACACCAATTCTTTCTGTATAATATTGTGCAGTTACCAGGTACAATTGAATTGTAAGAGACTGTGCAGGAAACAATATTGTTGCGATTATGCGGTACAATATCGCCTCTACGTTTTTTTGTAAATGAAATTGTGGGAGGGAAATTTGCACATACGCATACATAAATAATAAAACGCATACCTTTTCCATATCATTATCCGTTGCGGTCATAATCCGTTGAAGGTATAATTCGTTGCAGCGCATTCTCCCACACGACAATCAGCAGAGTCTTTCTTTTGATTGATATAGCACGGTAGATTTCAATTGTGGTGTTTAAATAATCGCCTTGCTCTCTCTATCGGTCAAGGCTCTCGCTCCCAGATTATTCCTTGCATAGTAATTATGTACCGTCCCCCGGAGACTGCAGGTTATTAAAAGACTTATGTTCTTTCCAGAACTCCCTAGGATATTTCCCCGAGCTGTAATCATTAGCCATGCGTGAATATGTAGGTGGGCCTACACTGTTATGGCTACAAAAATGAATCGATATAGCTAGGGAGAGAAAGAGAAAAATGAATGTGCAAGAGAAGCAGAGGAAAATAAGACGGATTGAGAGTGATAGGGACAAATAATAACCAAGGGACAAGATTTATTTGTCATCTCAATTCAGTAGTCTCTCCATATCTTTCCCAAGCTCTCTCTCTCTCTCTCTCTCTCTCTCTCTCTCTTTTCCTCTCTCTCCATTTCTATCGGGCCCTCTCCTCCGTACTCTCCGCGATCTCTCTTTCCTTTATATTTTATTCATTTCTCTGCCATTTCATTTTCTCTCGCATCTGTAAGGTGCCTACCTGAAAAGGGAGAAATTTGATATATATCTTTGCCGCTTTTGCCTTTTTCTTCAGAAAGAAGAACAACAAATGCTGGGAGGCAGATCGGCCTTTTGAATGGCATTTTACGTAGAATTTGCTCTCCCTCTCTCTCTCTTTCTCGCGCGCGACCTCTTGCTCTGTACATATTCCCCTTCCTCTCTCGCTAACTGCTACGAATTTCTACAAATTCCGTGGAGCTCGGTAGTTTTCATGCTCTTCTGGAGGGTGCAAATTCAAAGCAACGTGGATCTCACTAATTGTAAGAGAAATCGGACGGTTTATGAGCCACACGAATCTCTTTTTTAGAACCTCATAGAGTCCGGCGGCAATGAGGAATGTAATTGTATGAAATGACAAAACATAAAATAGGAATTCTAAAGAGCAAGGGAGATTGAGAAAGTAGGAAAGAGAAAGCAAAAGAGAAAGAGAGAGAGAGAGAATGGAGACACAGAAAGGAAGACGAGAAGGGGAAAGAGAGCGAGAACGCCGTTGACAATGGATCATAGTAGAAAAATGAAGCGTTGTTCTCCAATTTGCGCTCGAAATGAAAAAAAACCAAATACGCACGCGAAATTGTATCTCGTTTTCCCTTTCCTGGATGAGTATCCGGCAAGGGCGAAAAGAGTGAGAGAAAGCGAGAGAGAAAGAGAGAGAGAGAGAGAGAGAGAGTGAGGGAGAGAGAGAAAAATGATGAGTACATTCTGGAGTCGTGTACGTATCTCTAGCGGAACTCTGACATGGGATGCATGGTCATACCGAGTGCACTGAACGGGGACTTTAATAAGTGACATGGAAGATGATATCTGTCGACCGGAAGCGTGTTATGAAACTGCTGGCAGTTTACACACAACCAGACAAAGCAGCGAAGTAAAGATGGAAGGAGCTTTTGTGCAGAAATATTCAAATGACGCTGAAAAAAAATAGTTATCATATCGTCATATTTATTGGTAATAAATAATAATATTGTATTATTATTAAATATAAAATATATTAAAGTTATGATAAAAAAATTTCAGATTGCCTTTAATGAGCTGCAGTGTAAACGACTAAGCCTCGTCATCTATGACTATGACAGGCTATCCAAGGATGACCGGATGGGACAGGTCAGCAGTTGTTATTCTAATGAGAGAGACGGATAAATATCGGTTGAACTTGGCCGAACAGCCTTTAATTTTGTTTTATTAACTTAGTGTTTATGAGCCCCTAATATTATGACAGGTGTCAATAGCACTGGACACGATCGACTTTGGCACGACGACGGAGATGACGCGGCGGTTGCTGAAGCCGGAGAAAGACTCTGATGCCGTTCGTTTTATTTATTTTTCAAATTTTTATTCATTAAATAAGTTGATGCTTACTTTGAAATCTTTTAAAAGGCAAAAGAAATTTCTACACACAGAAAACAATTTTGTAGTTTTGGCCGCGGGCCGAAAAAGGTCAAGGACATTTTGTAGTTTTGGCGCTTTTGGCGCGAGCAAAACTACAAAATGGGGTGTCGAGGACATTTTGTAGTTTGTGCACCATGGCATGCAACGTGTTTTCCTCGCAACAAAAATGCATTTTGCAATACATATACCTCAATATCTTTGCCTTTGTTTGTTTCTTTGACTTTCTTTTCTTTTCCCTCTCTCTCTCTATCTCTCTCTCTCTCTCTTTCTCTCTCTATCTCTCTCTCTCTCTCTCGTCTTCTTTCTCTCTCTCTCTCTCTCGTCTTCTTTCTCTCTCTCTCTCTCTCTCTCGTCTTCTTTCTCTCTCTCTCTCTCTTTCTCTGTCTGTCTGTCTTTCTGTCTTTCTCTCTCTCTCGCATTGCATGCCGATCGATCGCATGCTACTTGAAAGGCTGCATACTTCTTACTTTCTTTCTCTCGCCTTCTTCTTCTCTCTCTCTCTCCTTCTCTCTCTTTTTCTCTCTCTTTCTCTGTCTGTCTGTCTGGTTGTGTTTGTCTGTCTCTCTCTCTTTATAGTCTAGTCTTTCAGACGTACTGTAATACAACATTAAATAGCTCAAAGAAATTGCCTTTTTCTGTAGAACAATTTAGGGTAGAGAGAGACGCAACTTATGGGCTCTCTCTAACAATAAGTGAGTTTCTCAAAAGAAACGCAAAAAATGGGGCATTTCTCTTCTCAGAACTCGTATGAGGAAACTTTTTTTAAAAGTCTAATCGTTCAGGCTTACTTTTATACAACACTAAATAGCTCAAAAAACCGCCTTTCTCTGTAGAAAAATGTAGGATAGAGAGATAAGTCACGTTGAGCAGTAAAACTCGCGAAAAAACCTTTTGGCTCTTAGCGAAATTGGCACAGCTGGAGAGACCGAGTTCGTAGAGTTCTCTCTCTCTCTCTCTCTCTTTCTTTGTATGTCTGTCTTTCTGTCTGTCTGTCTGTCTGTCTGTCTGTCTGTGTCTGTCTCTCTCTCTCTCTATCCGCAGCGAGCAAGACAAGGTGGGTGCATGCATACTCGCAATGTATGTACAGACAAACAACTTAAACAAAAAACAAAACTAGATAGATGAGGGAGATGAGAGAGGAATGCAGCAAATCGCTGCGCCTATGTCATATTCACTCCCCCCCCTATCTCTAGGTTATCCAATGCCGAAAGTTGCATGGGTGGTTTGGTGGCCTGGTGGAAAATTGCGCGCGGGGAGTGGTG
>CALZFC010000049.1:2167500-2310000 GCA_945643635.1 Allodiplogaster sudhausi
GTTTTCGGCAGTTGCCCAAGTGCGCGTTTTTCTAGGCAGGGTAGCCGAGGATTAAATATGGCGAGGCAGGGTAGCCGGCATCGGGATAACAGAGCAGTTACAGTACCGCTCCACGGCGAGGGGTCAATGCTACGTCGGCTATAGCGGACGCGGTCAAATGGGCCAAGACAAAAAAAAATGGCCTAGAAAAAAATCCCTGCTATACATAGGTCACATCCCCTAACCAATTTGTATAGTAAATACATGTTGGAACATAAATACATATGTATGTACGTACATACAGTCGTGCATGTTAAATAGCCAATTTGTGATGTTGGCTAGACTCGAAGAAGCACATCTTGCCTAGATCCCTACGTGAAGATCTACCTCTTCCACGGCAAGAAGCTGCTGAGCAAGAAGAAGACTTCTCGTAAGTACAAGACTCTCAATCCGTACTACAACGAAAGTTTCCAGTTCAAGATCGAGCCGTCACTCATGGATGTTTGTAGTCTGCTTTATTTTAATATTTATTCATACATTTTTTATACATTTAAGTTTAAAAATTTTCCACATATATTTATTATGTTAATACGCCAGTTCGAACGGATTCTCGTAGGAATTACTTTTCTCGGACTAATCAAAGCGTAGGAAATTGATGACTGCATAATTCGCTGACCGCTCATATCTGGATTGAAGAGTTGAATCTTTGCAGAAGGTGCATATGGTCATCAGCGTCTGGGACTACGACAAAATGAGCAAGAATGACTTTATTGGCGAAGTTATTTTATTTTAATTTCACTATTATGGAATTTTCGTTGGTTGTATTATTACTGCTAATATCGTTAAAAAGCTTACAATTTCCGTATTTTCTCTATTAGTACCCCCGGGGGTTCTATTTTTCAATACCCTTGCGGGGGAGGGGCACTATTAGAGGGAGGGGTTCTATTAGAGGGAGGGGTTCTATTAGAGGGAGGGGTAATATTTTTCAATGTGAGTCACTCAATGTTTAATAGAAACATTTTATTCCCAAAAAAAAGAAGAATCGTAGTCCGAATTCAATGGAATCATCACTGGAATATCTGTTTTACAACAGATTTATCATGAATTTGGCATTAGTTCATTGGTAAGAGCAATCCATGCCTCCAGGATCTATACGAGGTACATCTTCAGCTAAAGTGCTAGACTATTGGGGGGGGGGGTACTATTGGAGGGGGGGGGGGGTTCAAGAGGGAGGGGTTCTATTTTTCAATTGCATTTTCAGAGGGGGGTACTATTAGAGGGGGGGGTTCTAATAAAGGGGGGGGGTACTAATAGAGAAAATACGGTAGTTGCTATTCATTAATATACTGAAGTATAATCTTATCGTAAAATGTTTATGAAAAAGAAATGAATGTAAAAAAAGTAAATGTATATATATGTAAATTGGCCATATAAAGTAAATAAAAAAATATATTTTAACATTTTGGCATAATAGGTGGTTCTGGCCGCACCCGAACTGGACCACCCAGCCGTGACTCCCGCGTGTCGGCAGCAGTGGACTGAGATGCTCACATCCAAACGGCCCGTGGTCCAATGGCACACTCTGCAGGAGCGAACCGAGAAGTAGCCGCTCTCTCTCTCTCTTCCTTTGCTTCTCTGTCCTCTCTCCTTCTTCAGTTATCCCTCCCGCCCCTCTCCATCCCTCCCGATCATTCCACGTGCTCTCGTTTGTTGTCCAAGCCTGAAGATGGCGTTGTATCTCCAGCAGGATTTTATTAATTAACTCAAACAGCTATTTCCACATGAGGGTATACAGTAACGCAGAAGTCGCAATCTTTCGTGCCGTGATGATGCCATAATCAATCGGGGAAAACAAGAGTAAGGAAAATTATTGAGCGGGCCTCTTTGGATAATTCCAACCGGTTCGCTGATGCAAATGAAGATTTAAAACGCTTTGCGTGCCAACTTAGCCGGTAGCTCCGAGAGAAGAAGAGATTTCACAAGTAGTGTTCGAGATACGGTAGTTTCATTCCGAGATTGATGCCCACTGTGTATCGAAAAGGAGCTTGCGGTGGAACGGTGCAAATAGCCATATCTATTCTCCCTTTTGTTTCCTTCTAGTCCACTTTGGTTCTTCGCTTCCTCCCGTGTGTTTTCCCAAACAAAATCAGTTGTCATCTTTGCTTCTCTCTCCTATTTTGCTGAGATTGTTGTTCTGCTTCCCTTTTTGGGTTGCCTTGGCCGGAGACGACGATGTGCTTTGGGAATTAACTGCTGTCTCTCTATTTATGTCACTTTCTCTCTCTCTCTCACGCCCTGTCTCTCTCTCTCTCTCTCTATCTCTTCATTTCTCTCTCTCTCTCCCTGTCTCTCTCGCTATCTGTATTTCTCTTTGTCTGTATATCAATCTCTCTACTTCTCTCCTTTCATGTCTAAAGTTATCCTCATCCCATCAATCCTATCCTTCTGAATGTACATATATAGCTTTTTTTTGCTTTAATCATTTATTTATTTATTTGTTTATATGTTTCCACCTTTCACTTCTCTGCTTCGTGCTTTTTAGTGTCCATTCCCACTTTGTTTTCTCTCTCTCTCTCTCTCTCTCTCTCTTTCGCACAACACTTTTAAGTTGTGTCTCGCATATTCACTGTATTTCATGCACACGCTTATATGCATACATAGATACATACATACATATATATTTGTGGCTGCCAAGCCATATATGGCTTTGTAAGCTAAAGAAGAGGCGGATAAACGTGGATATACCTAACAAGACGCTCGATTTCGTTGCTTCAAGTATAGAAGCTAAGACGAGAGTGATGGTACAGAAATGAAATTTAAAAATTAGGGACTCTGCTCGGTGAAGCCACAAAGGAGTCTATCAACTTTATCAAAAGAAAAATGAAACAGAAATTGGTGATTGAATAGAAGACAGGAGAAAATAAAATGAAAACTGATTTCTATATACAAAAAAAAAAAAATGTTTTTAGGGAAGCGGCGACGACATTCTTCGCTCAACGCTCGCTCTCTGCCAAGTCGTGGGGACAACGCGCCCGAGGGCAGCTGGCCGCCAGCATCAGCAATGCCTTCTAGCAGCCTCTCCCATCCGTTCCTTCTTTCCCCCTCTCTTCTTTCGCTCAATAATCCATTCATATATTGCCATCTTTTATGAAATACGAACTCCTTTGTCTGCTGCTTTTCAGTTTCACTCATTGTCAGGGGGCGTCTATTGAAAAATATAATACATCTCACTGCATGCACTAAATAATTTGCCCGATCTACATATTTGCTTACTGTGCCATCTTCAACAAATAATATTTCCACTTTTCTGCTTTTTCCTCTCTTATACGCGCCTGATACAATTGTGCATATTATTACTTGGGAAATAAGATTTGTGGGAACAAAAAAAAACCACATATGCATTTGCTAGTTTGATCCCGCCTTTTACTTGGAATTCATGCGTTTGTATGAAAGCAAATCCATCACGCGAAACAACCGGTGAGATATCCGCTGTAATTACACATCTCATATACATATATTTTGCACGAGTGTATATATGTACATACATACATCTGCATCTAATTTTTTTTACTAAAAATACTATACAAAAAATTATCGTACTTGAAATTCCGAAATATAAATCATTCATTTAATTTAATTGAAATGAGTGCTTGAATTTAAATAGATTATTCCAGGGAATGTTTGATGTTTTTCATTAATATACTTAATATCTTCAGAAAAAACTGCAGGATTGCCAGATTTCCTTTAGAGAGGCAATGAGAAATAAAGATGAGAGATTTTCATCAGTTAAAATGTACTGAACCGGAGTCGCCTTCCGCACTTAACTTTAACTTAACTTTATTTACGGCATGAATAAGATCAGCACGTGGTAGAATAGCAATTATGAAAAATTAATAAATATGTACATGACAATGAAATGGCATGTGTAGAATAAAATAGTAATGACTAGGGGCGAGAGAGGAGGTTGGGAGAAGACAGCTGATTGGCAGAAAGGGAAGAAGTTCTGGCGATGGAGTTAAATAACTTAGCGGACCTGATAAAGAAGGAGTGGAGGCGCAAGTTGGACCTAGAAGAGGGGTAAAACAAGTTGAAGGATAAACCGCGAGGACGGGAGTGGCGAAAATGGAAGTGGTGTGGGATACGGGAGGATATCCAAAAATGAGGCGGCGAGTGAGAGTGAAGTCTTTATCCTCACGGCGCGAACGGAGAGAGGGGAGGCCAAGGGTGCGATTGCGTTCCTCGCTGGGAGGGAGGGTGGAGGAGTAGGAGTAAGAAAGACAGCGACGGTAAATGATGCGGGTGATGTAATTTTGAACCTTTTCGAGAACGCGAATATCTTTGAGCAGGCGGGGAGAGTAGACGGACGTGCAATTTTCTAGAACCGAGCGGATATAAATAGTGTAAGCAGAAATGAGAACATCCTTGTTACGAGTGCGAAGGGCACGAAAGATGGGGTACGCTTTAGAGAGAGCCTTTTTAGCAATAAGAGCGCAGTGCGGATAGAAACTAAGCTTGGAATCGATAAGAATCCCCAGATCGCGAACAGAGTCAAGAACAGGGAGAGTGTGACCATCTAGGGTGTAGGAAATGGAAGGATCAGTCTTGCCAATATGGAGAACTACGCATTTGTCAACGGCCAAGGGGAGCTGCCAGGTTTTGGCCCAATTATCAACAGAATTGATGGCAAGTTGGAGAGAAGAGCGAGGGATGTTGTTACTAAAAGACTTGAAGACTTTGAAGTCATCGGCAAAACAACTGGCAATACAGAGGAGAGGGGAGGAGAAAGAGCATAACAACTGGCAATACAGAGGAGAGGGGAGGAGAAAGAGCAAAACAACGGGCAATACAGAGGAGAGGGGAGGAGAAAGAGCAAAACAACGGGCAATACAGAGGAGAGGGGAGGAGAAAGAGCAAAACAACGGGCAATACAGAGGAGAGGGGAGGAGAAAGAGCAAAACAACGGGCAATACAGAGGAGAGGGGAGGAGAAAGAGCAAAACAACGGGCAATACAGAGGAGAGGGGAGGAGAAAGAGCAAAACAACGGGCAATACAGAGGAGAGGGGAGGAGAAAGAGCAAAACAACGGGCAATACAGAGGAGAGGGGAGGAGAAAGAGCAAAACAACGGGCAATACAGAGGAGAGGGGAGGAGAAAGAGCAAAACAACGGGCAATACAGAGGAGAGGGGAGGAGAAAGAGCTTCCTACTCGTACAGTGAATGTTCGACTAGAGAGAAATTCAGAAATCCAGCTAACTACTTTAGGGGGGAGCATAAAGTCCTTGAGCTTATGAATTAACTTAGGGTGGCTAACCCGGTCAAAAGCCTTAGAATGATCGAAATAAATTACATCTGTAGATAAGCCATTATGGAGAGAGTTGGTCCAATGCTCTAGACAATCGAGAAGTTGGTACTCAATGGATCGGCGGCGGCGAAAGCCGTACTGTTCATCGGGGATAAGGAGGGATTGCTCGCACCAGTTGATAAGTTTACGACAGAGAAGTTTCTCAAATAACCGGGAGAACATACACGTAATGGATATGGGACGGTAATTGGATGGATCAGAAAATGGGGGTTTCTTTTTGATGGGAACAATGACCGAACGTTTCCAAATAGACGGAATAGAGGCAGAATTGTAGGAATAATTAAAGATATATTCTAGGGATTCACTGATAGGGATTCCTATTTTCTTAATGAAACTAATATTAAAGTTGTCGGGGGTTCTGGAAGTAGAATTAGGCCAGGATTCAATAAGGCGAAGAATATCATGTCTAGCGAAAATGAGAAGAAACGGGGAGGAATGGAGTGGAGGAGGAGTGGTGATTGGGGGGAGGGTGCCATCGTCGGCGGTGAAGGACTGGGCAAAAGTCGAGGCTAGAAGCTCAGCCTTGTCGGTGTCAGAGAAGCAGTCGGGGAGAGGGGGCCGAGAGAGAGTATCAACTCCGCGAGGCTTGGTGGAAGTGTGATTTCTAATAAAGCGGTAGAAAAGGGACATATTCTTAGAAAGGATAATGTGCTTCTCTATATTACGAAAATACTTATCTACAGCCTTACAGTAAAGGGAGTTGGCCCTAGAAAAATCGTCCTTAGTCTTCTGGGAGGGATTAGAGATAGATAATTGCCAAAGGGAAAAACGTTTAAGTTGGAGGCGTAGAATGTGGTCGGGTAGGCGAGTACCATGGTTACTGACACGCTTATATGGAACGAAAAGATAATCAGCTAAGTGAATGGCAGAGGAGAGCTGGTGGTACATGGCTTCAATATCAGTGGTGGTGAAGTGAGGGGAGGGGAAGCCTATAGCAAGTAGAAATGCGTTCGCCGAAACGTAATCAGCATTAGTGTAATCCTTAACATACGTAAAAGTAGGGAGGGCATAGGAGAGAGAGATATTTGCGCTGATGGCGCAGTGGTCGGAGGAGGAAAAGGGAGGGGAGACGGTGGTGTTGGTAACCAGCCCAGGGGTGTTGCATAGCAAAAGATCTAGAAAATGGTTGTTGCAAGTGGGGGCAGGGACAAGCTGGGCAAGCTGACAGGAGAGGGTAAAATCGAAGAAGAGTTTAGACAGAGAAGATATGGTAGGGGGGACAGCAGAATTCCATGCAAGATCACAGAAATTAAAATCACCGGATATAATGGAAGGATGTGGACACGTAGAGAGATCGCGAAGGTTGTTGATAAGATGAGAAGTGGGCCCGACCAGACATGATGGTTCGCGATATACTACAATAATGCGAATAGTGTGGGAGTCAATTGATAAATCTGCAGCGATGAGCTCGAAAGAATCTTTAACAGAGAGAGAGGAGATAACCTTGGAAGATAAGACTGAGTGGATAAGAATGGCGACTCCACCTCCCTTTCTACGGGCTCTATCTTGGCGGAGGACTACAGTACCGCTCAACAACCAGGGGTGCAGGAACTTTCGGAACTTTCGGAAAGTTCCAAAATGTCCGATCAAATTTGTGCGTTTCTCGATAACCGCACGTCGATTTGGTTTGCATATTTGGATTCAGGCACTCGGGTTACACCATAATTAAGCATTAAAATTACAAGATAATGCATTTTCGATAAAATGGAAAATATTGTGAATTTGATGTTGCAGGAACACCACAATTCGTAGTGCGCCAATGTGTCTTCGTGTTAGTGAAATTTATGAAGGCATTTGCTCTAACAGTTTTACTTTAAATTACAGTTGCAAACTTCATTTCTAGTATCCTTATTTCTTAGTAAGTGACTTTTAATGTTACAAGTGAAAAAATACGGCAAAAAATTTTGCAAAACAAACTTGAAGAAATTGGTTCAAAAGCGAAAACCGAACCCTAGCCACTACGTTCATACTCGCTGCAGGCATACCAATACTCCACACAGCCACATTGTTGGCCAGCTCCAAACAATTTTAGGGCGCATTATGACGTTATTCATAAGAGCTGATAGAGTCCATACCACGAAAATTCAATACCTTCCGTAGTCTTCCGTACATTGCCAGTTTTCAATTTCGAAAACATAAAGTTTCGGGTCCTCTCTCCGTGTCGGAAAATATTTTTTAAGTGAACATTTCCAGAATTGAAATCCAAAAGCGCAGCAAAATATTTTCTGCGATTGGGTCTCGAACCTGAGACAAACAAAATTGCAATCCGGCGCGTAAACCACTGCGCCATACCAATCATTTCTGTTTGTGCAACCGAATCGATGACAGTCGGTCAGCCACCTGCTTCCCAAATTCACTCACTCTCTCTCTCTCTCTCTCCCTATCTCCTTTCCATCTCTCTATCTTTTGTCTCTCTCTCTGTTACTTCTTGATTTGTCCTCTCTCTGCTTCGTTTTTCCCTCGTCCTTTGCTTTCTTCGCTCTGTCCTTGGTTTTCTCTTGCTTCGCTTCGCTTTGTCCTCTTTGCACTGTCGGTGGTCTCATGCCCGACAACAATAATCGCAAAACTATGATCTGCCATCTACGTCGCTATTCAATTTATTTCTCTCTCTCTCTCTCTCTCTCTCTCTCTCTCTCTCTCTCTGCCCTCTTTCTCTATCTCTAACACTATTTCTATATCTCTATTTCCCTCTCTTCCTATTTCGTTCTCTCTCTCATTCTTTCTCTCTCTTTCTTTCTTTCTCCATCTAGGCCCCAAGGGTCATGCAGACTGAGATGGAACAGGGCCGGCCAGGGCAGGCCCAAAATTCAAGGGCCTGAAATCTGCGGGAAATAGTGAGAGATTTAGAGAGAGAGAGAGGAGAGCGAGAGAAAAAAATGAAACTGAATAGCAACGTAGATGGCTGATCATAGTTTTGCAATTATCATTGTCGATCTTCAGACGATCCACATGGCCTGCGTAGCGCAGTAGGGTGCGTGCGTGCTCGCTTTTTTGAGCGTCGCAAGTTCGAATCCCAACCGGGGCGGACGTTTCGACTAGGAAAAAGGAAAGAGAGTCAAAATGATAGCTCAAAGTGGGGGATCTTTCAAAGCGAAGCAAAGAGAGAACGAATCAAGAAGTAACAGCGATAGAGAGAGAGAGAGAGTGAATTTGGGAAGCAGGTGGATGACCGACTGTCAAGGATTCGAATGCACGAACAGAAATGATTGGTTTGGCGCAGTGGTTTACGCGCCGGATTGCAATTTTGTTTGTCTCAGGTTCGAGACCCAATCGCAGAAAATATTTTGCTGCGCTTTTGGATTTCAATTCTAGAAAAGTTCATTCAAAAATTATTTTCCGACACGGAGAGAGGACCCGAAACTTTATGTCTTCGAAATTGAAATCTGGCAATGTACGGAAGACTACGGAAGGTATGGAATTTTCGTGGCATGGACTCTAACAGCTCTTATGAAGAACGTCAAAATGCGCCCTAAAATTGTTTGGAGCTGGCCAACAATGTGGCTGTGTGGAGTATTGGTATGCCTGCAGGGAGTATGAACGGAGTGGCTAGGGTTCGGTTTTCGCTTTTGAACCAATTTCTTCAAGTTTGTTTTGCAAAATTTTTTGCGGTTCTTTCCTCACTTGTAACATTAAAAGTCACTTTCTAAGACATAAGGATACTAAAAATGAAGTCTGTAACTGTTATTTAAAGTAATACTGTTAGAACAAATGCCTTCATAAATTTCACTGACACGAAGACACATTGGCGCACTACGAATGCGGTGTTCCTGCACCACCAAATTCACAATATTTTCCATTTTTATCGAAAATGCATTATCTTGACATTTTAATGCTTAATTATGGTGTAACCCGAGTGCCTGAATTCAAATATGCAAACCAAATCGACGTGCGGTTATCGAGAAACGCACAAATTTGATCGGACATTTTGGAACTTTCCGAAAGTTCCGAAAGTTCCTGCACCCCTGGTTGTTGAGCGGTACTGTATGTAGGAAGAATTGCTAGAGAGGAGAAAACTATCAGGGACTTTGGAAGAGAGCCAGTTTTCGGTAATGCATATGATGGAAAAAGACTTGGACAAAGCAATAGAAAGTTCAGAAGTCTTATTAAGAATGGAGCGGGAATTAAAAGAATAAAGAGAAAGCAAAGAAGCAGGAGGGGGCGAGGAAGGAAGGGGCCTGCGATGGAGGTCATTGGTCACTGACCTTTGTCGTCCGTTAAATACGTCAATAGAATCGTAATCATCTGATCAATATTCAATATTTTTTGCTAGATAGGTTAGCCGGATAACTTGTTACAGATTAACTGGAAAAAACACCCACGGGGCCTCGTCCACCCCACTTTCAAATCCTGAGTTAGCAATTTCCGATCTGTCTGTCCTTCTCTCCCCACCCTCTAATCCCTATAAATAAACTGCACTGATTAATTTCTTATCAAATATTATATGCTATGTGTCGTCGCATCATTTTTGATGTATGAATAAATAAATAAAATAAAACAATGGCGACAAAAACAGCAACTCGCTAACCGGTAGACCATCTCCTCATGCGAATGGTTGATTACCACAACGGATATCGAGATATCGAGCCTTATGACATTGGCGAGCATTATGCTGCCAGAAGGAAGGAATGTTACGGACAGCTCGGTTGGAAGGTTTTCATGAGTAGAAGACCTCCCTCCCCAAGGATTGAATACTTCAAACATCCAGTTTCATGTTTGCGCAGCCTCATTGTCAGTTCCATTCTGCCTTGAAGGAGCAAGATGTGCATTTTAAACTGGTTCTAAATTAGAGTTTTCTGTCATTCTAAAGAACTGAAAGGCCACTTGAACAGTCCATTGCAATCTTTAATAAAAGATCCATCTTTAGGGACTTCAACGGTTTATATCGACAAGATGAAAATGTAGACCATTATTTAAGCTGATCTCAGCGAGTTCATATAGTGCAACGGAAAAATAATATACTCACATTTAAAATATAGAGAATGTTGAATGAGAATGTATTCTGGTAGAGCTCAGTTCTATTATACTTGTGAATTGTTAAGAAAACTGCAAAAAGAAAGAAGATACCACTGTAATTGATAACGAGAAAACAGCGCACAATTTTGACATATATAATTAAATAATCTCAAAGAAAGGAAAAAGGTTATGTAACGTGAGATGATGATTCTTCCGGATAACTACAGTACACGTCAGAGTTCTCTTACAAGATCAACAATAATAATAACATGGAATTGTAAACTAGGGAGAGGGAGAGAGAAAGAGAGAGAGCGAGAGAAAGAGAGAGAGAGAGAGATAGAGAGAGAGAAAGACAGCACCCTTTCTCTGCTCTTTACTTCCTCTTTCCTCCGTTTACCGACCAAAAATTCCCGGGGGACGCTCTCGGAAGTGAAGCTGAAGAGAAAAAATTCAAGATCTACCTATGTAATTTTCGTGCCTCTAGTTATACTTCACCTTAAAATTGAAATATCAGATTAAATAATAACTAATAAAAAAATATACAGAATGTAAATGAGCTCTCTCTCCCTCGCCAACCTTGAACCACGCGAGGCACTCATCGAGCGAGGAGAAGATTTGCTGGCGGAACCGAATGCCAGTCGGAGTCACAGTCATGTACTCTTGACGCACGCTGCGGACCAAGTAGTTGATGCTGAACTTGCCGGGGTACGCGGTCGAGGCAGTGATACAGTAGCTGAAAATACCACCGTTTAATTGGAATTTTAATTTCAAAATACTTCAAATAATATTTATTCAAGATGAGAATAAAATAATATTTTTTTTTTTTGCTTTAAAAGAGAAGAATAAAACCACCTTTTGCTAAATTAATCAATTAAGATAATAATTAAAATCTCACGGAATCTTAGCGGGCGCAATCTTCTTCTCGTCCATGAGTCGATTCTCAATCTCGTCCTTTTTCTCAGAAGTGACCCCGTCAAACGCGTATTTGTGGCTGAGGCACTGGAAGAAAGGAAAGGAGGGAGTCTATGGTCTTCCATTACTTTACATGCTAATATACAATATTCGTTATATAATAGTAATATTTACTATTATTCACTATGTTATATTTATCGATTTGTATTCTGTTCTAACCTCTCTTGCAAAAGCGGCCATTGGCTGAATCCAGCGGGCGAGGAGCTCTTCAAGATCATCAAACTCTTCCGGTCTTAAGGGACATAGATTAATACTTTTATTCATAATAGCAAATGAGAAACAAATATCGAATAGCTTTACTTTCACGAATTAAATAAAAAAAATATATAAACACACCCGATCATTAGTCGTCTTCCTAAGGTGAATGGTTTTTCCTTTTCGAACTCTTGAATATCAATGTGGTGGTAGATGCCGTCGGCTACCTTAAATGGAACAATAAGGTCTGCATCTGAGCGAGAGAAGCAGAGACGGAGAGAGAGAACAGAGAAAGCGAGAAGGTAAAGAATTAGACATAAAAAGAGAGGATGAAAGTGAGAGAGAGTGAGGGCAGAGAAGAAGAATCCAAATGAAACCTTCCAAGTGACGGTGAGGTTGTTAATCGACTTTGACGACGGTCGAATGATTGCATCTCCCTGAGGAAAATGATCATTTTCTTTATACATTTGTTTTTAAGTGTCGATAACTAAAGTCCTCGCAATTTTAAATGATTTTTTAAAATACAAATTTATTTTAAAAATTACATTTGAAATATTTATTACAACGAGAATTATTTAAAATAAGTAAAATAAACAAATGTATGTAAGTATTTAAATAATAATGAACAGACAAAAATACCTGGTCCAGCTTGCTGAGCATCCTCTCCGCGTCCTTGTACGTGACGTTGTGGAACTGAGGATGAGCAATGACGCGCTTCACGAAATTGGACGAGCTCGCCTTCAATTAATGAATACGTGGAAAAGATAAACAAATGGATGAATAAGTCAAATTAAATAAATAAATATTTAACTATAAAACAACCATAAATATCTTTCTTTAGTTCAAACCTGCTTCCTCCGCTCTCTCGCTTCCTGGTCCTTGGTGATGTCATCTTGTTCTGCCTCGGCATCCCAGAATCTAAATAAGTAAAGTTGTTGATATTCATACTAGCACAAGATTTTATTGTATTAACAATTAAAGAATGTAATTATTTACGTTGATGAGCTAACGTCATCCTAAATATTATGAAGACAAAGGGTGCTGTTATGAAAGAGCCGGACCTGTCAACATCTCCAAAGTCTCTGGTTGACTTGCGGAGATCAGATGATCTACAGGTCAGCTCGCAAGATTGCCTCTCTGGCTCGATTCGCAGCACCCGACACGTAATGGTCTGGCCGAGCTGAAAAAAGGGTTCGAGCTTTTAGAAAAATATCTTTTTAACGTCAAAACTTATACCGACTCTTTCTAACTTCAACAGTAACCAAAAAGAGAATGAGTTGAATATATATATATATAAAGGGTCAACAGTGGGTATCAAAAAGAGTGGAAGAGAGTGAAAAGCATAGTTCCTCGCCTGAATCCGCTCAAGGGGACTTCGGAACGTCGGATTGTCCGAGAGATTCATGTTCTTGATAAAACCAGTGATGCCATTGTCGAGGCGGACCTGGAAAAGCGGACCAACCTTGAATGTGGCAGGTTTGATTACTCGCCGTTTTGGGCATCCAACCTTTTCTCTCCACCCCATCCCTCCTCACTCACTCTTTCGTTTTCTCCCTCTCTCGTTTTCACACTCTTTCTTCCTCTCTCTCTCTTCTCGTTTTCTCGTTTCACCTTTCTCTCCTCTCTCTCTCTTCTCGCTTTCTCGTTCCCCCTCTCTCCCTCGTTCCCCTTCTCTCCTTTCTCTCTCTCTCTCTCTCTCTCTCTCTCTCCGCTTCTCTCCTAACCCTGGTCCCAATCGGAACTCCTCTGCATCCGATGGCCGGATCTGAGCTGTTGTTATGCTCGTAGAGATCAGCCAGTAGCATCGTCTTGTCACAATTTGGACAGGTGAACATATTCGACGAAGCGTCTTTGACGAGCTGATTGAAAGAAGAAACAAAATTAAGCTATTTTTTTTATATTCTCTCCATTTACCATTTCGCAATTATTTGATAAATTAATTAATTGTTTTATATTGCCAAAACTACAAAAAATATGAACATGTTAATGAATATTAAAAAAATGTATAAGAATAATAATAATACAAATAATAATAATAATAGTAATAATAATAATAATAATAATAATAATAATAACGATAGCAATAATAATAGTAATAATAAAAAGTCTGCTCACCGGTTGCTTATCAGTCATGTTCTCCTTCTTGTAGACGACTCGCTCGACCTGCAAGGTGGAGGATTGCATTTGAGAGTTGAGCGAAGTCATTTCTCGCTACTTACTCACTTTCATCTCTGACAGCACATATCGAGTAGTAATTAATATAAGACATAAAATAAAAAAAGAAAGGCTTCTTATCGCGAAGAAAACCAAGTTGGGAGAAGAAGAAAAAAATAGTGTGAAGATTACAGCACCACGAGACTAAACATATTATTCAGGAAAGAGAGTGCGAATTCAAAATGGCTCGATCTTTTCCGCCCTCGTCTTAACGACTACCACTAACCTTGGCGTAGACAAGCTTGCCGGGGTACAGACTCTGCTCCGTCTCCTTGGTCAGCATCGAGAAAAGCTCCTTATCTGTGGGCTCTCTGAGAAAGGCATTCATAAAGACTGAATTAACATTTAATAGTGCAATCATTTAATTTTTCTTCGTCAAATATACTCTGAAATAAAACATCCAAGAAAGAAAAGAAAAGAAAAACCATTGAAGAAAGAAAAATCGTACATGAACTGCTTTCTTAGGTCCTTGTAGCGCGCATTCAGTTCAGAGCGAATATCATACAAAGTCATGCCCTTGTTGCCAAAACCCTGAAAACGAAAATATTACAACTAAAAGCAAAAAATAAACCTTTTTGATCGAACAACATTATCCAAGTTTCCTTTTCTTAGTGCTCAGCTACCAGAAAATGAGTGAAATTGGGCACTTAAGCGATATTTTAGTAGAAATTGTTTTCATATGCTCTTGTTTCATCCAAGTTAAATATATAGTTAACTGAAAAAATGCTCGAGAAAATATTTTTTTAAGTACTCATATTTAGTTAAATAAAATAAAAAAAGTTAAAAAAAATTCCTCATACCTGTCGTTGAAGTTCCTCCGCAAAGGCGTCCAGATCCAGGTCGCGCAGCTTCTCCGGAGTGCCAAGAATCTCCTCCAGAGCAGCAGTCGGATCATGACCATCGTCCACCTGGGGGGAGATTGAGAGAGAGAGAGAGGAGAGAGAGAGAAGAGAGAAAAGAGAGAGAAAGAAATAGGAGAGAGAGGGAGAGAGAGAGAAATAAAGAGAGAGAAAGAGAAAGAGAGAGAGAGAGAGAGAGAGAGGGAAAGAGAGGAAGAGAAATAAAGAAAGAGATAGAAAGAGAGAGAGCAAATCTCTCACCTCGAGTGCATCAACCGCCATCTTGCGTGCCCATTCGTAAGTCTCCGGATGGACGCGAGAGCCATCAAGAACCTTTAAAAAAAAGCTAATCGTAAAATTTTTTAATAAGAACGCTAGAATGCTATGCAAATAGTAAGTTATACAAAAGAATCTTGCCGAATACAAATCCAAAAAAGAAGAAAAGAAGTAACTTTTGCAATTTAAAATAAATTGTTATTTATTACTGTACTGATTTAATATTTAATATTAAACAAAATTGCAAACCTCGACGTACGAATCCGTTTTCTCGCTCACGCGAAGAGTGTCGATTTTGATGAATCCAGCGCTATTCATGAACACCTTAAAAACATCTTCGAATTACGGACCATATTTGTCCACTTTAGCACAGAGATTGCGGAGGTATTTTTTTCTTGAAACTAGAGCAATCTTGCTATGATTAACTCATCAAATGTCCTAAAAAGAATTTTTTTGCATAAATTATCGGGTATAGATTATCTTGCATCTTCATTACTCCCCCTTCTTCTTCCTGAAAGATCCTCCTCACTCAAAATAATAGAAAGAAATAAACCTTCGGTCCTATCTTACAGAGAGTCACCAATCTCGTTCGACTTTCCAGAAGATTGTTGTTCTGTCTGAAATACATACACTTTTAAAAGTAAAAAGTTATCATCAAGTCTAATAAAATCTACTTAAAACTGAAAATTACATTTTCATAATTCACTAGACAGAAAAGGATAGGACGATAAATTCATACTTGTTATAAAATAATGTTTATAAAAGAATTATCTGGAAGCTAGCATTACTCTTAAAGCACCAATTTGTTTTTAAAATAGGAGTACCGAATAGTCTTCATGAGATGGGCTGCCTTTCGGGGTCCGAGTCCGCAAACGAATTGAAGAAGGTTCGCATGGTGAGCTTGCTCCACGCACTTGTTGATGTCGACGCCAACCTAAAGAAACCTTTTTTTTTTCTTTTTATTAATTTTTTCGTTACGCCCTAAAAATTTATTTTATTTATTTATTATTTATCCTTCAATGGAACTGGATTGGCTAAAATAAAAAAAAATTGCACAAAAATACCTCATTGACACGGTTGATGAGCTCAAGGGACAGCGCTTCGTGAAGGTCTTCCTGAAATAAATTGGTCTTACAATTAGTGGGGAAGGATAGTGAGAACATTGCGAAGTAGGTAAGATAGGAACAGAACAAGAGACATAAAAATAGGAGAGAGAGCGAGTGAGATAAAGAGCAGGAGAGTAACAGAGAGAGAGAGAGAGAGAGAGAGAAAGAGAGAGAGAGAGAGAGAGAGATAGATCCTCCTAACCTTGTTGACTTCGCTCTGAAGAGGATGAAGCTGGAGGCAGTAGAGATCGTCCTCATCATTAGCCAGATGAGCATACTCCACGAGGGGGTCAGCGACAATCCGAGCGAGGGAGAGGGCTTGACGGAGATTAGGAGGGTAGTCAGGGTGCTCGGCCTGGAGAAAGTGAGAGAAAGAGAGTGAGAGAAATAGAGAGAGAGACAGAGAGACAAAGGGAAGAGAGAGAGAGAGAGAGAGAGAGAGAAGACAAAAGGTGCCCTCGCCCACCTCTGACATCTTGGAGTGCATGTACACTTTGGCTGCTTCGTTGTCATGAATGGTAATAGTGGGTTGCTTGCGAAGTTCGCTGTTTGCCAGAAGAGATGTTACCACGTCCTTGATGTCCATGCTACATAGGAAATACAGGCCAGTGTCGAAGGGAGGAAAAATGTATTGTATTTAACAGTAAATGTATTTAATAAATAAAATAAGAGGCAAAAAAGAAACCAACTCACATGACATATTTCGCCTGGACATTCTCGCCAGCAATCGCGATAATATGAGGCTTGTGGCGCATCAGGAATTTTTTGAGCTTCTCCACGTCATCTTTCTCAAGGAGAGAAGGAAGACAGTAAAGTAATATCCTCTTTTTTTACATTTGAAAGTGCAAAAAAAACCTTCTGTCGCTGCTCGTGCGGGAACTTGGAGCGATTCATGAAATAGGGAAGTCGAATGTGGTCGAGCACTGCTCCGTCTTCGTTCACTAGAGCACCGAATGTCACCTCAATTACTTATATTTAACATATTTATTTAGCTTGAAATAAATATGTATTTCTATGTGGGGGAGTGGAGACAAAGAGAGAGGAGAAAGAAGAAGGAGAGAGTGGAAGAGAGAAAGAGAGAGAGAGAGAGAGAGAGAGAGAGAGACGGGGAGGAAAGGTATATAAAAAAAGTGTGAACTGACATCATCTCTTTCTATTCCGTAGACAAGCCCCAGGATTCGTGTCTGAAATTTGTTTTAAAAATTATTACAAACCGCCACATTTTTTTTATTCATTGGTGAAAAGGTTGCCAGTTTCCACGCATCTTTTCCATAAATAGAGAATGCGTTTTTATAATAAATTTAAGTTAAAAGAACAACGCAGTGGGGGTTAAAAAAAGAAAATATTTTCCAGTGCGTAAGTGTTGAAGAAGAAGAAAGAAAAGCTGCCTCAACGTGGCCGACTTCCTCATCTTCTTCATCATCGCCAAACGAGTCCTTCGACGCGCGGAATCCAGTCATCTCTAGTCTCGTGTAGAGACTTCCTGCGCATCTCTGAACAAGACGAGCATTAGGGGCTTTTTAAAAATAACCCTTAGAAATAAAATGAAATAAAATATTAAACTATATACATTTGTTTATTATTACTCATAAATAACTTCAAATTAATCAATTATTCTATTCTAAATATAAATAAATAGATAAAGGGGGATATATTACCCGAATGACAAACTCCTTGGCCTCGTCGAGAAGACGCGAGTACAACTCCAACTCGAGCGATGGCACGACCATCTCCTGTTCAAGCATTCAAGTTAAGCACTGGACCTCTTTTCCACGAATTTCCAGTTTTGTGTTTTGGAAATTGCCTTTTCGAAATCAGCTAATGTGAATAATGACAATGTAGTTACAAAAAGCTTTTAGAAAGAGATTGGAAAGTAAAACAAATAAAACATCGAATCTAACTAATATGGAAATGTAGTTACAAATTACTTACTTTAAAATAATTCCTTAAAAAAAACCATCATTGCCATCCTGACGACTTTGTCCCTGAGTTGATTCCACTCCTCGGCAATGTCCGAAAATTCATCCTGGGGAAGAAAGGCAATAAACATATTCACTTCAGATAAAGAATAATAGCATTTATTTATAATTTGTTGAAAAATTTAAGTACTACATTAATAAATAAAAAATATCCTAACATCCTTGACTGTTATACTCACAATCAGCTATGTCTATTGCACATGGAATTCGTGTGGGAAAAAAAACCAGGATTCCAAGGGATACTGAAAAGTTTTTACAAATAGGCTTCATTATTTCAGTAGATTTCTTTTTCTCCCAACTTTGAATGAGAATACATGAGAAGCTGAGAGAGGGAGAGAAAGGAGAGAAAAAAAAGAGAGGGAGGGAGACAGTAGAGATACGAGAGGGAGAGAAAGAAAGAGGGAGGGAGAAAGTAGAGAGACGAGAGGGAGAGAGAGGGAGAAAATAGAGAGACGAGAGAGGAAAAGTAGAGAGACGAGAGGGAGAGAGAAAGGAGAGAGAGGGAGAAAGTAGAGAGACGAGAGGGAGAGAGAAAGAGAGAGGGAGGGAGAAAGTAGAGAGACGAGAGGGAGAGAGAGGGAGAAAATAGAGAGACGAGAGAGGAAAAGTAGAGAGACGAGAGAGAGAGAGAAAGGAGAGAGAACTAGAGAGGACGGGAGAAAGTAGAGAGACGAGAGGGAGAGAGAAAGAGAGAGGGAGGGAGAAAGTAGAGAGACGAGAGGGAGAGAGAAAGGAGAGAGAACTAGAGAGGACGGGAGAAAGTAGAGAGACGAGAGGGAGAGAGAAAGGAGAGAGAACTAGAGAGGACGGGAGAAAGTAGAGAGACGAGAGGGAGAGAGAAAGAGAGAGGGAGGGAGAAAGTAGAGAGACGAGAGGGAGAGAGAAAGGAGAGAGAACTAGAGAGGACGGGAGAAAGTAGAGAGACGAGAGGGAGAGAGAAAGAGAGAGGGAGGGAGAAAGTAGAGAGACGAGAGGGAGAGAGAAAGAGAGAGGGAGGGAGAAAGTAGAGAGACGAGAGGGAGAGAGAAAGGAGAGAAAACTAGAGAGGACGGGAGAAAGTAGAGAGACGAGAGGGAGAGAGAAAGAGAGAGGGAGGGAGAAAGTAGAGAGACGAGAGGGAGAGAGAAAGGAGAGAGAACTAGAGAGGACGGGAGAAAGTAGAGAGACGAGAGGGAGAGAGAAAGAGAGAGGACGGGAGAAAGTAGAGAGACGAGAGGGAGAGAGAAAGAGAGAGGGAGGGAGAAAGTAGAGAGACGAGAGGGAGAGAGAAAGGAGAGAGAACTAGAGAGGACGGGAGAAAGTAGAGAGACGAGAGGGAGAGAGAAAGAGAGAGGACGGGAGAAAGTAGAGAGACGAGAGGGAGAGAGAAAGAGAGAGGGAGGGAGAAAGTAGAGAGACGAGAGGGTGAGAGAAAGGAGAGAGAACTAGAGAGGACGGGAGAAAGTAGAGAGACGAGAGGGAGAGAGAAAGAGAGAGGGAGGGAGAAAGTAGAGAGACGAGAGGGAGAGAGAAAGAGAGAGGGAGGGAGAAAGTAGAGAGACGAGAGGGAGAGAGAAAGGAGAGAGAACTAGAGAGGACGGGAGAAAGTAGAGAGACGAGAGGGAGAGAGAAAGAGAGAGGGAGGGAGAAAGTAGAGAGACGAGAGGGAGAGAGAAAGAGAGAGGGAGGGAGAAAGTAGAGAGACGAGAGGGAGAGAGAAAGGAGAGAGAACTAGAGAGGACGGGAGAAAGTAGAGAGACGAGAGGGAGAGAGAAAGAGAGAGGGAGGGAGAAAGTAGAGAGACGAGAGGGAGAGAGAAAGAGAGAGGGAGGGAGAAAGTAGAGAGACGAGAGGGAGAGAGAAAGAGAGAGGGAGGGAGAAAGTAGAGAGACGAGAGGGAGAGAGAAAGAGAGAGGGAGGGAGAAAGTAGAGAGACGAGAGGGAGAGAGAAAGGAGAGAGAACTAGAGAGGACGGGAGAAAGTAGAGAGACGAGAGGGAGAGAGAAAGAGAGAGGGAGGGAGAAAGTAGAGAGACGAGAGGGAGAGAGAAAGGAGAGAGAACTAGAGAGGACGGGAGAAAGTAGAGAGACGAGAGGGAGAGAGAAAGGAGAGAGAACTAGAGAGGACGGGAGAAAGTAGAGAGACGAGAGGGAGAGAGAAAGAGAGAGGGAGGGAGAAAGTAGAGAGACGAGAGGGAGAGAGAAAGAGAGAGGGAGGGAGAAAGTAGAGAGACGAGAGGGAGAGAGAAAGGAGAGAGAACTAGAGAGGACGGGAGAAAGTAGAGAGACGCGAGGGAGAGAGAAAGAGAGAGGGAGGGAGAAAGTAGAGAGACGAGAGGGAGAGAGAAAGAGAAAGGGAGGGAGAAAGTAGAGAGACGAGAGGGAGAGAGAAAGAGAGAGGGAGGGAGAAAGTAGAGAGACGAGAGGGAGAGAGAAAGAGAGAGGGAGGGAGAAAGTAGAGAGACGAGAGGGAGAGAGAAAGAGAGAGGGAGGGAGAAAGTAGAGAGACGAGAGGGAGAGAGAAAGAGAGAGGGAGGGAGAAATTAGAGAGACGAGAGGGAGAGAGAAAGGAGAGAGAACTAGAAAGGACGGGAGAAAGTAGAGAGACGAGAGGGAGAGAGAAAGGAGAGAGAACTAGAGAGGACGGGAGAAAGTAGAGAGACGAGAGGGAGAGAGAAAGAGAGAGGGAGGGAGAAAGTAGAGAGACGAGAGGGAGAGAGAAAGAGAGAGGGAGGGAGAAAGTAGAGAGACGAGAGGGAGAGAGAAAGGAGAGAAAACTAGAGAGGACGGGAGAAAGTAGAGAGACGAGAGGGAGAGAGAAAGAGAGAGGGAGGGAGAAAGTAGAGAGACGAGAGGGAGAGAGAAAGGAGAGAGAACTAGAGAGGACGGGAGAAAGTAGAGAGACGCGAGGGAGAGAGAAAGAGAGAGGGAGGGAGAAAGTAGAGAGACGAGAGGGAGAGAGAAAGGAGAGAGAACTAGAGAGGACGGGAGAAAGTAGAGAGACGAGAGGGAGAGAGAAAGAGAGAGGGAGGGAGAAAGTAGAGAGACGAGAGGGAGAGAGAAAGAGAGAGGGAGGGAGAAAGTAGAGAGACGAGAGGGAGAGAGAAAGGAGAGAGAACTAGAGAGGACGGGAGAAAGTAGAGAGACGAGAGGGAGAGAGAAAGAGAGAGGGAGGGAGAAAGTAGAGAGACGAGAGGGAGAGAGAAAGAGAGAGGGAGGGAGAAAGTAGAGAGACGAGAGGGAGAGAGAAAGAGAGAGGGAGGGAGAAAGTAGAGAGACGAGAGGGAGAGAGAAAGAGAGAGGGAGGGAGAAAGTAGAGAGACGAGAGGGAGAGAGAAAGGAGAGAGAACTAGAGAGGACGGGAGAAAGTAGAGAGACGAGAGGGAGAGAGAAAGAGAGAGGGAGGGAGAAAGTAAAGAGACGAGAGGGAGAGAGAAAGAGAGAGGGAGGGAGAAAGTAGAGAGACGAGAGGGAGAGAGAAAGGAGAGAGAACTAGAGAGGACGGGAGAAAGTAGAGAGACGAGAGGGAGAGAGAAAGAGAGAGGACGGGAGAAAGTAGAGAGACGAGAGGAGAGAGAAAGGAGAGAGAACTAGAGAGGACGGGAGAAAGTAGAGAGACGAGAGGGAGAGAGAAAGAGAGAGGGAGGGAGAAAGTAGAGAGACGAGAGGGAGAGAGAAAGAGAGAGGGAGGGAGAAAGTAGAGAGACGAGAGGGAGAGAGAAAGGAGAGAAAACTAGAGAGGACGGGAGAAAGTAGAGAGACGAGAGGGAGAGAGCAAGAGAGAGGGAGGGAGAAAGTAGAGAGACGAGAGGGAGAGAGAAAGGAGAGAGAACTAGAGAGGACGGGAGAAAGTAGAGAGACGCGAGGGAGAGAGAAAGAGAGAGGGAGGGAGAAAGTAGAGAGACGAGAGGGAGAGAGAAAGGAGAGAGAACTAGAGAGGACGGGAGAAAGTAGAGAGACGAGAGGGAGAGAGAAAGAGAGAGGGAGGGAGAAAGTAGAGAGACGAGAGGGAGAGAGAAAGGAGAGAGAACTAGAGAGGACGGGAGAAAGTAGAGAGTCGAGAGGGAGAGAGAAAGAGAGAGGGAGGGAGAAAGTAGAGAGACGAGAGGGAGAGAGAAAGAGAGAGGGAGGGAGAAAGTAGAGAGACGAGAGGGAGAGAGAAAGAGAGATGGAGGGAGAAAGTAGAGAGACGAGAGGGAGAGAGAAAGGAGAGAGAACTAGAGAGGACGGGAGAAAGTAGAGAGACGAGAGGGAGAGAGAAAGAGAGAGGGAGGGAGAAAGTAGAGAGACGAGAGGGAGAGAGAAAGGAGAGAGAACTAGAGAGGACGGGAGAAAGTAGAGAGACGAGAGGGAGAGAGAAAGAGAGAGGGAGGGAGAAAGTAGAGAGACGAGAGGGAGAGAGAAAGGAGAGAGAACTAGAGAGGACGGGAGAAAGTAGAGAGACGAGAGGGAAAGAGAAAGAGAGAGGGAGGGAGAAAGTAGAGAGACGAGAGGGAGAGAGAAAGGAGAGAGAACTAGAGAGGACGGGAGAAAGTAGAGAGACGAGAGGGAGAGAGAAAGAGAGAGGGAGGGAGAAAGTAGAGAGACGAGAGGGAGAGAGAAAGAGAGAGGGAGGGAGAAAGTAGAGAGACGAGAGGGAGAGAGAAAGAGAGAGGGAGGGAGAAAGTAAAGAGACGAGAGGGAGAGAGAAAGAGAGAGGGAGGGAGAAAGTAGAGAGACGAGAGGGAGAGAGAAAGGAGAGAGAACTAGAGAGGACGGGAGAAAGTAGAGAGACGAGAGGGAGAGAGAAAGAGAGAGGGAGGGAGAAAGTAGAGAGACGAGAGGGAGAGAGAAAGGAGAGAGAACTAGAGAGGACGGGAGAAAGTAGAGAGACGAGAGGGAGAGAGAAAGAGAGAGGGAGGGAGAAAGTAGAGAGACGAGAGGGAGAGAGAAAGAGAGATGGAGGGAGAAAGTAGAGAGACGAGAGGGAGAGAGAAAGGAGAGAGAACTAGAGAGGACGGGAAAAAGTAGAGAGACGAGAGGGAGAGAGAAAGAGAGAGGGAGGGAGAAAGTAGAGAGACGAGAGGGAGAGAGAAAGGAGAGAGAACTAGAGAGGACGGGAGAAAGTAGAGAGACGAGAGGGAGAGAGAAAGAGAGAGGGAGGGAGAACGTAGAGAGAAGAGAGGGAGAGAGAAAGGATAGAGAACTAGAGAGGACGGGAGAAAGTAGAGAGTCGAGAGGGAGAGAGAACTAGAGAGGACGGGAGAAAGTAGAGAGACGAGAGGGAGAGAGAAAGAGAGAGGGAGGGAGAAAGTAGAGAGACGAGAGGGAGAGAGAAAGGAGAGAGAACTAGAGAGGACGGGAGAAAGTAGAGAGTCGAGAGGGAGAGAGAAAGAGAGAGGGAGGGAGAAAGTAGAGAGACGAGAGGGAGAGAGAAAGAGAGAGGGAGGGAGAAAGTAGAGAGACGAGAGGGAGAGAGAAAGAGAGAGGGAGGGAGAAAGTAGAGAGACGAGAGGGAGAGAGAAAGGAGAGAGAACTAGAGAGGACGGGAGAAAGTAGAGAGACGAGAGGGAGAGAGAAAGAGAGAGGGAGGGAGAAAGTAGAGAGACGAGAGGGAGAGAGAAAGGAGAGAGAACTAGAGAGGACGGGAGAAAGTAGAGAGACGAGAGGGAGAGAGAAAGAGAGAGGGAGGGAGAAAGTAGAGAGACGAGAGGGAGAGAGAAAGGAGAGAGAACTAGAGAGGACGGGAGAAAGTAGAGAGACGAGAGGGAGAGAGAACTAGAGAGGACGGGAGAAAGTAGAGAGACGAGAGGGAGAGAGAAAGGAGAGAGAACTAGAGAGGACGGGAGAAAGTAGAGAGTCGAGAGGGAGAGAGAAAGAGAGAGGGAGGGAGAAAGTAGAGAGACGAGAGGGAGAGAGAAAGAGAGAGGGAGGGAGAAAGTAGAGAGACGAGAGGGAGAGAGAAAGAGAGAGGGAGGGAGAAAGTAGAGAGACGAGAGGGAGAGAGAAAGGAGAGAGAACTAGAGAGGACGGGAGAAAGTAGAGAGACGAGAGGGAGAGAGAAAGAGAGAGGGAGGGAGAAAGTAGAGAGACGAGAGGGAGAGAGAAAGGAGAGAGAACTAGAGAGGACGGGAGAAAGTAGAGAGACGAGAGGGAGAGAGAAAGAGAGAGGGAGGGAGAAAGTAGAGAGACGAGAGGGAGAGAGAAAGAGAGAGGGAGGGAGAAAGTAGAGAGACGAGAGGGAGAGAGAAAGAGAGAGGGAGGGAGAAAGTAGAGAGACGAGAGGGAGAGAGAAAGAGAGAGGGAGGGAGAAAGTAGAGAGACGAGAGGGAGAGAGAAAGGAGAGAGAACTAGAGAGGACGGGAGAAAGTAGAGAGACGAGAGGGAGAGAGAAAGAGAGAGGGAGGGAGAAAGTAAAGAGACGAGAGGGAGAGAGAAAGAGAGAGGGAGGGAGAAAGTAGAGAGACGAGAGGGAGAGAGAAAGGAGAGAGAACTAGAGAGGACGGGAGAAAGTAGAGAGACGAGAGGGAGAGAGAAAGAGAGAGGACGGGAGAAAGTAGAGAGACGAGAGGGAGAGAGAAAGGAGAGAGAACTAGAGAGGACGGGAGAAAGTAGAGAGACGAGAGGGAGAGAGAAAGAGAGAGGGAGGGAGAAAGTAGAGAGACGAGAGGGAGAGAGAAAGAGAGAGGGAGGGAGAAAGTAGAGAGACGAGAGGGAGAGAGAAAGGAGAGAAAACTAGAGAGGACGGGAGAAAGTAGAGAGACGAGAGGGAGAGAGCAAGAGAGAGGGAGGGAGAAAGTAGAGAGACGAGAGGGAGAGAGAAAGGAGAGAGAACTAGAGAGGACGGGAGAAAGTAGAGAGACGCGAGGGAGAGAGAAAGAGAGAGGGAGGGAGAAAGTAGAGAGACGAGAGGGAGAGAGAAAGGAGAGAGAACTAGAGAGGACGGGAGAAAGTAGAGAGACGAGAGGGAGAGAGAAAGAGAGAGGGAGGGAGAAAGTAGAGAGACGAGAGGGAGAGAGAAAGGAGAGAGAACTAGAGAGGACGGGAGAAAGTAGAGAGTCGAGAGGGAGAGAGAAAGAGAGAGGGAGGGAGAAAGTAGAGAGACGAGAGGGAGAGAGAAAGAGAGAGGGAGGGAGAAAGTAGAGAGACGAGAGGGAGAGAGAAAGAGAGATGGAGGGAGAAAGTAGAGAGACGAGAGGGAGAGAGAAAGGAGAGAGAACTAGAGAGGACGGGAGAAAGTAGAGAGACGAGAGGGAGAGAGAAAGAGAGAGGGAGGGAGAAAGTAGAGAGACGAGAGGGAGAGAGAAAGGAGAGAGAACTAGAGAGGACGGGAGAAAGTAGAGAGACGAGAGGGAGAGAGAAAGAGAGAGGGAGGGAGAAAGTAGAGAGACGAGAGGGAGAGAGAAAGGAGAGAGAACTAGAGAGGACGGGAGAAAGTAGAGAGACGAGAGGGAAAGAGAAAGAGAGAGGGAGGGAGAAAGTAGAGAGACGAGAGGGAGAGAGAAAGGAGAGAGAACTAGAGAGGACGGGAGAAAGTAGAGAGACGAGAGGGAGAGAGAAAGAGAGAGGGAGGGAGAAAGTAGAGAGACGAGAGGGAGAGAGAAAGAGAGAGGGAGGGAGAAAGTAGAGAGACGAGAGGGAGAGAGAAAGAGAGAGGGAGGGAGAAAGTAAAGAGACGAGAGGGAGAGAGAAAGAGAGAGGGAGGGAGAAAGTAGAGAGACGAGAGGGAGAGAGAAAGGAGAGAGAACTAGAGAGGACGGGAGAAAGTAGAGAGACGAGAGGGAGAGAGAAAGAGAGAGGGAGGGAGAAAGTAGAGAGACGAGAGGGAGAGAGAAAGGAGAGAGAACTAGAGAGGACGGGAGAAAGTAGAGAGACGAGAGGGAGAGAGAAAGAGAGAGGGAGGGAGAAAGTAGAGAGACGAGAGGGAGAGAGAAAGAGAGATGGAGGGAGAAAGTAGAGAGACGAGAGGGAGAGAGAAAGGAGAGAGAACTAGAGAGGACGGGAAAAAGTAGAGAGACGAGAGGGAGAGAGAAAGAGAGAGGGAGGGAGAAAGTAGAGAGACGAGAGGGAGAGAGAAAGGAGAGAGAACTAGAGAGGACGGGAGAAAGTAGAGAGACGAGAGGGAGAGAGAAAGAGAGAGGGAGGGAGAACGTAGAGAGAAGAGAGGGAGAGAGAAAGGATAGAGAACTAGAGAGGACGGGAGAAAGTAGAGAGTCGAGAGGGAGAGAGAACTAGAGAGGACGGGAGAAAGTAGAGAGACGAGAGGGAGAGAGAAAGAGAGAGGGAGGGAGAAAGTAGAGAGACGAGAGGGAGAGAGAAAGGAGAGAGAACTAGAGAGGACGGGAGAAAGTAGAGAGTCGAGAGGGAGAGAGAAAGAGAGAGGGAGGGAGAAAGTAGAGAGACGAGAGGGAGAGAGAAAGAGAGAGGAGGGAGAAAGTAGAGAGACGAGAGGGAGAGAGAAAGAGAGAGGGAGGGAGAAAGTAGAGAGACGAGAGGGAGAGAGAAAGGAGAGAGAACTAGAGAGGACGGGAGAAAGTAGAGAGACGAGAGGGAGAGAGAAAGAGAGAGGGAGGGAGAAAGTAGAGAGACGAGAGGGAGAGAGAAAGGAGAGAGAACTAGAGAGGACGGGAGAAAGTAGAGAGACGAGAGGGAGAGAGAAAGAGAGAGGGAGGGAGAAAGTAGAGAGACGAGAGGGAGAGAGAAAGGAGAGAGAACTAGAGAGGACGGGAGAAAGTAGAGAGACGAGAGGGAGAGAGAACTAGAGAGGACGGGAGAAAGTAGAGAGACGAGAGGGAGAGAGAAAGAGAGATGGAGGGAGAAAGTAGAGAGACGAGAGGGAGAGAGAAAGGAGAGAGAACTAGAGAGGACGGGAGAAAGTAGAGAGACGAGAGGGAGAGAGAAAGAGAGAGGGAGGGAGAAAGTAGAGAGACGAGAGGGAGAGAGAAAGAGAGAGGGAGGGAGAAAGTAAAGAGACGAGAGGGAGAGAGAAAGAGAGAGGGAGGGAGAAAGTAGAGAGACGAGAGGGAGAGAGAAAGGAGAGAGAACTAGAGAGGACGGGAGAAAGTAGAGAGACGAGAGGGAGAGAGAAAGAGAGAGGGAGGGAGAAAGTAGAGAGACGAGAGGGAGAGAGAAAGAGAGAGGGAGGGAGAAAGTAAAGAGACGAGAGGGAGAGAGAAAGAGAGAGGGAGGGAGAAAGTAGAGAAACGAGAGGGAGAGAGAAAGAGAGAGGGAGGGAGAAAGTAAAGAGACGAGAGGGAGAGAGAAAGAGAGAGGGAGGGAGAAAGTAGAGAGACGAGAGGGAGAGAGAAAGGAGAGAGAACTAGAGAGGACGGGAGAAAGTAGAGAGACGAGAGGGAGAGAGAAAGAGAGAGGGAGGGAGAAAGTAGAGAGACGAGAGGGAGAGAGAAAGGAGAGAGAACTAGAGAGGACGGGAGAAAGTAGAGAGACGAGAGGGAGAGAGAAAGAGAGAGGGAGGGAGAAAGTAGAGAGACGAGAGGGAGAGAGAAAGAGAGATGGAGGGAGAAAGTAGAGAGACGAGAGGGAGAGAGAAAGGAGAGAGAACTAGAGAGGACGGGAGAAAGTAGAGAGACGAGAGGGAGAGAGAAAGAGAGAGGGAGGGAGAAAGTAGAGAGACGAGAGGGAGAGAGAAAGGAGAGAGAACTAGAGAGGACGGGAGAAAGTAGAGAGACGAGAGGGAGAGAGAAAGAGAGAGGGAGGGAAAAAGTAGAGAGACGAGAGGGAGAGAGAAAGGAGAGAGAACTAGAGAGGACGGGAGAAAGTAGAGAGACGAGAGGGAGAGAGAAAGAGAGAGGGAGGGAGAAAGTAGAGAGACGAGAGGGAGAGAGAAAGGAGAGAGAACTAGAGAGGACGGGAGAAAGTAGAGAGTCGAGAGGGAGAGAGAACTAGAGAGGACGGGAGAAAGTAGAGAGACGAGAGGGAGAGAGAAAGAGAGAGGGAGGGAGAAAGTAGAAAGACGAGAGGGAGAGAGAAAGGAGAGAGAACTAGAGAGGACGGGAGAAAGTAGAGAGTCGAGAGGGAGAGAGAAAGAGAGAGGGAGGGAGAAAGTAGAGAGACGAGAGGGAGAGAGAAAGAGAGAGGGAGGGAGAAAGTAGAGAGACGAGAGGGAGAGAGAAAGAGAGAGGGAGGGAGAAAGTAGAGAGACGAGAGGGAGAGAGAAAGGAGAGAGAACTAGAGAGGACGGGAGAAAGTAGAGAGACGAGAGGGAGAGAGAAAGAGAGAGGGAGGGAGAAAGTAGAGAGACGAGAGGGAGAGAGAAAGGAGAGAGAACTAGAGAGGACGGGAGAAAGTAGAGAGACGAGAGGGAGAGAGAAAGAGAGAGGGAGGGAGAAAGTAGAGAGACGAGAGGGAGAGAGAAAGGAGAGAGAACTAGAGAGGACGGGAGAAAGTAGAGAGACGAGAGGGAGAGAGAACTAGAGAGGACGGGAGAAAGTAGAGAGACGAGAGGGAGAGAGAAAGAGAGATGGAGGGAGAAAGTAGAGAGACGAGAGGGAGAGAGAAAGGAGAGAGAACTAGAGAGGACGGGAGAAAGTAGAGAGACGAGAGGGAGAGAGAAAGAGAGAGGGAGGGAGAAAGTAGAGAGACGAGAGGGAGAGAGAAAGAGAGAGGGAGGGAGAAAGTAAAGAGACGAGAGGGAGAGAGAAAGAGAGAGGGAGGGAGAAAGTAGAGAGACGAGAGGGAGAGAGAAAGGAGAGAGAACTAGAGAGGACGGGAGAAAGTAGAGAGACGAGAGGGAGAGAGAAAGAGAGAGGGAGGGAGAAAGTAGAGAGACGAGAGGGAGAGAGAAAGGAGAGAGAACTAGAGAGGACGGGAGAAAGTAGAGAGACGAGAGGGAGAGAGAAAGAGAGAGGGAGGGAGAAAGTAGAGAGACGAGAGGGAGAGAGAAAGAGAGATGGAGGGAGAAAGTAGAGAGACGAGAGGGAGAGAGAAAGGAGAGAGAACTAGAGAGGACGGGAGAAAGTAGAGAGACGAGAGGGAGAGAGAAAGAGAGAGGGAGGGAGAAAGTAGAGAGACGAGAGGGAGAGAGAAAGGAGAGAGAACTAGAGAGGACGGGAGAAAGTAGAGAGACGAGAGGGAGAGAGAAAGAGAGAGGGAGGGAAAAAGTAGAGAGACGAGAGGGAGAGAGAAAGGAGAGAGAACTAGAGAGGACGGGAGAAAGTAGAGAGACGAGAGGGAGAGAGAAGAGAGAGAGGAGAGGGAGAAAGTAGAGAGACGAGAGGGAGAGAGAAAGAGAGATGGAGGGAGAAAGTAGAGAGACGAGAGGGAGAGAGAAAGGAGAGAGAACTAGAGAGGACGGGAGAAAGTAGAGAGACGAGAGGGAGAGAGAAAGAGAGAGGGAGGGAGAAAGTAGAGAGACGAGAGGGAGAGAGAAAGGAGAGAGAACTAGAGAGGACGGGAGAAAGTAGAGAGACGAGAGGGAGAGAGAAAGAGAGAGGGAGGGAAAAAGTAGAGAGACGAGAGGGAGAGAGAAAGGAGAGAGAACTAGAGAGGACGGGAGAAAGTAGAGAGACGAGAGGGAGAGAGAAAGAGAGAGGGAGGGAGAAAGTAGAGAGACGAGAGGGAGAGAGAAAGGAGAGAGAACTAGAGAGGACGGGAGAAAAGTAGAGAGTCGAGAGGGAGAGAGAACTAGAGAGGACGGGAGAAAGTAGAGAGACGAGAGGGAGAGAGAAAGAGAGAGAGAGGGAGGGAGAAAGTAGAGAGACGAGAGGGAGAGAGAAAGGAGAGAGAACTAGAGAGGACGGGAGAAAGTAGAGAGTCGAGAGGGAGAGAGAAAGAGAGAGGGAGGGAGAAAGTAGAGAGACGAGAGGGAGAGAGAAAGAGAGAGGGAGGGAGAAAGTAGAGAGACGAGAGGGAGAGAGAAAGAGAGAGGGAGGGAGAAAGTAGAGAGACGAGAGGGAGAGAGAAAGGAGAGAGAACTAGAGAGGACGGGAGAAAGTAGAGAGACGAGAGGGAGAGAGAAAGAGAGAGGGAGGGAGAAAGTAGAGAGACGAGAGGGAGAGAGAAAGAGAGATGGAGGGAGAAAGTAGAGAGACGAGAGGGAGAGAGAAAGGAGAGAGAACTAGAGAGGACGGGAGAAAGTAGAGAGACGAGAGGGAGAGAGAAGAGAGAGAGAGGGAGGGAGAAAGTAGAGAGACGAGAGGGAGAGAGAAAGGAGAGAGAACTAGAGAGGACGGGAGAAAGTAGAGAGACGAGAGGGAGAGAGAAAGAGAGAGGGAGGGAAAAAGTAGAGAGACGAGAGGGAGAGAGAAAGGAGAGAGAACTAGAGAGGACGGGAGAAAGTAGAGAGACGAGAGGGAGAGAGAAAGAGAGAGGGAGGGAGAAAGTAGAGAGACGAGAGGGAGAGAGAAAGGAGAGAGAACTAGAGAGGACGGGAGAAAGTAGAGAGTCGAGAGGGAGAGAGAACTAGAGAGGACGGGAGAAAGTAGAGAGACGAGAGGGAGAGAGAGAGAAGAGAGAGAGGGAGGGAGAAAGTAGAGAGACGAGAGGGAGAGAGAAAGGAGAGAGAACTAGAGAGGACGGGAGAAAGTAGAGAGTCGAGAGGGAGAGAGAAAGAGAGGAGGGAGGGAGAAAGTAGAGAGACGAGAGGGAGAGAGAAAGAGAGAGGGAGGGAGAAAAGTAGAGAGACGAGAGGGAGAGAGAAAGAGAGAGGGAGGGAGAAAGTAGAGAGACGAGAGGGAGAGAGAAAGGAGAGAGAACTAGAGAGGACGGGAGAAAGTAGAGAGACGAGAGGGAGAGAGAAAGAGAGAGGGAGGGAGAAAGTAGAGAGACGAGAGGGAGAGAGAAAGGAGAGAGAACTAGAGAGGACGGGAGAAAGTAGAGAGACGAGAGGGAGAGAGAAAGAGAGAGGGAGGGAGAAAGTAGAGAGACGAGAGGGAGAGAGAAAGGAGAGAGAACTAGAGAGGACGGGAGAAAGTAGAGAGACGAGAGGGAGAGAGAAAGAGAGAGGGAGGGAGAAAGTAGAGAGACGAGAGGGAGAGAGAAAGAGAGATGGAGGGAGAAAGTAGAGAGACGAGAGGGAGAGAGAAAGGAGAGAGAACTAGAGAGGACGGGAGAAAGTAGAGAGACGAGAGGGAGAGAGAAAGAGAGAGGGAGGGAGAAAGTAGAGAGACGAGAGGGAGAGAGAAAGGAGAGAGAACTAGAGAGGACGGGAGAAAGTAGAGATACGAGAGGGAGAGAGAAAGAGAGAGGGAGGGAAAAAGTAGAGAGACGAGAGGGAGAGAGAAAGAGAGAGGGAGGGAGAAAGTAGAGAGACGAGAGGGAGAGAGAAAGGAGAGAGAACTAGAGAGGACGGGAGAAAGTAGAGAGTCGAGAGGAGAGAGAGAACTAGAGAGGACGGGAGAAAGTAGAGAGACGAGAGGGAGAGAGAAAGAGAGAGGGAGGGAGAAAGTAGAGAGACGAGAGGGAGAGAGAAAGGAGAGAGAACTAGAGAGGACGGGAGAAAGTAGAGAGACGAGAGGGAGAGAGAAAGAGAGAGGGAGGGAGACAGTAGAGAGACGAGAGGGAGAGAGAAAGAGAGAGGGAGGGAGACAGTAGAGAGACGAGAGGGAGAGAGAAAGAGAGAGGGAGGGAGAAAGTAGAGAGACGAGAGGGAGAGAGAAAGGAGAGAGAACTAGAGAGGACGGGAGAAAGTAGAGAGACGAGAGGAGAGAGAGAAAGAGAGAGGGAGGGAGAAAGTAAAGAGACGAGAGGGAGAGAGAAAGAGAGAGAGGGAGGGAGAAAGTAGAGAGACGAGAGGGAGAGAGAAAGGAGAGAGAACTAGAGAGGACGGGAGAAAGTAGAGAGACGAGAGGGAGAGAGAAAGAGAGAGGACGGGAGAAAGTAGAGAGACGAGAGGGAGAGAGAAAGGAGAGAGAACTAGAGAGGACGGGAGAAAGTAGAGAGACGAGAGGGAGAGAGAAAGAGAGAGGGAGGGAGAAAGTAGAGAGACGAGAGGGAGAGAGAAAGAGAGAGGGAGGGAGAAAGTAGAGAGACGAGAGGGAGAGAGAAAGGAGAGAAAACTAGAGAGGACGGGAGAAAGTAGAGAGACGAGAGGGAGAGAGCAAGAGAGAGGGAGGGAGAAAGTAGAGAGACGAGAGGGAGAGAGAAAGGAGAGAGAACTAGAGAGGACGGGAGAAAGTAGAGAGACGCGAGGGAGAGAGAAAGAGAGAGGGAGGGAGAAAGTAGAGAGACGAGAGGGAGAGAGAAAGGAGAGAGAACTAGAGAGGACGGGAGAAAGTAGAGAGACGAGAGGGAGAGAGAAAGAGAGAGGGAGGGAGAAAGTAGAGAGACGAGAGGGAGAGAGAAAGGAGAGAGAACTAGAGAGGACGGGAGAAAGTAGAGAGTCGAGAGGGAGAGAGAAAGAGAGAGGGAGGGAGAAAGTAGAGAGACGAGAGGGAGAGAGAAAGAGAGAGGGAGGGAGAAAGTAGAGAGACGAGAGGGAGAGAGAAAGAGAGATGGAGGGAGAAAGTAGAGAGACGAGAGGGAGAGAGAAAGGAGAGAGAACTAGAGAGGACGGGAGAAAGTAGAGAGACGAGAGGGAGAGAGAAAGAGAGAGGGAGGGAGAGAAAGTAGAGAGACGAGAGGGAGAGAGAAAGGAGAGAGAACTAGAGAGGACGGGAGAAAGTAGAGAGACGAGAGGGAGAGAGAAAGAGAGAGGGAGGGAGAAAGTAGAGAGACGAGAGGGAGAGAGAAAGGAGAGAGAACTAGAGAGGACGGGAGAAAGTAGAGAGACGAGAGGGAAAGAGAAAGAGAGAGGGAGGGAGAAAGTAGAGAGACGAGAGGGAGAGAGAAAGGAGAGAGAACTAGAGAGGACGGGAGAAAGTAGAGAGACGAGAGGGAGAGAGAAAGAGAGAGGGAGGGAGAAAGTAGAGAGACGAGAGGGAGAGAGAAAGAGAGAGGGAGGGAGAAAGTAGAGAGACGAGAGGGAGAGAGAAAGAGAGAGGGAGGGAGAAAGTAGAGAGACGAGAGGGAGAGAGAAAGGAGAGAAAACTAGAGAGGACGGGAGAAAGTAGAGAGACGAGAGGGAGAGAGCAAGAGAGAGGGAGGGAGAAAGTAGAGAGACGAGAGGGAGAGAGAAAGGAGAGAGAACTAGAGAGGACGGGAGAAAGTAGAGAGACGCGAGGGAGAGAGAAAGAGAGAGGGAGGGAGAAAGTAGAGAGACGAGAGGGAGAGAGAAAGGAGAGAGAACTAGAGAGGACGGGAGAAAGTAGAGAGACGAGAGGGAGAGAGAAAGAGAGAGGGAGGGAGAAAGTAGAGAGACGAGAGGGAGAGAGAAAGGAGAGAGAACTAGAGAGGACGGGAGAAAGTAGAGAGTCGAGAGGGAGAGAGAAAGAGAGAGGGAGGGAGAAAGTAGAGAGACGAGAGGGAGAGAGAAAGAGAGAGGGAGGGAGAAAGTAGAGAGACGAGAGGGAGAGAGAAAGAGAGATGGAGGGAGAAAGTAGAGAGACGAGAGGGAGAGAGAAAGGAGAGAGAACTAGAGAGGACGGGAGAAAGTAGAGAGACGAGAGGGAGAGAGAAAGAGAGAGGGAGGGAGAAAGTAGAGAGACGAGAGGGAGAGAGAAAGGAGAGAGAACTAGAGAGGACGGGAGAAAGTAGAGAGACGAGAGGGAGAGAGAAAGAGAGAGGGAGGGAGAAAGTAGAGAGACGAGAGGGAGAGAGAAAGGAGAGAGAACTAGAGAGGACGGGAGAAAGTAGAGAGACGAGAGGGAAAGAGAAAGAGAGAGGGAGGGAGAAAGTAGAGAGACGAGAGGGAGAGAGAAAGGAGAGAGAACTAGAGAGGACGGGAGAAAGTAGAGAGACGAGAGGGAGAGAGAAAGAGAGAGGGAGGAGAAAGTAGAGAGACGAGAGGGAGAGAGAAAGAGAGAGGGAGGGAGAAAGTAGAGAGACGAGAGGGAGAGAGAAAGAGAGAGGGAGGGAGAAAGTAGAGAGACGAGAGGGAGAGAGAAAGGAGAGAGAACTAGAGACGACGGGAGAAAGTAGAGAGACGAGAGGGAGAGAGAAAGAGAGAGGGAGGGAGAAAGTAGAGAGACGAGAGGGAGAGAGAAAGGAGAGAGAACTAGAGAGGACGGGAGAAAGTAGAGAGACGAGAGGGAGAGAGAAAGAGAGAGGGAGGGAGAAAGTAGAGAGACGAGAGGGAGAGAGAAAGAGAGATGGAGGGAGAAAGTAGAGAGACGAGAGGGAGAGAGAAAGGAGAGAGAACTAGAGAGGACGGGAGAAAGTAGAGAGACGAGAGGGAGAGAGAAAGAGAGAGGGAGGGAGAAAGTAGAGAGACGAGAGGGAGAGAGAAAGGAGAGAGAACTAGAGAGGACGGGAGAAAGTAGAGAGACGAGAGGGAGAGAGAAAGAGAGAGGGAGGGAAAAAGTAGAGAGACGAGAGGGAGAGAGAAAGGAGAGAGAACTAGAGAGGACGGGAGAAAGTAGAGAGACGAGAGGGAGAGAGAAAGAGAGAGGGAGGGAGAAAGTAGAGAGACGAGAGGGAGAGAGAAAGGAGAGAGAACTAGAGAGGACGGGAGAAAGTAGAGAGTCGAGAGGGAGAGAGAACTAGAGAGGACGGGAGAAAGTAGAGAGACGAGAGGGAGAGAGAAAGAGAGAGGGAGGGAGAAAGTAGAGAGACGAGAGGGAGAGAGAAAGGAGAGAGAACTAGAGAGGACGGGAGAAAGTAGAGAGTCGAGAGGGAGAGAGAAAGAGAGAGGGAGGGAGAAAGTAGAGAGACGAGAGGGAGAGAGAAAGAGAGAGGGAGGGAGAAAGTAGAGAGACGAGAGGGAGAGAGAAAGAGAGAGGGAGGGAGAAAGTAGAGAGACGAGAGGGAGAGAGAAAGGAGAGAGAACTAGAGAGGACGGAAGAAAGTAGAGAGACGAGAGGGAGAGAGAAAGAGAGAGGGAGGGAGAAAGTAGAGAGACGAGAGGGAGAGAGAAAGGAGAGAGAACTAGAGAGGACGGGAGAAAGTAGAGAGACGAGAGGGAGAGAGAAAGAGAGAGGGAGGGAGAAAGTAGAGAGACGAGAGGGAGAGAGAAAGGAGAGAGAACTAGAGAGGACGGGAGAAAGTAGAGAGACGAGAGGGAAAGAGAAAGAGAGAGGGAGGGAGAAAGTAGAGAGACGAGAGGGAGAGAGAAAGGAGAGAGAACTAGAGAGGACGGGAGAAAGTAGAGAGACGAGAGGGAGAGAGAAAGAGAGAGGGAGGGAGAAAGTAGAGAGACGAGAGGGAGAGAGAAAGAGAGAGGGAGGGAGAAAGTAGAGAGACGAGAGGGAGAGAGAAAGAGAGAGGGAGGGAGAAAGTAAAGAGACGAGAGGGAGAGAGAAAGAGAGAGGGAGGGAGAAAGTAGAGAGACGAGAGGGAGAGAGAAAGGAGAGAGAACTAGAGAGGACGGGAGAAAGTAGAGAGACGAGAGGGAGAGAGAAAGAGAGAGGGAGGGAGAAAGTAGAGAGACGAGAGGGAGAGAGAAAGGAGAGAGAACTAGAGAGGACGGGAGAAAGTAGAGAGACGAGAGGGAGAGAGAAAGAGAGAGGGAGGGAGAAAGTAGAGAGACGAGAGGGAGAGAGAAAGAGAGATGGAGGGAGAAAGTAGAGAGACGAGAGGGAGAGAGAAAGGAGAGAGAACTAGAGAGGACGGGAGAAAGTAGAGAGACGAGAGGGAGAGAGAAAGAGAGAGGGAGGGAGAAAGTAGAGAGACGAGAGGGAGAGAGAAAGGAGAGAGAACTAGAGAGGACGGGAGAAAGTAGAGAGACGAGAGGGAGAGAGAAAGAGAGAGGGAGGGAGAAAGTAGAGAGACGAGAGGGAGAGAGAAAGGAGAGAGAACTAGAGAGGACGGGAGAAAGTAGAGAGACGAGAGGGAGAGAGAAAGAGAGAGGGAGGGAGAAAGTAGAGAGACGAGAGGGAGAGAGAAAGGAGAGAGAAAGAGAGAGGGAGTGAGCTGACTTTATGGAATGGCTGGTCGCTGATGATTGTGTCGAGAAGAGTGTTCTTGACCGAGATGTCATTCTCCGAATCGCAAAGCAGCTTCACCTCGAGAAGGCCGGCTTGCTTGCCCTGCCACAAATTGTCCGCCTCAGAATGAAAGGCACCCGAATGGGTCTGGGGCTGAACGAACGAGTTTAATGCAAGGCTCTCTAATTTGGACTTAAAATAGGGCTTCTAATAAAGGGGAGTGGTGAGAAGCGAGATATAAAAACGGCCTTACAAGGTGATAGTAGAGAAAATCGTCGGCTTCGAGGTCGGTGATCGGCTTCTCTTTGATGTACCGCTTCTTCCAGACGGGATGAGAATCATCCATCTGCTCTCTGCCCTGCTTCGTCGGCCGAACAGAGACACTCACTCGTCGGTGGTAGTAGTCACGCACTCGAGAACGCACCGAAAATTATATTCATTGCAGTTCGTGTTCACATAACAACTACTACTATTACTTGTTTCTGTTTCACTCCATTTAACGCAGTACGATTATTATTTAACCTCATCGACTTGATGTGTATGTGGAAATATACGGAAGCTAGAAGTACTATAAAATCCAGCAAGAATGTCGATATAAAGCGCTAGAAAGTGGCATAATAATGAAGATAACCACTACTTCTATCATTTAGCTCGCTCTTTTCTTATGATTGAAATGAATGGCTGACCATTGGCTCCCGACTGATCTCCTTGGCGAGCATGAAGATGGCCCCTCCCAGCACATCCTCTGCTGAGATGAAGGACGGGCTCACGTACTCGGCTGCTGCTTCCAGGGGGCTCATCTTAGAGAAAAGTTACATTCTTTTTAATCTTTCTTTAAATACAAATATATAAACATGCAATATAAATATATATTATTTTATTAAAAATTGATCCCTACACTATAGCAATAAGTTATCCACATACAACAACCAGAAATCCCCCCCTCCCTTCAGCGGCTTGTCTCTCGGCACCGAGATGTGCGCTCTCTCCCGCACATGGAGACTTGCCAACTCCACGGGGCCTCGTCCACCCCCTCATCACTGGGAACTTGCCAAGCCAAGTCCGGTGTTTGGATGACTCGCTCTCCCTTTTCCCCAGCTTTCTTTTTTTTCTTTCTTTCTCACAATCAGAGTCACATGTCTCGGTTGCACCTACACCATTTTTACACTTCCAGTACTACAGTTCCGTTTCGTCTCGCAAGTCGAGAAACCATTTCATGTCACATCTTTGATGTGTGATTAAATAAATAAATAAAAACGAGCGAATAAATATGCAAATTAACAAATAGATAGAATAAACGAATAAAGTATACCGGATCCTGCTCGACTTCGTGTCTCTTCCAGTCAAGATTCTCCGCAAATTGCCTTGCGGACAAGCCGAAGCGGGCAGCCATGGCGCCGATGCCGTGCTCCACGCACAACTACAAATACAAGAAAGAACCTTTCAATGCATCTCCTCCCCTCTTACCTGGTACTTGTCCTTTCTCGTGCACTGCTTGAACTTGGTGCTGATGTCCAGGCCCATCGCAGCAGCCGCGCCCTCTTCTCCTTCCTCGCCATCTCCGACCATCTCTCTGTGTGAGAAATTACTTTTATTCTACTCCCTTTTCATCCATAAGTAACGGTAACACAAAATCAAAGATTATTATTTTAAGTTTAAATAATGTTTCTTTTTAAGCATAATTATTAAGCAAAATTACATAAAAAGTAAATTTATATACACACATATAATTAATTAATCAATTAATTAACCTCCTCCGTATGGCCTCCCACTCTGCCATCTTGGGCAGCTCCGCAGCATATAAGAGCTGGAACTGGAAAAACGCGTCCGTCCATTGCTCCAGCGTCTGCACGCCTTCCACGCTAAAACTTGGCTAATTAAAAAAATTATTTTAATTCGTATAAATAGTATTTTTTTCATTTCTTTGCTTATGCTATAAAAAAGTGTAAAAGAACGAACTCGTTGAGATCGTTCTCTGTAACGGGTCTAAGAGCAGTCGCCTCTTCGCCTTCCACTTGGTAAGTCTGCATACGCTTCATCAGGGCCAGCAGCTCAAATCAAGTTGATAAATATTTAGAGCAGCACGCGGTCATGCAGAATCTTTAGTCCTTTCTGATCCCGAATACTGTAGTTCTACCATACCTTGCTCTTCCTGCTCTGGAGATGGCACCACTTCATGTCCCATCGATAGACTCGCCACAACTCAGTGACATCAAGGATCTCCTCGAGGGGCTCCTTTCGGTAGAAGGCTATGAAGGGAACCTCAAAAAGGAATATTCTTTACTTTTAGCAGTTTATTCATCTAAATTATAATTATTCTTTCGTGCATAACAAATAATAAGCTTATTAATGCAACCGGTGCATCTGAATTCTTTGATAAACCATGTAGATAATTGAACACTCAACAAACATGAGTACATGAGCAATGCTGAAATGGTGCCTGCCTAAGGACTTGGCCAGGGGGGGGTCACCAACGGCAAAACCGCCAACCCCGGTAACAAAGTGAAATACTGTTTTTAAAAAAAACTGTTCCGGGCTTCAGCCCGGGGGGGCAACAGCGCTGTCATGGGCCAGACCTATTTCAGCATTGTACATGAGCACCCGGTTTTCAAAATGAAACCTCGAAATGATGATTGCGAATGAACTTGAGCGACTCCATGATCTTCCTTGGCGCGTCCGCATCCACTTTTGCTCGGTCTGCGCCTGGTACACGCATGAAGTACGAGAGTTGAGGGTCATCCTGAAGACAGAGAGAGAAAGAGAGAGAGAGAGAGAGAGAGAGAGAGAGAGAAAGAGAGAGAGAAAGACAGAGAGGAAAGGGTAGGACAGTGAGAGAGAAAGAGAGAGAGAGGATAGGACACACACAGAGAGTGAGAGAGAGAGGGAGAGAGAAAGAGAGAGAGAGAAAGAGAGAGAGAGAGAAAGAGAGAGGAAAGGGTAGGACAGTGAGAGAGAGATAGAGAAAGAGAGAGAGAGAGGATAGGACACAGAGAGAGAGAGATTCGCTTATTCCGCTAGAAAAAAAACAGTTGCCAATCTGATAAAGAACCTAGGGAAAACAATTTTTTAAGAAGTTCTTTTTTCTCTTTCTTATTTTACTGGTAATGAATTCCTCCTCTGCTGACCTGACTGGAGAGTGGTTTGTTGACGAATGCCATCTGGTAGATCCACTTGCTCTCCATGTTCAACTCGGTCTCTTCCGCCTCCGTCACTGGGATACGACGGACTTGGAATCTGGAGAAAAGGGAGATCTTCGTTTTTTTATTATTATTATATGAATGCGCAGAAGATAAGATCGAAAAACGTAGTCAGAAATGACCCTTTCATTTGTTAAAGTAAAAGAATCAATAAAAAATCGTAAGCGTTGAAGAGATTAAGAGACAGAGGAAGAGAGCGAGAGAAAGAGAAGACGAGTGATAGAGAAAGAGGGAGAGAGACTGAGGGCGAGGTGAGAGTGACAGAGACAGAGAGAGAGAGAGAGAGGGCGAGAGTGACTGAGAGAGAGATAATGAGAAAGAGAGACAGATATTTGAATGTAACCTCTCCGGCCGATCCTCTAGCTGAATCTTTTTGTCAGCCGGCGCGAGGTATCCCTTCTCCAGATCGGTCGGCTCTATCGCGTCCAGCAAAGTCGCTCGCTTCTCCTTCATACGCTTGCGTCTCTCCTGGTAATTCAGTATCCTTTTTTAAATATATAAATAAATATATATATGTATCTCAATTATAATTATTTTATTAATATTAAATATAATTTTTTTCAATAAAGAAACTCTTAATATACTGCCCAACCTATTCCTTTTTTTACAGAAAAAAATTTCACAAAAATATATCTTCGACAAATGAAAAATAAAGCAAATATGACAGGAATACAAGTCGAAGCGCTCGAAAAAGCTTTAAATTCCTTGGAGAGGGAGAAAACAAAAAAAAACCAATATTAAAAGGACGACCACCGAAAAACAATTAAAATAGCATGCGAGAATAATACTGCGAAGGGACGTGGAAAAAATCTCACGTAAGTATTCATTCGGTGATCGCCCTCCTTTAACGTAATATAGAAAAAATAAAAATACAGAATAAGACTGCGCGGCCCTTGCGTTTGACGTTCTTTTTCGGGGTTCGATCCTCTAAACGAAAAAAAGAGACCCTAATGGCGGATTCGCTCGGTCTCTCCTCGTCATCGGCGTACGCTTCTTCGTCTTCCTCATCCACGGGTTCATCTTCCTCCACGAAGAAGTCGTCGAAGTCGAACTCCTCCACTCCAAATACGTCGCGAGCTTCATCCAGAGCTCTGCAGAAGGATCTCATTCCTTTTCAACAACTATTTTTAATTACCGAATATTTCTCGACAGAAAGAGATGCGTGCGATCCTCTTTTTTAAACACGAGTTTCGTCAAGTTCACTTCCCACAACACCCCCAACCCCTTTTTGTTAATTCAATAACATTTCCGACTAATGTTTTTCCTCCTCCTTTAGTACCTACTTCTTCCCCAACAGCCTCTTCAAGCCTGGTTTTAACTTTTTTTAAGCTAATTGTTAATCGAGGAAAAACCCAGATCCTTCTTTCTTTGCTTTCTATCACCTTAATATGATAGAAAGCAAATAAAATAAATGAAATAACACCATAAATGGGATATGAAATAACACCATAATCCCGATAAACAATTTCATGAATTTAGAGCGGACTACGGTGTTATTTCATATCCCATTTCTTCTTTCCTTGCTCAAATTTGACTATTAAACTAATCTCGATTTCAATCCCTGTTTGAGTGTATTCTACCCCAGACCCCAGTTCCCCCTCCAACCCTTCAGGGAGGTTGAGATCCTTCCTTCCTCGGTGCCTATGCCGAGTCGGTCTCCTCTCATCCTTGTCGTACTCGATAAAGTCATCGGGTCTGCTTGTCTCGCTGTCTTCGGAGGCTAAACGTATATTACAAATTACTTTCTCAGACAAGTAAAAAATATAATAACAAAAACAACTAGTTTTTTGCTATCTTCAACCTGAAACTGAATAATCACGCTATTATATGAGCAAAAGGTCGACATTTGAAATAAAATTCCATTCCACTAAGGGCAAGAATTATGGGATGTCTAAGAAAAACTATTAGTCTATAACATGGCGTTTGAGATATTTAGCCCTATATGGCAACTGGGCGAGTTTGACAGTCTTTCCTGTCAGCTCTGTCAGACGATTTCTGGTTGGGACCCAGCACCATTTAAATGAAAAGAAGCGAGAAAAGAAGGAAAATACGTATGTACCAGCATCAGAGTATTCGTCCTGCTCTCGTTGTCTGTCTCGGCCGCTTGTCTCTGCGGTCTCGTCATCATAGCCCTGTGAGTGAAGAAAGCATTATTGGTTTCCTCCTTTTCCTCAGGTTTAAAAAGGTCCCGTGTATTTTACGTACACAACCCAATTTTGACCTTCCCGGATAGTGTTTAAATAGGCCTCACTTTTACCACGGATCCTCCCAAAAAACAGGCATGGACTACTGGGGATACAACCGAAAACAGTATTAAAACAATCGAATTAACCCAATTTGTGGTTGTGGACCCTTCCGAAAATCTTTGAAGCGAAATGGTATTTAAGCACTGCTCCAGGAACCATTCCTCATCCAGATTTTGATGTACAAATTCTGTTTTTGCTATCTCCTCCTTGCAGTTCCAGCCCAATCCAAGCGGTTGGTATTAATTCCCTGCATTTCCTTCTCGTTAAGTTACATATAAAAATTTTATTTTATTTTTGGCAACGAAACCTCAGAATAACACTGCTTTTTACTACAGGAAGTAAGTCCTTTTCTTCCTTGGCAAGAAGAACGAACCGGTCCGAATATCTCCTTCTGAATGGCGGTCCGGTCGTCCACGTCGTCGTCCGAATCATCAGGGCGAACTATTCGGCCTGGCTTCTTGCGATCACGGAGGTCCAGGTTTTCCTGAAAGACGAAGAAATGCAGCTTTTTAGGAGCAAAGAACACATAAAGATACAACGAAAGTACTAGAAATCAGGGAAGGAATGGCATTGTCATTAAATATAGCAAAAGTGTCCCTCGAATTCCCCCCACAAACATTAATGAGGTCGAGATCGTCCTCCTCCAGGTCGTCGTCCTCTTCCTGGGCGTCCGACTTTTCACTCTTGTCATCGTCGCCTTCGTCATTCTTAAATATTTCTTCTTCCTTTTAAATTTCAAAATATCCCTTTCAAATCTAAATTTAACGATAATGACTGCAGAATAGTAAAACACTACTTACTTTATGCTTTGTTAAAGGAAAAAAAGATGATGAGCTCCTTTGTTTTCCTTCTTCTCCTATATAAAAGAAGATCTTCTCCTATATAAAAGAAGATCTTCTCCTATATAAAAGAAGAACCAACCTCCTCCTCGTCCGCGATGAAGTCTTTCATCTCTTCTCTTCCTGCCTCCTCATCGTCTTCTTCTTCATCTTCATCACTAAACACGGACATTTCTTTCATTCAACAACAAAAAAAACGTCAATATTTGTAATTAAGACTTTTATCAAATAAGATGATAAGCCGACATTGCATTAGAACACTGCCAATTGGGGCGACTTTACTACTTGATCCAAATCAGTACCTTTCATACTTAAAACTACATTTCACCTCGATAAACGTCCGTTCATAAATCGTCTTTGGTATAGAAGACTAGGATTTTCACAGGCAATATTTAAATAAAAGATAAATAAAGAAATATTAAAGATAAAAATAGAAGTCTCTTTTTTCCAGAGGATGAAAGGAAAGTGCGAGAGAGAGAGAGAGAAAGGGAAACCTGCTCTCAATCTTGCGTTTCTTGTTCTTGTCCTTCTTGGTCTTCTTCTTCTTCTTGTCTACTTTGACCTTCTTCGTGCGTGGTTCGTCTCCTTCATCCTCAGTAATCGTTGGCGAAGAGCTGCCGGAGCGCTCTGATTCTGACGCTTGTTGATCAATAAAGTCAGCCATGACTTCTTGAAAAGCCTCACTGGAAAAAAACATTTCTATATCGACATGACTTGTGAGAAAGACAGAATGGATATGAAAACAAAATCACTGTACAATTTCATATCCTGAAGGAACACTAAACTTATCTTTGCGAAAACTACTGTTCTGATTCGGCTATGATAACACGTATACAATCTCTCTATCAATTAGGTTCGCAAATATTTAATGTTCGTGTAATGACTGTTCATTACACCAATTCATTACACCAATTATATCGCTTAAATACTTAAAAATTGTCCCCCGGAAATGCTTATTATTCAACGCCTTGCTGAATTCGCCAAAATAAAGTCTAAATCTTCTCAAATCATCCCTCGCCATGTTCAGGTTTTCCATGCTTCTCATTCTATTGTTCTCAACACAAATCATCCGATATTCCTACCGTTACGAATGATACACCAGATTCTAAATACCTACGGAATGATAGAAAAGACATTGTTGGTAAGCAAAAAAAAAGTAGAAAAATAGCTAAAACGGGTTCAATTTCACAGACGACCTGCAGAAAAAAAAACAGACACACGAATGATCATACTCTTTTGAACAACCGGGAAGAACATGGAAAAATTCAACGACAAAAAATCGGTAAAGGAAACTGGCGATAATGATGATGGGAGAAAAAAGTTCAAACAGGTGCTCATTTATGGTTAGCCTCCTCACTTACTGTAGGATTTATACCTAACTGCTATTTAACGGTCTTACAGATCGTGATTTTCTTGCTAACGTTATAAAAAACTGTTGTTTCAACGAAACTGTGTAAAGAAAGCTTTCCACTTAAATTTTTTGTAAAATGTACAATTGAAACTCTCTTATATGTATGTTTGATCACTAATGTACTCTTTCTTTCTGTAATCCTCTTCTTCTTTTTCTTTTTACATTAATTAGTACATAAATCTGCTCACCGTCAAACTGGAAAAGAATGTGAAGCTGAAAGGGTTTGCCAGACGATGATATCGATATGTTTACCTTATCGTTTTAGTTTGCAGACTGCTGATTAGGAAATCGTGGCGAGAAAAGAAAGGAGAAATAGGGAAAGGTTGCCGAATGAGAAAAGGCAGACAAAGAGAGAATGAGCTAGAATAAGAGAAGGAAACAGACGGAAGACGAGCAGAATTAATGTAATATGGCAAGCCTGAAGGGCCCGAAGTCAAATAATCAAACCGTGGTGGTGACTATGCGCAGCGGTTTTGTAAGAGGGAGTGTAGATTGAGAGAGAGAGAGAGAGAGAGAGAGAGAGGGAAAGCGGGAAAGAGAGAGAGAGCGCTTGAGGGAGATTGAGCCAAGGAGAGAAAGAGCGAAAGTGAGGTGGAGATAGAGAGAGGGAGAGAGAGAGAGATAGAGAGAGAGAGGGAGAAAGAGAGAATGAGAGAGGGAGCTATTTATACATTTCCACATGTAGCGCTTTGCGAGTATGTTGATCCCTCTCTTCTTCTTTTCTATTTCAAATAATTGCAATTTCTTGACATTTGCTTCAAATGAAAAATTATATTGTTTTAAATTGAAATGTTTCGACCTACTGTTGCTCCGCTTATTCGCTCATTCTTATTGTCAGTTCCAACTTCTGTTATTCTCATCTTCACATTATTTGCCTCTCTTTCTCACCTATTTCTCTCTCTCTCTCTCTCTCTCTCTCTCTCTCTCTCTTTCTCTCTCTCTCTCTCTCTCTCTCTCTCTCTCTCTTTCTCTCTCTCTCTCTCTCTCTCTCTCTCTCTTTCTCTCTCTCTCTCTCTCTCTCTCTCGGCTCCCAACAATTAAGACGAACTCTCTCAGTTCGCATAAATGAATAGCGCCTGGCGATTCCTGCTGCACTTCTTCACTTCAATCTTAGCAGCCAATAATCCGACGCGCTCTCTCCTGACATGCTACTACAGGCAAGAAAATCCCTTTTCTCTCTCTATTTTTCGCTCTTTCTCTCATTCCCTTTCTATCTCTCTCTCTCTCTCTCTCTCTCTCTCTCTCTCTCTCTCTTCAGTTTTCACTTTCTTATTTAGCTCCGATTTTAGAGGTTCTGAAAGAAAATGGAACGGAGGGTTTAGTAAAAAAATATAAATGACGAATTTACCAGCGACTAGCCAGTCGCAAGACCCGTGTTTTATTTTCTTTTGTACCAAAAAGGGTTAGAATTTGCTCATCATCACGGGAAAAAAAGGAATAAGTTAGGGATATTACGAATAATGAAATGAACGATCAATAAAATTCAGGTAAAATAGCATAAATTTGAAGACATGGCCAGCCGGCAGAGAAAGCGATCCCAGCCGGCCTCTGCACCCATTTCATGCTGATTGGCTCGGCTTCTCTGGACTGGCTCGGCAACTTTGTCCCTCCAGATGACAGCGTCGCCCGGTTTAGAGGACACCTAAAGCCTATTTTCAATTTGTCCAAGGAGACATGGAGAATTTTCGGAAAAATTTAAAGAATTATTGCATTTCTATCCGTTGGGAATAGCAAACATATGGTTTTATCTCCATGAGTGAATTCTCTTTGGTTGAAAGCATCGACTCCGAATGTTTGACAGTGTATTTGTTCATTCGTTACAAATATACAACCAAGCGATAACTCGGTTATCTCCCCTTTTGCATGCAAATTTTAATGAATTTTTATAATTTCAAGGTCATTTGCGACATTACGAGAGCACGTAGATCCAGAAACTAAGCAGCCGCCCACTTTATTGCTAACAATCATTGGGCCAAATCCGTCATGGACTCGACTGGTAATTCTCACCTTTCTCCCTCTCTCTCTATCAATGACTTATCAACAATAAATGCTTAAAAAGAAACAAATTTGCCGGTTTCTTTCGACGGAAATATGAGGAAGTTCGCGACGGCTGTGCGGGATTTTCTTCTACGATTCGGACTTCAAGGTAGGACTATGCTTTTGTTTAAGGAAAATATATAATGTTCTAAAATTATCTTGTCAGAGGAGTTCTAAATTAAGTAATGTTGTATAACTGATGTTGTTTGCCTGAAGATGAACTTTACTTATAGTCAAGTTCATCTTCAGGCATCGATCTCGACTGGGAGTTTCCGCGCTGGAGTCCGAACGCTTCTCCCGACGACCGCGAAGGCTTCTCTAGGCTTCTGCAGGTTTCGGGTTACATATTTATTTACTTGTATTTGCATCTATTACAAATTATTATTTTTGTCAAACTAGTTTCTCTTAATGAACCTATTTGTGCCATATGCAACATCCAATTGTTTATTTTTGCTTCCTGAATGTTTTTTTTATTCGCTTCTTGAAAAATGTTTCTAGCACTTCCAACTTTAAGAAATAAGTTTAACTCGCCGTCCTTATCATTGTCCTTGCGTGGGCAGCAGGATTCAAAAATGAATTCAAAAATGGGTTTTCGGCTCGTAGATTCTGCGCGAGACTTTCTCGGGCCACTCGCTTCTTCTCTCTATTGCGACTTCTGGGCCGCCGACGATTACACGCGTTGCCTACAATATCTCGGCGATTAATCAGTTTTGGCTTCCTTTTTATGCTTTTGTAAGGAATAATTTAAGAGCTTATAATGGGGGGGGGTGATTATAATGAATCTTTTGTTATCCGTTCGTTCAGGTTTATCAATAATAAAAAACGTACATATATATATGTATTAGGGGGTCCTTCTAAAAATGTGCTGCGAACTTGAAAAAAGGATAAAATAAAGAATACCTGTGAATATATGAAGAAGAAAGACAAATAAAAAGAGAAAGAATATTCTCCGTTGAGATGGGCCGACCTCGTGCAAGTGATGAACTATGACTTCCACGTCTTTGGCTGGACCGATCCTGTCGTTGGCTTCAATGCGCCTCTCCACAAAAGCAGATACGAGCGGTGGCTGGCTGCCGAGATGAATGCGGTTTATTTATTTATTTTGATTTTATACTCATTTTCCTTGATGCGAGTACTGGAAGTATCGATGGCAGCATACATGGAAGGCGGGCTGGCGCCAGAGAAAGCGCTCTTCGGCTTGCCTCTCTACAACATTGGCTATCGTCTCGTGAACTGGAGGCAAGACTTCTTTCTGTCGTTCTTTCTCCTTCATTTCCACATCTCATTTTCCCATTCACTGTCTTTTTTGAATTATCGATCTCATATGGTCAATAATGTCTAAATAAATGAATACATGTTATATATTTTTAATCTAAATATATACCTATGAATAAGCTACAGACATTTATAATCTTTAAAAAAAATTCGTCGGCTAAAAAATATGAAAACAAATTCTGAAATTCCACACTCCGTACTCGCCCGCTGATGAAGAAGTAACAGGCTTTACGAACTATCCACAGGTTTCTTTTTTTAAAGTTCAATTGCACAAAGTTATACTTTGGTTTTTTTCTTTATTTATTCCTTTTCATTGGAATTCCGCAAACTAAATATGTACTAATTAATTAGTGAAAGGAATAAAAATAATAATAAATAAAATTGAAAATGGCACGTACAGACCTGCAATTTGTCGTCGATGCCTGGCTGGCAATACGTGTTTGATGAGGCCGCCGCGTCTCCGTATCTCTACGGACCGCACAAGATTTGGATCAGCAATGAGGCGGGACATTTAAAAACACATTTAGAAGAATTTTTACACAGCGATTCTTGCCGTGTATGCTGAGGCGCGAATTTGAATGTGAATTTTTGAAGCTCTTTTGAGGACGAGCGCAGCGTGTGTGCAAACGCGGAATTCGCGAGAGAGCACGGCTACAGGGGAGTCATGGCATTCTCACTCAGCACGGACGACTACGACGGCGTCTGTGGCAAGGGCAGATTCCCTCTGCTCGCCGCCATCCATCAGGTACTGTATGCAAGAGTACGGTACGTTTTTGTATTTACGTAAGAAAGAATGGAAAGTGGCTCTTTTTCCAGGTTCTCTACAATCGACGACCGAATTTTGCTTAAGATCTCTGAACTCCTTGCTTATTAAAAATTCTATTCTGCATAAACAAACTTGTTTGATGCACTACTTTTTTTACTTCAATTATTCTCTGATTTTCAAAACTAATTTTCGTGTAGCTCGCTTCCAAGCTCAGAAATGCTTGTAAATATGGCTTTCTTTTCTTTTTGTTAGAAAAAGTACTTGTCATTCATTATGTCAACAAGAAACTGTGAGAAATATTACTCATAAAAAAATAACAGTCATCCCTTTAGGCCGTTAGCGGAAACCCTTGAAATCAATTTACCAATTTTGTACGCTTTATTAATTCGGCAACGGTTTCGTTTTTTTTTTTTGCTTTCTGTACAGAAAATTTTTCGCTAGTTTCACAGAGCCCCCCCCCCCCCGTCACTTCCGTGCTGCAAAAGAAATAATAAGTGTAAGTAGGAGAAATGTCAGATTGATGGTATGATGATAGTGCCCATGTTCTTGACCTGTCGAAAGTCCAGAAATCCCGTTGAAATTTTCGACCTTTATTTTTCTAAGTCCTGAACTCCTGTTGAAATTTTCACCCGTTATTTTTCTAAGTCCAGAAGTCCCTGTTGAATATTTCGACCGTTATTTTTCTAAGTCCAGGATTCATTCCACCTTGTTCTTGGTCGATCGAAATATTACAAGTCCAGGATCCGAACCTGGGTCGCTGGCGTCGTATGTTTCCCGTGTTACCAATCGGCCAATCGTCCATCATACTAAGGAGCAAGTGAAGATGTAGACATTCGTGTGGAAGTGATCATACATCACTCTCCGTTGTCACAAGTCAAGGATCCGGAAGGGAATCGAACCTGAGCCACTTGCTTCGTATATCGTAACGTTACCAAGGGGCTATTCGGTCATCATACCATCTCTCAAGTTAAGATGTAGACATTCGTGTTGAATGTGATCACACATCATAGATCACAGATCATACCCAAAGGGTATCATTTCAAGTCTCGGCTAGTAAGTATAACAAGTCCTGAATAAATACAGCAATTGATATTGTCTCGAAAGGAATCGAAACCCAGCCGCTTGCGTCGGAAGTTGTAACGTTACCAATGGGCCAAATGGCCATCATAAGAAATTACTAGTGAAGATGTAGACATTCGTGTGGAATGTGATCATACATCAGAGATCACAGATCATACCCCAGGGGAGATTCACTCCTCGTCGTATTTTCACAAGTCCAGATCTCGGCCAGTAGACATATGTATCACAGGTCCTGAATAAATACAGCTATTGAATTTGCCTAAAGGAGAAATGCAACATCGGAATTTTTGATTTGTAAACGAACCACTACCAATGAGTCAATGAGCCAATCGGCCGTAATGCCAGCTTCCAATTGAACATGTGCGCATACATACGTACATGTACAAGTGACAAGTTATACAATAATATATTCCCAACTCCAAACACTCCATGAATTTATATCATTGCATTTTCACAATGAGTAGTGAGAGGATGAACAAACTGTACGGAAATATTCTCCAGTTTACAAGCATAAATTAGGAACAAGTATTTCAATGTACTCTATTTAGTATATTGGGCCCAACATTTAGGCAGTACAAAGACAGTTGGCAATGCAAAGACATGAATCGTTAGTGCATACATATAGTACAATGAAAACAGCAAGTAAGGGATGTCAATAGCTGTGTATAAAGGAAGAGAAATTATTATCGAAAATCTCGAAATAAATAAATGAAGGAAGAAAGCTATCGGCCTCCCTGTAATATCAGTTACAAAGATATAGGCATTCATACGTATATGTTCAAGTGATACAATAATTTATTCCAAGTTCAAAAGATTACCTAGAATAATTCACCATCGTATTTTTCCAAGTCCATTATAATTTTTTCCAGCAAGAAGAAACATACATATTTTATAGTATGCATCTACCACTAAAATGATGACCAAGTATTTTATGAACTCCAATCGGTAGGCGTAAATTATTTTGTCAATGTTAGTAAGTCGATTGTTACAAGAAACAGAAGTGATGAACGCACGTTACAAAGTAATGTTATTTAATTCGATTAGCCTATAACAAATAAGCTGTGATACGAGGAAGTTCTACAGAAAAACAATTATATTAGAATACACAACTAACCAAAAAATTCTTGTTATAGTACAATAGTCAGATACATAACTAATGTATATCCAATAAGTTCAGTTCGCATTACCAATTCAAGTATGCAACTTATGAATATTATGTACATACAAAAAGGAATTGTCAATGAATGGTTAAAGCATATATCTTATCAGTTGGACGTAAATAAAGAAGATGTATTGTTTGTGCCAAGGAAGGCAGCTAGAACGAAGCCACAAACAATACATTTGATAGCGAAAGTCTAACAGTTACTTTGCTTCCTACTCTATGCACTAGTAATATTGAAAGTGACGATGTGAAAGACGATCCGTTCTTCATTGTCTGTTACCACATGTTTGACAGCTTCTACTCATCTTACATTTCGACCTTTTTATAGAATGTCTAAGAAGAAATCGTAAGCGTGAATTATTTGTCAATGTTAGTTGGTCGATTGTCTTACGAAGCATATGTGGATGTACTCAAGTTTCACATTAATGTTGTTTAACTCGATTAGCCTATAACAAATAAGCAGTGATACTAGGGAGTTCTACAAAAAACAATCATAAAACAAGACACAACTCACCAAAAAAATTCTTGGCGAAGTTCAATAGTCAGACACATAACGAATATATCCATTAAGAATATTGTGTACATACAAAGCATATTCTCAGAGAATGGTTAATACATATATCGTATCAGTTGGACGTATATAAAAAAGATGCTGCAAACACAGAGGAAACCAAGTGTGCATCACAAACAATACATTTGATTATGAAAGTCACAAATTGCGAATTGTATTCCTTCAGTATTATTGAAAGGTGATTTTGCTGTCGTTCTCGATATGTAATATAGTCCATTCATCATGGAAGAAACATTCTTTTCAATGCAATAGTAGTATTGAAAGTAATTTTGATGCCATACTCGAAATGGAATATGATTTCTTCAGTTACATGTATGTTCTATTTTCTTCGTATTGGAAATTGCACCATAAGAAACGATTGAAGCGTCACCTGTATAAAAATTATTTATTTGGCCTGTTAAAAAACAAACTGTGATGTAATGTTTATTGACTATGCTGACCTTGTCTATGCCGTGAAGGATTTTGTGAATGAAGATCACACTTTGCGTTTAGTTCTTGCTTAAATTAATTTGTCGAAGAACATAAATGCAAGTACTTAGACAAAGAGAAATAGAGAAGAAATAATTCAAACATTTGTGTCACATTTTGGAATCATACTGTTAAATGTTTCCTAGAATCAGACAAGACACTTGTTCGCAAAACTTACGACACCATTAATGTGAAACTTGAGTACATCCACATATGCTTCGTAAGACAATCGACCAACTAACATTGACAAATAATTCACGCTTACGATTTCTTCTTAGACATTCTATAAAAAGGTCGAAATGTAAGATGAGTAGAAGCTGTCAAACATGTGGTAACAGACAATGAAGTACGGATCGTCTTTCACATCGTCACTTTCAATATTACTAGTGCATAGAGTAGGAAGCAAAGTAACTGTTAGACTTTCGCTATCAAATGTATTGTTTGTGGCTTCGTTCTAGCTGCCTTCCTTGGCACAAACAATACATCTTCTTTATTTACGTCCAACTGATAAGATATATGAGTTAACCATTCATTGACAATTCCTTTTTGTATGTACATAATATTCATAAGATGCATACTTGAATTGGTAATGCGAACTGAACTGATTGGATATACATTAGTTATGTATCTGACTATTGTACTATAACAAGAATTTTTTGGTTTGTTGTGTATTCTAATATAATTGTTTTTCTGTAGAACTTCCTCGTATCACAGCTTATTTGTTATAGGATAATCGAATTAAATAACATTACTTTGTAACGTGCGTTCATCACTTCTGTTTCTTGTAACAATCGACTTACTAACATTGACAAAATAATTTACGCCTACCGATTGGAGTTCATAAAATACTTGGTCATCATTTTAGTGGTAGATGCATACTATAAAATATGTATGTTTCTTCTTGCTGGAAAAAAATTATAATGGACTTGGAAAAATACGATGGTGAATTATTCTAGGTAATCTTTTGAACTTGGAATAAATTATTCTATCACTTGAACATATACGTATGAATGCCTATATCTTTGTAACTGATATTACAGGGAGGCCGATAGCTTTCTTCCTTCATTTATTTATTTCGAGATTTTCGATAATAATTTCTCTTACTTTATACACAGCTATTGACATCCCTTACTTGCTGTTTTCATTGTACTATATGTATGCACTAACGATTCATGTCTTTGCATTGCCAACTGTCTTTGTACTGCCTAAATGTTGGGCCCAATATACTAAATAGAGTACATTGAAATACTTGTTCCTAATTTATGCTTGTAAACTGGAGAATATTTCCGTACAGTTTGTTCATCCTCTCACTACTCATTGTGAAAATGCAATGATATAAATTCATGGAGTGTTTGGAGTTGGGAATATATTATTGTATAACTTGTCACTTGTACATGTACGTATGTATGCGCACATGTTCAATTGGAAGCTGGCATTACGGCCGATTGGCTCATTGACTCATTGGTAGTGGTTCGTTTACAAATCAAAAATTCCGATGTTGCATTTCTCCTTTAGGCAAATTCAATAGCTGTATTTATTCAGGACCTGTGTTACTGGCCGAGATCTGGACTTGTGAAAATACGACGAGGAGTGAATCTCCCCTGGGGTATGATCTGTGATCTCTGATGTATGATCACATTCCACACGATTGTCTACATCTTCACTAGTAATTTCTTATGATGGCCATTTGGCCCATTGGTAACGTTACAACTTCCGACGCAAGCGGCTCGGGTTCGATTCCTTTCGAGAGAATATCAATTGCTGTATTTATTCAGGACTTGTTATACTTACTAGCCGAGACTTGAAATGATACCCTTTGGGTATGATCTGTGATCTATGATGTGTGATCACATTCAACACGAATGTCTACATCTTAACTTGAGAGATGGTATGATGACCGAATAGCCCTTTGGTAACGTTACGATATACGACGCAAGTTGCTCAGGTTCGATTCCCTTCCGGATCCTTGACTTGTGACAACGGTGAGTGATGTATGATCCCTGATATATGATCACTTCCACACGAATGTCTACATTGGTAACGCGGGGACTTAAGACGCAAGTGACCCAGGCTCGGATCCGGTCAGGATCCTGGACTTGTGACAACGGTGAGTGATGTATGATCTCTAATGTATGATCACTTCCACACTAATGTCTACATCTTCACTTGCTCATTGGTATGATGGACGATTGGCCGATTGGTAACGCGGGAAACATACGACGCCAGCGACCCAGGTTCGGATCCTGGACTTGTAATATTTCGATCGACCAAGAACAAGGTGGAATGAATCCTGGACTTAGAAAAATAACGGTCGAAATATTCAACAGGGACTTCTGGACTTAGAAAAATAACGGGTGAAAATTTCAACAGGAGTTCTGGACTTAGAAAAATTTCGACAGGTCAAGAACATGGGCACTATCATCATGATGGTTCAGATTTAAGTTATCTATAATTAATAAATGGGCAATTGAACTGTCTTCCCCATTCGCAATTGAACATAAAGTGTAATGAAGCGTGCTTATAGAGCAGATGGTCAAATCCGAATCATTACACACGAGCTAATACGGAAATCTTTTTTCAACTTTCTTGTCGTTGTTTTATTGAACAGTAAGTTAATACTCAAGAAAAATTGAAGATCCAGCTTTTTTGTTCTCTTACTCTCTCACTCTTTCTCCCCCCCTCTCCCTCTCTCGCTCTCTTTCTCTCCCTTTCTCTTTTTCATTGTCTCGCCTTCTCATCCCTTTCTATTGCACTTTCTTTCTATCCCTCTCTCTCTCTCTCTCTCTCTCTCGCTCTCTCTCGTTATGGACCATTTGTTATACATCTTGCCTACCTGGGTAGCTATGAATGAATAGTGGGAAGAAAGGGCGATTCGATTGTTGTCGATATGCCTGCGGTTTGCCTAATGTCTTCCTGCGTGGCAGATGCCTGAGGCATATAAAACCATTCGCCTTATTCTCTTATGCATTCTCTCTTTATAATGCCTTATTGTTACTGAGCGCTATCCCGATCCTGAAAAAGAAGCAGAAGAAGAAAAATATAAATGCCGCTACAACAGCTTGCCATTTTTTCAATATCTAAAGTTGAGTTTTTTTTAATCAATCTTCGGTAGCACTCAAGAAATAAACATATGTAAAGACATATATTTGGTGCCGTATTCCCGTATGCGAGAGTGATGCTACCCAAAGAAATACTGGGTGTCAGCAATGAGTATTCGTCTCCGAGCAAGAAGTCCAGGGTAGCTCGATATTCACTAGATTATTATGAGCCAAAACCTTCAATCCACGCCTAACATTCGTTCACTTCTCCCGCCTTCTCTAAAACATGACTGTTGTCAAGGTAAGCGAGTTAGTGTATGAACTGGAAGAATTGGAAGCCATGACCCCGGGGGTGGCAGTGATTCTCGTGACCCCATTCAGGTTTTAATTTTCCATGCATACCCTATGAGAAAGCGACCGGCATGGCTGGTCGAGCGAAACAAGCAGAAAGTGTTTTCGGCCAAGGGGTCCGCGCAATTTGTCTGTCACCCTCTTTCTTCCTCTTATTTTTCATCATCCCTCTCAATCATTTTTCTCTCTCACTCACTCTCTCTCTCTCTCTAGATTTTTTTTCTTTTTCTCTTACTCAATTGTCCTCTCTCGTGGTTGCACTGAAAATCTAGACTGTCGAAGTAGATTCTTAACCTCTTCACTATCACTCTCTCTCTCTCTCCTCTCTCTCTCTCTCTCTATCTCTTTCTCGATTTCTTTTACTCTATTCCCCCTCTCCTGTCTTCTTCTACCTCTCTCATTAACGAATTTCAGTCAGAAGAAAAAAATTTTTTGCAGATGAAGAGTCGAAACTTCTTTCTCGAATTAGTCACCAAGACAGCACATGCATGGAGCGACTTCGTCATTGTCAACAAAATTTAGGCCCCCGGGGAATGAGTATTGGAAGAGTGAGAGAGAGAGTTTCAAGTGAAAGAGCTGAGGAACAATCAGACAGACGGCAATACATATACCATGCATGGAGAGAGTGTGAGAGTATAGAGAGTGAAAAAGAGAGCAAGGGAGAGAGAGAAGACTTTCTTGATGATGGCAAAAAGGACTTCTGTGCGGTTAGGCCTAACGAGCTGCCAGTCCGAGTTTGTAGAGAGGAACGTCTTGATAGGTCTAGTAGATCCATCTGTAGCCTGAGCCCCCCTCCTCTCCGTCCAGGCAGGGCTGATTGCCAGTTGAGAATTGGCGGGCAGAGACTCTGCCTCTCCTTCGAAAGTTGGCTGCTAATAAACAGACTAAAAGCAATTGAAACTCTATTTAGAATTTCCACGCTCAAAAGAGACCTATTAAAGTTTGCTGCTGATTGATAAAAATTCGGTAAATGATTATTTAGCAATGACAATATTTCGTCTTTTGACCATACGTTCCTTTACTTTCGCAGGAAAGAAAGAACTTGGATAGAAGACGGGGGGGGGGGAGGGGGGGGGGGTCAATGCTGGAATCTGCACTCTCGAATAGCCGGGAACCACCCGGGGGGGGGGAGTAACCTAATCAGCCGTGCACTGCGCTTTCCTATTTCCTCTAGGCATTCAGTCTCGTTCTTGGCCTCTTGCTCATCTCTCACTCTGCTCGTAGTTGTACCGTGAAATTCATATACATATTCATGATAACGTTGAACGAAGACGATTTCAAGCTCTTTTCATCAAGCGATTTCATTTGTTTTCCTTTTATTCTCACTCTCTCTCTCTCTCTCTCTTTGACGTCACATAGCTTTTCTTCTCGTTCGTTTTGTCCCCGGTGACCACTTGCTCTCACACTCTCTCTTTCTCTCCTTCCCTCCCTCCCTCTTTCTCTATATCTCTCTCTCTCATTTCCTCTCTCTCTCTTTCTCTCTCTCTCTTTCTCTCTCTGTCTCTCTCCCTCTGCAGATTGTCCCCTGCAGCCGCTCCTCGTGAACTATGTCGTCCTGCTTGCCAATTCATGTCCTTGCCCCGTGGTTGAAACATAGCATGATGGATGGCCGTGTCCGGGGCCGGCTTTTCACAAGAATTGTTTCGCGCGGCTCGTTTTTCTCTTCTCCCTTTGGGCCCCGACACGCTTGGATTAGAACGAATGAAAGGTGGGGTACGGTAGGGCAACTCGAAAGGAACCGCTCTCTTCTTGAAGTTTGCTTCCGATAAAAGGAGCTCGTCATTTGTGGCCCTTCAATGGCAGCAAATGGCTCACTGCAACGTGGCAGCCTCTGACATCAGACTAACAAGCAGCAATTCGCGGCATCTTTATCTCTCTCTCCACTCTCTCTCCTCCCTTTCCCTCTCTTCCTCTCCCTCTCACTCCCTTCCTCTCTCTCACTCTCCCATTCTCTCGCTTCCAATTTCTGTCTTCATCTCTATCACTTTTACTCACCATCTCCCTCACTAGCTCTATCACTCTCCAGTGCCCTGACTAATTCCCTAGCTGCAGTTCCACATGTGTACACAGCATGGCAACAAGTACACATCCTTTTCTTCTTCCTGGTCAAGTGTGTACGCCTATCTCTTTTTGGGTTGGTAGATGCAAGGGAAAGAGAGTGAGGTAGAGAAAAAAGGGACAGAAAAAGAGTGAAAAAGAGAGAGAGAAATCTAGTAGTGTCATTAGCAGACATACCTTTATCCATCCTTACTCCATCTTGCAAATTGTCATCATTCTAGTCTGCTTCTTTCTGTCTCTTAAACAGTGCTCCCTTTCTCCTTCCGCATCTCTCTCTCCCTCTCTCTCCCTCTCTCCCTTTCTCTCTCCCCTCTCTTCCTTGCCCTAATACTTCTTTTCGTCTCTCTCTCCACAAGCCCCGCCCCTTCTGCCTTTCCGGAGTTCTTCGCTGGTCCTTGCCGTGTCATTCTGCCTGGAGCCCCTCGTCCAGACATGGCGTGGATCCTCTCTCCGCTCGCGTTCCTCGCAGCCGTCTCAGCATTCGCAGTTCTCGGCCGTGCTGCTGATGTCGCCGTCGCCGATTCGCTCGCCAGCTGCGCCGAGGTACGGTAACGTTTTATTATTATTATTTATTTATTTATTTCCTTTTTCCACAAAATTACTATTATCCTTTCAATAAAAAATAACCAATATTTTTTTTGCAAATGAAGCAATAAACAGATCAAACGAAAAAAAAAGTATTTGAAAAATTAACTTTTAACTATGTACTAATTACTACACTGCACTCCTTGAAGAAGAATCATAACCGAGTATGCAGTATGACTATTTCAATCGCGCAATTGTCTCGACTGGAGAAAATATACAACAGGGCTTGATACACAATATGTCACTATCCAAGGGATAGTCACTTTTCGTCTGCACCTATAGACAAAAGTTTACATCCATGGTTGTGAAGCTTCTAGTACGGTATTTTCCCCACTGAAACATTATTATCAGGAAGATTTAATATGCATTCGTTCAAGCGATGTTTACTCAATTTTATTTTCTTGTAAACAGGTTTTGATTGCCTTCCTTAGAGCTTATCCCACATTACTATTATTACTATTGCATGTAATCCTTCAATCCTGCAACGGTAAAAAATATATGTTTGGGGAACACTGGATATTTCAGTGGGCTATGGTCAGCCAAGTTTTTGGCCTGAGCGTCAAAGATGAATAATATGAAAGGCTTGCTCTTTCTATCTTTCTCTCTCGCTCTCTCTTCCCCATCAATCCCTGATATCCTTATTCGTCCATCTAATTAACGCCTGAGTCTCGGCAATGTTCAAAACAAGATGACGGCCATCCAATGTGTCCAGGGATCTTTTTTCGTTGGCTGGAAGAGGCCTTGTGGATTTGCGTTGCAGTGAGAGAGTGAGAAATATAGAGAGGGAAAACTGGAAAAGTGAGAGATAGTGAGGATGTGGGAGAGAAAGAGAGACAATGAGAAGGTGAGAAAAAGATCAGAGGATGAGAAATGAGATTTGTCCCTCACTTGGCAGTCCAGGAGGTCCATCTCTAGTCTCGCTTTCCCGAAAAGTGACAAAGAGAGAGAGAGAGAGAGAGAGAGAGAGAGAGAGGGAGAGAAGGAGAGATCGAATGAGAGAGTGAGATGAGAGAGAAGACAGAGAAGCCGAAGGTTTGGAAAAAGGGAGGGGGTTGGAAATAGAGGAGAGAGATAGAGATAACAGGAGAGAAGGAGAGACGTAGCCATGAAACCCAAGGAATAGATTCAGAAGGAGATAAAAAGTAAAGAGAACTGAAACAGGAACGAACTCTGGCAAGGTGAGAGAGATTAATTAAGAGATTAGCATGATTTGATTGCGTTTAGCATACAATTGTAACAATGTATGGAGATGAACTCGTTTCCCTTTGCTTCTCTTGTCCTTCTCCACTCTTTTTCTTATGGCTTCTCTCCAAGACTTGCATGACGTCTCCAACTTTAGAAATATGTTTTTATGGTTATCACCGATTTAGTTGAAGTTCCATTGTTTCTGCTCATTTACTTTCATCAGCTGCACCTATCTATGTACATATGCAAACTCAACCAGTCTCTTCTTTCAGAAAAGATGCTTCTTCCATGTCTGTTGTTTCTCTCTCTCTCTCTCTCTCTCTGTCTCCCTCTTTCACACACTCTCTGCATCTCGATCTCTTTGTCCCACTCTGTCTCTATCTCTTTCTTTCTCTGGCACCCTCTCCCTGTTCCTCTCACTTCATTCGCAATTGTAATGAAATGTTCATCGTTTGGCCCCTGAGGTGCCAAGTAGTCAAATAAATTTCCTTTAGCACACGCGCCCTTTGGTTGCCACGAGTGGTGGGAGGAAATAGACATTCGGAACGAGGTGAAAGATGATAACAAAAAAAGGCAACGTGAGCTGGGCTCAGAGAGAGAGAGAGAGAGAGAGTGAGAGAGTGAGAGAGAGAGAGAAAGAGAGAGTGAGAGAGAGACAGAAAGCGACACTAGAGAGAGATAGGGAGAAAGAGAGAGGGAGCGAGAGAGAGAGAGAGAGAGAGCGAAAGGAGAGCCATTCCCGATGATGAGGGAAAATACTCTTTCCTAATGGAACCGCACAGCTGAAACACACGCCAATTAGCCTAAACAAGAAGATAGAGTAAGAACGAAGCAATTTGACTGTTCTGGCTTTCTGCTCTAACCGGAGAAGTTAAAGTCCCTCCGACAATTTGTAGACTACCTGGTGAATTATATATTTTTCCTATTTTTTGATTGATAAGAGAGAAAAAAAGAATTCCAATAGCTACATAGTTTGATCCCAAGCAACACTTTTTTAATTGTAAATATAACTGCGATGAACAATGATGGAGTAATGTATGCAACTGGGATTTTAAACCTTGGAACAAGCTAGAATGCTACATTTGCAACAATTTAATCGACAGGTTTCCTTTTTACTTGTTTTGTTATTATTATAATTAATAATAATAACAAAACACTTAAAAAGGAAACCACATGTAAAATGATAGAAGGAACGGAATATTATGTATCACTGGCCAAGGCTGATTATAAAACTGGCATGACAATGAAGGTTTCCGAATTCATAGTCTCGTCAAAAGATGGCTTTCTTTCGCATTGTCATCTTTCTCTCTCTCTCGTTCTCGTTCTCTCTCCTATTCTTCTTCTTCTCTCTCTCCCTCTCTCTTCTATTACTTTCTCCCTTCTTCTCCCGTTTCGTTATAATAACTTCTTACGTATTCCTAACTCCTTGAAGCGGAAGATACTCCCTTGGCTCATCATTTCTCGTGGGCTTTTTCTTTCGTCCGGCAGATGGCAAATGCAACAAATTCACCGTTGAAAATAAAAGCACCAATGAAATTGAATCATTCACTTTTAAGTGAAAACAAAAGGAATCTCCTGTTTCAGTTTTCCTCATTCTCTTCATGTTCTCTGCCTCTCTCACTTTTGCTTCGCCGTATCATATACTCGTACTCTCTCATTTTGACCTCTCGTTCTCTTTCTCTTTGAAGTCTTACATTAGTTCTTCATCGCTCTTTCACTCTCTCTTGTTCTCTCTTTCTCTCTTCTCTCATTCTCTCTCTCTTTTCCTCTCTCTCTCTCTCTTCCTCTCTCTCTCTTCCTCTCTCTCTCAATCTCTCAATCTTCCTCTCTCTCTCACTCTCTCTCTCTCTTTCTTTCTCTCTCTCTCTCTCTCTCTCTCTCTCTCTCTTCAGCTGACCTCCTCCGGTAGCGTGGACGAGCGTGCTCTCCTCTGTCAGATTGCCGAGTCGACCCAACTCCTCGCCCATCTCGGCGTCCTCGTCAACGAAGGACTCGAGCGGCTGCTCCAAGTCAATGGTGAGGGGAAATAGTGATTTATTTTATATTATTCTATCTTTTTAAAAGAGAAAGAAATTAACGCAAGGGCGAGCGAGCATTTGATTTAGAGGGAGACGCGACTTCAATAGCCAGGAATATTGAAATAGATTGCGGTTGTGTTTCGTGCTCCTATAAAGTTACATACATATTTATTTATCTACACACTTGAAATATTACTTTGGTATTTCATTTTTTCTCTCTCTCTTTCTCCTTAAGAAGTTCTATTTATTTGTCTTTTAAGAAACGAGTGCATATTAATCTACCACTAAGTAAATTTTTGGGCACCATATTTTTTGAGGTCATAGCGCTTAGATGGTGAAATCATGTTTGCTTATTTCGGTAGTTCATATCTTTCTTCATTCCCTCATTGTTCTGGATTGCTAGACAGACAGGTTGGCGTTCGCTATTTCAAATCGTTTCATTTCTTCTTTCCTTGTCATTGATTGCCATTTAATTTCTCTCTCCCTCTCACTTCCTATATTGCTCTCTCTGTTCTCTGTTTGATCTCTTCTCTCCTTTCTCTCTCGTTTTCGCTATCTCTATTCTCTCTCTCTTTTAGTTTCGTTTTTCCCTTCACAGCTTATATCGTGGAATCAATCACATGTTTTGACCTTCTGGCTTCGCCAATGAAGTTACGGATAATAGAAAGTTAATTTTCACACAGTCTCTCCGTTTCTTTCTGTCCTCGCTCTTTATCTCTTTCTTTCACTCTCTCCAATTCTCCGTCTCTCAGGCCTGACTGCCGCGACCGAAGCGGAAGAGGGGGGCGTCGAGAAGCGTAAGCATGAATACCTCCGCTTCGGTAAGCGGAAACATGAGTACCTTCGCTTCGGCAAGAGAAAGCACGAGTACCTTCGCTTTGGCCGCAAGTAATCAATGAAGGATGAAGGAGATATCGATGGATCTGGAGGGATCAAAGATCAATCACACATTTACTAAATCACCTCCCTACCTTCTATACTACAACTACGATATCCTGATTGAGTCATCCGGTGATGTTTTATCAATTCCCAGCCAGAGATCTCCCTCCACCCTTGTCCATTGCTTGTTTTTATTTGCTGCGTAGTCTCCTAACTTCGAAGAACTGTAATATAAATATAAAGCAAAAACTGCGGTAGCAAGAAGAAAACTCTGCTGCAACCTCGTTGATCTCTCCAACGTATTTGATCTCGTGGCATTGATTATATAAGCCAGAGTTAACTCTCTAATTTAATTATTTAATTAATCGATAATGTATCTTACCTATCTTCGCATAATGTCGCTATGAGACCGCGGCGTCTTCTGCTCGCGAAACGAGAAGATGTTTTGCGTGTGCTCATGTAGTGCCGAGATTGAGGATAAAGCGATGTCTCCCGTTTGTTCACAACGACGGGCATGATTGTAGATCAAGTTAAGCAAAAATGAAGGGAGTAAAAATAATGGCCGTAGAATTCTTGGATTCTCACGCATTGTTTAGTTTCTAGCGTGCTCAAAAATCAATGCTCTCTTTCACATTCCGGTGAAGAGATTTAGTTTACAAGTTATAAATAATCCTTTATTTGGCACATACTTAAAGATATGCAAATATACAAAGCAAAATCATATAATATTTACAGGATCACGAAGATAAAATTATTCGTAACAAAATCGAAAACAATAGAGAATCGTGCACTAAAAGGCACAAGGGAAATAGAAGTGTGAAAGATGACATCGAAGAGAATTGATAGAGAGGGCATCGTCACTGAGCTTTTCGCTGAAGAAATGCGTAACTAGTGTTAAAAATTATTGCGAAAATAAAACACAAATTAAATTGTTATTCAAAGCAACTTTCTTCTTTTTCAAACTATCAAAAGATAATGAAATCTCGGACTACGTATCGATTAGCTAGCAAAAGAATGCTTACTGAACATCATATCAATGAGAGCTTAAAGTAAGTAGGCTGAGTAAGGGCGCGTTAGATAGCCATTAAGATCATCATTAAGTGTTTGAGTAATCGTGATAAGAAAGGAAGCAAAAGAAGAGCCTTACCGAATAAAGGCAGTGCGATATACGTGAAATCTGCTGAATTGTTCTAGATTGGGAAAGCTAAAATCACGAGCGAGAGAAAATAATTAAGAAAAGTCATATTAAAAAATTTCTGGGGGGGGGGGGGTACGTGAAGCTGTTAACAGGCCGTTCAGGGCGTGAATTTGGATTAGCTCTCGGTGGTGGTAGCAGTGGAACGAAATGGTATTTTCTCCGAGAAATGATTAATTAGATGCAGTCCTGTTGTCTCCAGTGGCGAATATTGAAGGAGACGGTAGCGAGAGACGAGAGGAGCCGAGTGCGAAAGAGAGAGAGAGAGAGAGAGAGAGAGAGAGAGAGAGAGGCGGATGAGCAGAGAAAGAGGAATATTTGCTCTCTCGTCGTTGGGGAAAGATGCTCTGACCCATTTCACGTCATTTCTCTGTTTCTCTCTCTCTCTTCCTCATGCTCTCTATCTCACTCTCTCACTCTCTCGCTCTCTTATCCGATACCGCATTCTAATGGTACATCACCGATCCGCCTCTGCAAAAAAAAGAAGAAATGAGCTGCTGTTAAAGACTGAAAGTACCGAAAGGTGAAAATGGTGTGCAAATTGTGCAAGCTTTCATTCTGAAGCAGGCGGAATCAGCGAAATAACAATAATAATGTAAAGAAGTTTCGAGAAGAAACTCTGCATTAGAAGATACTTGGAATCGTTGCCGTTTCAAAAGACGTAGGGGGTCATAGGGAGGCCGAAAATGGGTATGTCGATATGATTTATTGGAGCAGGGACGCGGGTAGGAAAGAGATAATCTTATGTTAATGATTACGGGCATGGTGGGGTCTAAGAGGCCGGGGGCTCTGCTCTCTACCGTTGCGAGCCGCCGTTGTAGCCGTACTCGTTGGCGCCGCCGTGGAGGCCGGCGTGCGAGGCGCGAGAGGGACCCACGGCGTACTTGTGCTGGCGCTGCTCGTTCAGCAGCTTCTCTTGCACCACGTTCAGGGCGAAGATCGCCGCAATCACGAGGAAGCACGCCGTAATGATTCCGGCCAGAGCCTGAGCAGAGAGAGGGATAGAGAGAGATAAAGAGAGAGAGGGGGCGAATGGGAAGGAAAAGTTATAGTAAGTAAATAAAAATAAATAAATAATAAATACAATAAAAAAATGAAGCACTCGCCCCGATCCATCCGAACACCTCGCCCGTCTCAATGATCGTACGCTGGCTGATGGTGCCGCCGATGCCGATCACGATGAGCCAGCCCATGATGCCGGCCGTTGCGAAGATTACCTCCTGGAGAGAGAGGGGGAGAGGAAGGGAGAGAGAAAGAAAGCGAGAGATGAGAAGTCGGGGGAGGGACAAGAGAGATAGAGAGAGAGAGAGAGAGAGAGAGAGAGAGAAAGAGAGAAAGAGAGAGATGGAATAGTGGAACGAACAGCCATGGAGTGATTGGTGGACAGGCCGGCTTCATCTCTTCTGTTCAGGACGCAGTAGAGAACGACGGAGGTAATGCAGTAGAGAAGAGTGAGGGCGGAGAAGATGTAGATGATCACAATCTGGAAGGGGAAGGACTTACAAGGAGCAAACGAGAAACTCAAGCGTAATTTATTCGTGTCGATTTTTTCATGAAGTTTGTGAACGCTCCTCAACTTTACAGCTCCACGAGTAATCCAACATTTAATTACTTTTAACTATAAATGCTAAATTTTTGTCTTTTTTATTTTCCCAAATGTCGACTAGCAACGTGGGTAAAAGAGGTGTGTGCCAATTTTGAATTTATTAAAATAAGTTACGTTTTTAAAACTATATTTTCTTTCTTTTGTATAATGCATTTGTCAACAAAACTAATCTTATAGTCTTGCCATACATAAATATTTACTTTAAAAAGAATAAAAATGAACTTCATAGTTGATTGAGATGTATGCAGTGACGTATGTTGGATCTGTCAGGATGAGCACAATGATGACGAGGAGCTGAACAGAGCGGACAATCAAATCACTTTTTTTTTTAATACATATAATTTTTAGATAATATAAAAACTGCGTTTTAAACAAAATAGTGTTGACAATAGAGTGCATATTGATTAGAGGTTGCTGGAAAATATACGGAGAAGACAATTTTATTTTAATTTTTTGAGCCAACCAAACTTCGGTTATATGAGTACGCTATAAATGTATAAATATATTAATAATATTTATATGTCAATATATGCATATTAATATAGTATTTATCTTGCTGTGGTGCATAATTTGTTTACTGGAAGCGGTTTTAATGCATTGCACATCTCGAATCGTAAGTGCAAGCAAATAAAGGAAGGAAGCGAAGATGGAATTCATCGGCAGAGTACGTGTTTGTTTATTGAAGCACATTGCGTACATCCACCAAACCAAATACTCTATCTCTCCTTATTTCTCTTCCTATCACTCTCTTTCTTGCTCTCTATCTCACTCTCTTTTCTTTACTCTTTCTCTATCTTTCTCTCGCTCTCTCTCTTTTGCTTTCTCTCTCTCTCCTTCCGTCTCCATTCACTTCCCCCTTGACCGAACACGTAGTATACTTGATCAGCCGGCTCAAAACAATCATATTGCTAGCAAATCCTGCTACTTTTCTGCTCTGTCTTGCTCGTACATGCTTAGGGATTAATATTATCTTAAGATCGGAGGAATTTGTATCGAATGTAAATAGAGTTCGTCTTTTTTTAATTTTCTAATTTTCAAATTGATTCTAGGGATTGATTGCATCAAACAATAAGAAGGCCATGAAGGACTAAGCCCTTATCAGCGTGCGCCTGAGTCTTTCTATCGACACTGTCACTCAAGGGAAGAATCAATGATAAGTCTATTCAAGTCACTAGTTATCTCTCTCTCTCTCTCTCTCTCTCGCTCACCTTCTTACTTCCCACGACGCCTACATCTCTCTCTAGTCTCTCTCTCTATTCTCTCTCTTTCTATTTCTCCCTCTATTTCCCCCTTAGTCTTCCTTTCCTAGTAACGGATGACTCATAGTATCGGTTTATCACCACATCCACAAGGCTCTACACTGATTCACGCATCGACTGAGTCAATGGAAGATACCGAGAATGGCAACAACGAATGACGTGAAGAATGAGAGAAAGAGAGAGAAGTGAGGATGAAACAGAAACCATTTCGAGACAGAGAGAGAGAGAGAGAGAGAGAGAGAGAGAGAGAGTGTGTGATGATATGAATCTACATACATTGTACAGTATGAAGGACAATGGGTTGCGTGTGAGGCAGCTAATATTAAGCCAACATTCAGAAACGTGTATGAATACGGCTGCAAGCAGCCGAATTATGAAAGATGTGATGCAGCTATTTAAATTTCATGAACGTAATGAATTATGCAAGGGGGCAATGTGTCCCCCTGAGGCGATGATTGGGGCAAGACAGCCGCACTCATGTCGGATTCCCTCTGGGGATGCATTGGGGGACTCCGATCAACTTACAGGGGAAATGTGTATGCTGATGCAAGACCCATGGGATTCATTCAAGCCAGAGAGAGAGTTGGGAGACGCAAATATGACTGTACGGGAGAGAGAGAGAGGCGGTGAGAGAGGGAGAGAGAGGGGGAGAGAGAAACAGAGAGAAAAGGGAACGTGAGGCAGAGAAAATAAGCTTAGAAAATCATCTTTTTATGATTGAGAAAAGAAAAATGACGAACTGACATCAAAAATACACTTTAACTAGAAATAAATCGTTTGAATTTCTCATAAGTGCAAAAAAAATATGACCAACCACAATGAGAATTTTGATGCCGGCGGCAATGACCATCTCGGTTGCCAAGCCCATCTTCTTGTTCTTCTTAATTATAAAATTTTTAAATTTAAATACAGACAAGAAACAATGCGCAAGTTAACAGAGACGCATAAACGATTTATTTCTCTTTCTTATTTTGAGAATCTCTCAATCTTTCTCTTTTGGCTAGATGAGAAATTATTTTTTTTAAAAATTATAAAAAAATATTATTGCGAAACATGTATATTCGCGGCAATATGTACGAAAAATTAACAACTTTATGTTACTGCGTAGCAAGCAAGTAGAGCTTAAAATGAAATTAGTATTATCAATTGATCTGCCCGAAATGAAATCAGGAAAAGAAGAAGGAAAGCAGTGTCACATGAGGGCACTGACGCTTCCTGGGCCTAGTTGTATAGCAGCAGGTGAGAGAGGGCTCTCGGGTGTGCAAAGGGAGCCCCAGGGAGGGAAGAGGAGAGAGAGAGAGTGCTAGAGTGAAAGAGTGAGAGAGAGTGAGAGAGAAAGACAGTGAGAGAGAGGAGGGAGAGAGAGAGGGAACGAGAGCTATAGGCGCAAGCGACTTGCAGTTAACGACAGGAGAGAAGGCGACTGAATCACTCGGCAAACAGTCGCGGAGTGACGCGCAAGCAAGCAGACCTCGCATTCACCTTCTCTGCATCTCTCTCTATCTCTCATCCTCTCTCTCTCTCTCGCTTGTTCTCTCTTCCTCTCACAATCCTTATCTATCTCCCTGAACTACCTTCTTTCTCTTTCCCCTCTCACTCCCTCGCCCTCTTTGAAACATACCGTCTGCTCCTGTCAAATTCCAATTCCGACTCTTTCTCTCTCTCCCTCTCTCTCTCAGAACTTCTATTCTTGCAATCTCCGTCTTCCTGTCTGTACATTACATAATCGATCTTGGTGAAGAAGTCGTCAGAGAAATGCAGGCAGAAAAAGCTGGAGAGATAGCGATGGGTGAAAGGAAAGAGAGCGAGAGAGCGAGAGAGAGAGAGAGAGCGAAAGAGATAGGAGACAGGTAGACAAATAGAAAAACAGAAGGGAGGAGAGTCAAGCTTCTTCTCTTATTGTCCATAATCACTTGCCTTCCACCTTATCATTCTGTTTCTGATGGTGTAGGAAGGACTGAAAGAGACAAAACGAATTGTTAAAACGGAATATTTTTGGCCATTTTGTAAGCTTCATTCGGCAGGTAAATTAAATTGTACACATTTCCATGTTCCCTAATTTTATCAGCGAGAATCTTAAAATATAATGAGGCGTACAAGGAATTCAAAAAATTTTATTTAATAAAAGCAAAAAAGGGCAAAAAAAAACCCAAAAAATATACTCATTTCTTCGCATTGTTCACTCTGCTACAAAGGGAAGAGGTCCCAAAAGTATCCTTACTGGAAATATCCATGGAGTTTAGAAGCCGCTTGTAAAAAACTGATGTTTGAATTCGCGCATGATATTGTGAAATGTTTTGGAAAAGATAACTTGAATGAAAAGGAATGTTTCAAAAATATGTATATAGTACAGGATGCTTACATTTTAATACTAGAAAATAATAACAATATTGCAAATTTTTAAAAACATTTTCTCCTTTATGGTTCAGGCAACTCTACAATGAAATAAATAATCAAAAAAATTTAATGGCTAGCAAATATAGCATCTTATTGGTTAATTTTCATTAAAAAAAAATTACAAATAAGGTAATCGCAGACCATCCCCTGCACAATTCCAAAACTCGGATTCTTTATTCACAGTTTATGGTAAATTAATCGGAAAACTCGTTATATGTAAGTAGTCATCATTTTGGTTACGAATTGTCCTCGTCATTCCCGACTGTTAATATACCGGAGAATAGGCATATACAAATAAGAGAATGAGAAATAATCTAAATATAGACATATTTCTAAATTTGCATAAAAAAGTAATATAAATGTATTAAGCGTAGAAATGTTTTTACAGACCTATTAGCATACAGGGATTTCATTCCTAGGTGGAGGCACAGGGTAGTGGGACACTGTGCACAACGAGTATGAATAGGGAGCAGTTTTTAAGTGCGAGGTGCGGTTTCAATTGGTTCTTCGTGGAAAGACCAGCAAGTCTTTGGAATTTAAAATTAGTAAGTCTATGTACATATTAATGAATTCATTTTATTTAAAATCTTTCGAATGCCGTTCTTGGAGAAAAAAAATGTTTAATATTCATTGAGAATTAATTCTAGTTTTTATCAATTAAATTAAGTCAGTTCATTCAGCAAGAATTACATTAAGATAAAATTCCAGCAAAATTCGGCCAAAAATGAAAAAAATAGAGCCAGCCGCCGCAGAATGTGAACATATTTAGTCATGTCACTGTTCTTCACAGGAGCTCTGATGGAATGCTGCGAGCTGTCGCTGAGGGCGGAGCAGAAAAGGTCGACGCAGATCGTCGACGTTGCGGCCGCACCTCACATTTGTTCATTTATCGGCAAAAAGAAATCAATATAAAAATACTACCTATATAAAAATATAAACATTTCTAGCTCGCATGCAAACCTGCAGATGATTTATTGATTTATGTAGTTACTGACTGTTTGTAAGCATATGAATTAACTTTAAAAGAACCCCATAAAATTAAGGAATAAACGCGCAACGATAAATCGGATAAAAATGAAAAGAAGAAAGTGCTCCAGCTTGCTGACCTTTCCGTCAATGTTCTTGCCTGAAGCATCGGAGAGAGCGGGGGGCGCGAGAACCGGCGACGGCGGAGGGCCGCCGGCCGAGCGACGCGCGCCGGCCAGGCCGCTTAAAGGAATACAGAAAACTTATGATTGAATTCTAGCCTTTTCGCCTGGCAAAAGGGCTCCGAGAGCATGTGTGATTTAGAGAGACGCCGATTATTATTTGAAATGAATTACAGTTGCGTTTCGTGCTCCTTTTTTCGCGCACTTTTAAAGGCAAATTCCAATTCTTACCGCGTGGCCATCGCAGCAAAGCGGGCGCCACTCCCGCCGCCAGGGTAGGTGAGTGTGCCGAAGAAGGAGCTGGTAGACGAGGGAGAAGAAGGAGGAGGGGGCGAAGCAGAAGAGGGAGCAGCCGATGGCGAGGAAAGCCGCGGCGACGCGTTCGCTGAGCCTTGAGATAATAATTATAATAATAATATTATGACAAAAATTTTTTATCGACCCTATTAAAATAACATCTTTGTTGCTTATAAAAATGTAAAACAATTTTTACCAATGATTTAAAAAAAACAATCCGCGCATTTCCAAGGTAGCTCGATCTCTTTAAGCCAAACATTCCCAGGGTGGCTGTATTACCGTGTGATCGCTGCCTTGCCCCTGGATATAATTCATTATAATTGCCTTGCGAGCACTCTAAGTAGCCTTACTAGGAGACTTTTTCAGAATCTTTTTTTTTTGGCTACGTAAAAATCATAAGTGACCGGCAAAGTTCGGATTAGAGACGCGTCTTCGTTGCTGTGCAATTGACATCGCCTCACGGAGGCGGTAGGCGCGTAGCTTAAGAATTATCGATTTTTATTGGTTTTAATTGATTTTATTGATAAGCGAAGTTGTTGTTAATGAAATGATAAACAATTATTTCCCATTTACTATTAATATTAATAGAGATTATAGGTAACATTATTTTTTTGTATAATGGCTTTTATTTCTTAGCTGAAGCAAGACAAACAGAGCACCTGGTTACTGAGCTGCGTCACGGTCGCGGTGCGGTCGTGCAGTTCAGAGTTTTGCTGCCGAATCCGCTCTGCCTGCACGGCGATCTGCTCGGACATTCGCTCGAACGCCGTCGTCACCTCAAGGAGGAGCTGCCAGTGAGGACAGCATGACAACTACCGTACTCTTCACTTCTGCACATTTTCCTACTCTACGGCACTCTATCTACTTTACAAATGCCTCTCGTCCTAGCTAAAGTACCGCATAACACTTTAGAATACGGAATTTATATATTTCATTGATTTATTCTATATGAGCGCAATGAATTACATCGGATTTACAATACAAATTTATTGATATGTTTCTTTGAGACAAATTAGGTCTGTTTACTTGAAAATCGAACATAAAAGATCAAATAAAAACACAAAAAATAAAGTGAATAAAACCCTAGCCTTGCTCTGCAGTAGCTCGTTGTCATGGAGCAGCTGCTCCAACTCGGAGATGCGCGCTTCACTGGTGCTGAGCCGCGCGGCCATCTGCTGCTCGGAGGTGCAGTGGCCGACGTCGAGGAGGCGGCGGGCGTCTGCTCATTTACTCTTTTCTTTATTTTTGATTGACATATTCAATTTTACTTATTTCGTATTAAATTATTTGACTTCTCATATTTTATTTTAATAAGAGTATTTTTAGTTGCATTATTTTAAATGTAAAGAATATTTTTCCAGATCTCTCGCTCTCTCTCTCGCTGTCTGTGTATCCGTATCAATCTTGCTAGCTTCCTCCTATTCTCTCCTTCTCTCTCTCACTCTCTCTCACTTCCTCTCTCTCTCCCTCACCCCTGAGTCGATGACTCAGCCGGTCGATCTCGCCGTGCAGGCCGCGCAGCATGGCAGTGCTTTCGCTCTGCAAGAATGCTATCTGCGCTGCTTCATGCCTCCGCCACTCTTCGTCTCGTGATCGCAACGCGACCGCGACGCGTCTCTCCAGCTCGTCCTCGCTCAGGACGGTCGTGGGGGGTGCCTAGATGTGCTTACAATCAGTTTAAATTTATTAAAATTAAAATTTATTTTATTAAAATTCTCTGAAAAATTTTTCTGGAAAGGAAACTAATTCCTTTAGCATCAAAATAGGATTATTCTTACATTATACATATTTTATTGTTACATATAAAACTTAAAAAATTAACTTGCAGTGCTAATGTCCTGAAGAGACGACGGTCGATCATCCTGGCCATTCTCCTCGTTCTGCGAGGAGCTCGAGGAAGGCGACCGCTGCAGCCGTTTACTGGACTCATCGCGGGAAGGAGTGGAAGGAGTGCCTGGGGCGCCTTTCGGAGAGGCCGCGGAAGAAGACGAGGAAGAAGGAGCAAACGCACCCGCCTTGCACGTGAAGGAGCCTAAATTAAGTTAATTTAATTACTCTGTTTCTATCTCTTCTTTTCAATAAAATAAATTTAAATAAAAAATACCACTACATAAAAGTTAGTAGGTTGAAACACTCTTGAGGAAGAAAAAGAAAGAGAGAAGAAGAACAAAAAGTTTCGCAAAAAAGTCATTTAGAGTACCGCTCAACAACCAGGGGTGCAGGAAATTTCTGAACTTTTGGAAAGTTCTTTTGTAACAAAAAAAATTTTAGTGGCAAAGTTTTCGAGGCATGAAATCCGGCAATCTGGACTTTAAAACTTCATTATCGAAAAACGCATGTGCATAAATCTAAATACGCAGTTTAAGTCGACATGCGTTTATCAAGGAACGTACAATTTTATCGGACATTTGGGAACTCTCCGAAATTTCAAACCCGTAAAACTTCTCATCAATATATGCATCCACAGGGATAGTTGGATACAACATAAGCGCAATGTAAATTAGAACCCCGTAATGATAAATAATTGACGCGAGGATGGAGAACTGTTTGTTCTGCTGGTATTTCGAATGATATTCTATGTACATGTGTAAATTTAGGAGAAGCTGGCACCCCCCCCCCCCCCCACCCCCGGATTGTGTCATCTTCTATGTATATCCTCACTATTTCAATGGAGATCGCAGGGAGATATCTGCGCTCCTTCAATAGAGAAGATTATGATGCCAATTATAAATTTGGCGACAATATCTCACCCTCTTTCAACTTACTAACTCCTTCTCCTTCTCTCTTTCCCCTCTCTCTCTGTCTCTCTCTCTCTCTCTCTGTCTCTCTCTCTTTCTCTCTTTCACTTTCTCTCTATCTCTCTCTTCTCGCTCTCGCGCTCTCTCTCTCTCTCTCAACTTATACACTCTCGATCTCTCATCCTCTCTCTCTCTCACATATGTACAATCCTAAACTTCTCTGTCATGTGCTCATTAATGTAGAATGCAATGACCACATGTCACTGAATATCTACGAATCTGCCCAACTCCCCCTTCTCCTTAGCTCTCCCTTTGACTTTCTCTATCCTTCTCTCTCTTCTCTTTAACTCATTTCTCCCTCTTTCTTCTCCAGCTCTCTTCTCCCTCTCTCTCTTCTCTCTCTCCTCTCGCTGTCTTTTCTCCATCTCTCTCCTAACCAACGCCTTTTCGCATGAATCAACGACCACCCATCGTACCATTCTGTTGATGCGACGGCTGCTCTGACTTCCGGTATCACGATCTCTCTCCCCTCTCTCATTCTCTCTCATTCTCTCTCTCTCCAATCTCATTCCCTTGGCTTTTTAGTTGCATGTCACGAGCTGGCCAAATAAGATTGGGCAGAAGTCGACCAGACTCCCGGCACTCGATTAACAACAAGTAGTGAGATGAGATGATGGCCGAATATGGAAGATGTGAGATTGTTAGAGAGAGAGGGAGAGAGGGAGAGAACGAAGTAGATTATGCAGCGATAGATAAAGTGAAAGATAAGGTAGAGACAGAGAGAAGGAGGGAGTGAGATAGATACTTTCTCTGGTGTGAGAACCATGTCATTAACATGCGCACTTTCCTCGTGCACTCATATCAGGGATGGAAGAAAAGTCTGAGAGTGAGACAGGGAGACAGAGAGTGAGATAAACAGATGAAAAAGGGGGAAGAGAAGGCGAGAGAGTGAGAGAAAGAGAGAAAAAGGGGAAGAGAAGGAGAGAGAGTGAGAGAAAGAGAGAGAGAAAGGGGGAAGAGAAGGTGAGAGAGTGAGAGAAAGAGAGAAAAAAGGGGGAAGAGAAGGCGAGAGAGTGAGAGAAAGAGAGAGAAAAGGGGGAAGAGAAGGCGAGAGAGTGAGAGAAAGAGAGAAAAAGGTTGAAGAGAAGGCGAGAGAGTGTGAGAAAGAGAAAAAATTCTAGCAGAAGAAAAAAGGATGCGAGAAGAGCACTTGAGCTTGGAAAAAAGCCAAAGATAGAAACGCATGATAAGGTCAGAGGTGCAATTATCGCATTGCAGAGCTAAAGCGAGAACCTGGAGCTTACCAACATGGAGTCAATTCGACTCTGATTAATTTATTTATCACTCGCTTTATCTCCCTCTTTCGTTTATCTCTTTCTCCGTCTTGCTATCTTTCTATCTTTATACCTCAATCTATGTTTGAATCTCTTGTTTTTCTTTCCATTTAGTCGAAGCTCTCACACTTGCCTTGCCCTTTCATAGTGTCTTCAACTCGTCGCCCAGTTCTCTTTTCCCCTCTCATTATGGAGTCAGCCCAGTCCACTTCTAACAAGAAGACGATACCTAATGCACTTGCCCTGCCATCAGTTTCAGAGAATTATGAAGGTAACGAAATTTGATAAAATTTATAAAGTACAATACGTGCTCTACTATTATTTCTGTCGTTTTCTCTCTCTGTCCTTCTCTCTCTCGTTCTCTCTCTCTCTATCTTGTGTCTATCTCCCTGAGGCGATTCCCTCCACGTCATATATGTATGTATGCATATGCATCACAAGTATTCCCCCTCCCCCGACAAATTAAATCCATAAACTCAATAACCTCGTCAGTTAACCAAAATTGAATAAAATATTGAAAAGCAAACTGAAAGGAGAGATCGAGTGAGTGAAGGAGACAATGGAAGATATAGAGAGAAAAGTTTGAAAAGATTCAGAGATTGCCTAAAGAAGGTTGCTAACTTCACATCCCAAGAGAGATTCGATGATGACGAATTTTGACACAGGGAAGCGAAAACTAAATTGATAGCAGCCATTATGCCGCACGCTTTTTTGCTTTTCGACCGATTTGTCGCACACTTTTCTGCGCGGCTTTTCTTCTTTTGTGCGTGGCCATTTCAATGCACATAGAGACATGCATTGGAAATTGAAAATGGGGAGTGCCAGAGACCGGAAACAGACTAGAGGCTAATAATCACGCTTTTCCATTTCCGGGCCATTCTCTCTCTCTCTCTCTCTCGCTTTTTTCTCTCTGTCGTGCTCTATTTATCTCTCACTCTCTTTATTTCTGCTCTTATTTCAATCTTTCTCTCTCTCTGTCCTGCCCTCTCTCCATAATTCATGGACAGAATTTGACACACGCTACTCGAAGATCAAAGTCAATGAAAATTTGTTAGTTTAATATTTAAAATCTCCTTATATTTTAATAGTTAAAATCTTTAGATTTTAAACCGCTGAAAAATCTCAGCTCTCAGCACAAACCGAGAGGAAAAATCGGAATTGCCATATGTATTTAATATCCAATGGAAAATCATAAAATAAAATCTGTTATGAGCTGTTAAGAAGTAGTTAAGAGGGAGAGAGGAAGAGAGAGAGAGAGAGAGAGAGAGAGCGAAAGAGAGAGAGAGAGAGAGAGACCGTCTGACTGACCAGCGGGCAAAGTCGCCGGCGGTGCCTGAGGCTGCGGTGGTGGCCGCTTCACGGCGAGGGTGGACATCAGCTGATGAGAAGGAGAGACTGAGCGAAGAGAAGAGAGGGAGAGAGTGCGGGAGCGAGAGCGAAACAAACATAGAGAGTGAGAGAACGCGGAATAGAGAAGCGAAGAAACGAAAGTGGTCTATGGAAGACCGATCCTAGGCATCTTCCATGATGGATATGTCCGAGCATAATATCAAGACAACACGCACTGGACACTCTCACTCTCGCTCTCTCTGCCTATGTCACTCTCGCTCTCTCCGCCTCTCCCACTCTCGCTCTCTCTGCCTCTCTCACTCATTTCCTCAAGATATCTCTCACTCTTTTCTATCTTTCCCTTTCCCTATTTCTCTCTCTCACTCTGCATTTCTCTTGCTACTTCCTGCCAGCTGCGACAGAGTGCAGAGGGACGAGTAAGGCAAGTGAAAGAACACCCACCCGACTGCGTCGAAAATCGCTCAACATACTTTTATTTCCTTCGCACTCTCTTTCTCTCGGTCTTTCTCTCTTTCTCCCTCATTCCCTTTATCTCGTCTTCTTTCCTCTTTCACTCTCTCTCCCTCACACACACACACACACACTCTCTCTCTCTCTCTCTCTCTCTCTCTCTCTCTCTCGTTTTTTTCCCTCCGTCCACTACCGCAACGCGCCAGCGACCACGCGCCGAAGCGGCTGGCCTGTGTCAGTCAGAAGGGGCTTGTTCAGTTGGTCGAACAAGTCAAGGCAGGGTAGAGGGAGAGAGAGAGAGAGAGAGAGAGAGAGAGAGAGAGAGAAGGGAGAGAGAGAGACATCGTGAGAGAGAGAGAAGGAGAGAATGAGAAAAAGAGCGGAAAAAGAGGAACGAGAGGAATGAGAATAAAGAGAGGAAATACAGGAAAGCGATAAAAGAGAGAAGAGGGAAAGAGATGTTAGAGAGAATGTTTACATTATAGAATGAAAAGAACAGAAGATAAGGTAATACCGAGGAAATATGAAAGAGAGAGTTTCAGAGAGATAGAGATCGAGAGAGAGAGAGAGAGAAAGAGAGATATATGGAGAGATGGGAAAAGAGACAGAGAAAGTGAGTGAAAGCTGTTTCGGTTGTGTACATGTAACACTTGCACGGAAGTGCTCTCAATGCCTAAGGAGCTCTCAAAATTGGACAAACTTGACGAAATCGAGCAGAATAATACATAACGAGAGAGGTTCTCATAAGGGGAGGGAATGAGAGAAAGATAGACAGAGAAAGAGAGAGAGAGAGCGAGAGAGAGAGAAAGAGAGGGAGAGAGAGAGAGAGACAAAGACTAACAAAGGGCCAGACGGTGAAGTGTGACGCTCGACAGGTTCTGGCACGTAGAGAGGAAGAGGTAAGGGGAAGCAATGGAGTATATGAGGGAAAAGAATGAACGAGTGTTGTCATGGATCATTCTCTCTCTCCTTTCACTCTCTCTCTCTCTCTCCATCTCTCTCTCTCGAGCTGTTTAACGTGGCAGGAACGGCGAGAGAACGAAAAAGAGAAAGCATAAACGAGAGAAAGGGAGGTCGAGGCAACAGATAGATAGGCAGATCGTGAGAATGAATCCACTCATTGATATGTGAGCTTTGGCAAGAGTGCGTGCCAGGGCGAGGAGCTCTTCCGGCGTCCGCATTCCTGTGCCGCTTTCCTCCTTCACGCGAATCATACCAGCTGATTCGCGTGAAGGAGGAAGGGATACAAGAGAGTGAGAGAGAAAGGAGAGAAGGGATTGAGAAAGACATTCGACAAAGGGAAAGAGAGGGAAATAAAGAGAGAGATGTAGAGAAATAGAGAGAGAGAGAGTGAGAAAGAAAGAGAAATAGGGAGAACGAGAAAGAGTGAGAGAGATATAGAAATAGAGAGAGAGAGGGAGCGAAGCTGAAAGAGAAAGAGAGAGGAGACAGATAGAGAAAGAGAGAGAGAGAGAGAGAGAACGACGGCATCAGACTTGCACGATCGTGGTCGCAACATGGCTGGCACGAGTGGTCTCTCTCTCTCGCTCATGCTTCTCTTTCTTTCTCTTCCTCTATCTGTCTCACTTTCTCTCTCTCTCTCTCTCTCACTCTCTGTCTCTCTCTGTCTCTATCGCTCTTTCTGTATCTGCATTCTTATCTTCACAGGTCCAAAGACTTCTTTTATGGAAACTAACGCAGATTCGTATAAACAAGGTCTTGTGGGATTTGTAAGCAGAATAGAAATATTTTTAACGCCGTTTTTCTACCTCTTTAAGGGTGATATCGCATCCACCCCGCTCAGTGTTATTGTGTTGATTTCTACAACCTTTTCAATGAGCCATCCTTTTATACGTATCCCAATATTATTAAATTCCCGAAAAAATACTACTATCAGTACAGCTATCAAGCGTAGAATATGTTCAAATCAAATTAATTACAATAATTTAAATTGACTCGATTGAGGACGGTGATTTGATTTCGCATTATTCTTCTTAAATTCAATATATACTCAAACAGTTTTTGTTCAATAATGAGCACATCCTTTTTGTTGCCTTTATTAATTATAGTCAACTTTCAAGTAATGATGTAATTAGTCTCTCCAAAAGGTTAAAGACGATATCGACCAGATCGGGGCACTGAAGAATAAGATTAAGTCGGTGTGCGGCAAGCTGTTGTCCCTCGTCGCCGACGCGTGCAAGACCCTCGAAAGTTATTATTATTATTATTATATATATACATATATACATTTTTTAAAGTTATTTATTTATAGTATTTGCTGCTTTTCACTGTTGGTGTATTGGGATGCACGACTTACTATTAACGTGTACATTTACTACAGTAAAGCAATTTTATAGAATTATCTTTTTAAAAAGTTTAATTAATTACATCTGGCTATTAGGTAAATTTTTTCAAGCTTTAAGATGTTTCCCAGCCATTAAACTTTTGAATTTCGCGCGATTCAGTGCCTGCGCAGCGGCGCTGAATCACGCGAAATATCTACGCGTCATCTAACAAAAAGATATAGGCATTCCAAAATATTTACACTTTAATCCTTATGAGAAAGAAAGCTCCAATGGCCACATTTATCTTCTTTTATCAGGCAGGGTATGGTGATATGTGGTATTCTCTACTTTTTCTCATCTTCCTTGTCTTCCTCCTTTTCATCCTTCTTTTCCTCCTTCTCTTTCTTATCCTCCTTCCCTTCTTCCTTCTTTTCTTCTTTCTTCTCTTACTTCTCTTCTTTCTTCTCTTCCTTTTTCTCTTCCTTCTTCTCTTCTTTCTTCACTTCCTTCTTTTCCTCCTTCTTTTCTTCCTTCTTTTCTTCCTTCTTTTCCTCCTTCTTTTCCTCCTTCTTCGCATCCTTGTCATCCTGAATATTTTTCATTATTGTTTCTAAAAGATTTTTTTAAATACCAAATCTTTCACAATATGATTTAGAAGAGAAAATAGGTTAACAGTTTAAACTCGCCTTCTTTCCGTCTTCCTTCTTCTCTTCTTCGACCTCGAAAACGCAGCGGAAACGGACGACTCCGGCTACTTTGGCCTCCTTCCAGATCTTAAAAAAGATATCGAATTATGTTTTACTATTATATATATTAGATATAATCATAGAAGAAAGATAAGCCGAATTCCAGTGCCACAGTACATCTTTCGCTGCCTTCTTCTCCAGCTTCTCGTCGAGGTCCGCGTGGTAGAAGGCGAAGAAGTGCTTGCTCGCATCGGCCGGCTTCGTCTTGCTGATGAAGCTGACCTTGATCTTCGTCTGCAAACGAGTATTTTGCGTTCATTTTGAATTTTATTGCAATATCTATAAATACAGCAATAAGCAGAGCGATCTTGCCTTTTCACCAGCTGGGATGGTCCCAAGGGGCGGGCGGACGCGGAAGATGTCGTTGTCGGTCACTTTCACCTGCATTATTGTGAAAAAATTAGCTTAAGAAATGTTCTGAATGTGAGCTGGAAAAGGCGAACATTTTGCATTAATTTTCTTCTTAGATTTCAAGTCTTCTTTTTGGTTGCTTATGGAAAATTTTTGGAAAACCAAAATATTTATTAGGACCATAAATCTCGTAAAACTAGGGCCTTTTTATTCAGATAATTTTGATCTTTGGTCACTGCTCCTTGTCGAATCACCTTGAATGCGACCTTCTTGTCGGTGTTCTTCGTGAGGGTGCGCTCGAGGGAAATGCCGCCCGGGGCACCCGCCTTGCCCTTGAAGACGAGCGGGCCTTCAGGATCCATCGGCAGCTGGAATCACAAGTTTATTCTTTTATTGACTTGACAACGGAATATGTAAATATATATTATTGATTATTGCCATTCTCTTAAAGTGAACCTCTTTTTGTGCACCATAACATTTTTTTTTATTAAAGAAAGACCTTGAAATCCGGCTCGCCGGCCTTATTAGGCAAGTTCTTGGCATCCTTTTCTTCTTTCTTCTGCCCCTTGTCCTCCTTCTTTTCTTCCTTTTTCTCTTCTTTGTTCTCTTCTTTCTTGCCTTCAGCCTTCTGAGGTGTCGATTTCGCCATGTTGACACTGAAACGGTAAAAGGTATTTCTTTTTAATAACTTCTTTTGTTCTTTCAAATTAATTGAAATTGTTGTAGACCAGAAAATATTTCTTGCATTTCAAATAAAAAGGGAATGTCACGAGGAAAAGCTTTTTTTTTTTAATATATTTGGTTAAGGGGAGGAGTTAATCGGGAGTATAGAATCTGCCAACAGTGAAATTGATGTGTCGACCGGCTGGAAGCGCTGACTGCTAAGCACAATGAGGAGAGTGAAGAGTGAATGGATTTCAGCAGTTCCTTCGCCTTTTAAAGGGTTCAGAAGGAAAAGTGCAGCCAATTCAGAAGGATCCAGAAGGAAAAGTGCATGCAAAATTATTACGTGATTTCTTTTGTAGTTCAAGCGAAAAGAAACTTAGGAAAGTCATTCTTCTTCCACTTTTTCATGCAAATCTTTCATGAAGACGAATGCCGCGAAAATGCCGTTCAAGAAAGAGATAAAGTTCAAAAGTTAAGTTTGGTAAAACTTAAAAGTTCGAAGTCTTTTCAAGTTATTTTAATTTTCATTCCAAAGTACAAATTGCGAAATTTACAATCCACAAGGCGAGAAAGCATCCGCTGCAGCCATTTCACAGCTGTCTTCCGTTGCTGGTCAGTCGGGTCCTTCATCGCTCTCATCTTTTTCGTCTATATTTGACCCTGAAATGGGTGCTATGTTACTTGGGGGGGGGGCCAGTATACTTTTTTTTTTCCTTTTCGCTCAAATCGTGCACAGGGGGGTTCTCGAGCATGGGGAACACGAATATCACGTTTGTTTTGCGCTTGCATGCAGTTACAAAGTTACCGTACTTAACTAGTAAAAGCCTCTCACGTGTTTGCACTGTGTTTTGCGCGTTAAGACCATGACCATGCCGGACAAGAGTGACAACGACATAAATATATTTACAACATGCTTCCATTAACACATAAAACGCATTGCTTCTAATTATTATTACAATATTTACAAATTTGAGAGTGAGAGAGGAATGAGAGCGCGCTTATGTAAGTGGGTAACGCTTTGCGATCTCTCGCCACAACTCATAGAGTAAGTCCTCGCTATTCTTTTCCCACTTCCAAAGGATCTCCATGAAGTGGTCGGCCCACTGTTCGCCCTTCAATCCATTGCGTGTGCGGAGCTTCCTCTTGAACTGGCTCCACAAGCACTCGATGCGTTGCGTGTGGACACCGGTCACAGGGTTCACAAAATTGACACTGTGGTTCACCGTGCGGTGGGTGTATCCCAGATTGCCAAGGTTGGCATAACCAGCCCATTGGTCCGTGAGGAGAATCCCACCGGGGGCAACGTGTCTCTGAATGATCGCCTGAAGGGTGGCCGCGTTGCGTCGGCCTGTGATCTCAAAGAAGGCCATGCGAGTGCCGTCTTGGATGCCTCCGACCAGCCAATCCTTGCGGACAAGGCGCCCCTGGTTAAACTTGCGACGGACGACACATGTTTCGTCAAGCTGCACAACCGTACCCGGACCCCCCATGCGACGAACCGGATTCAGTGTGTAGTACTCAACCTGTAATCTCTCTCTCTTTCTCTCTTTCTCTCTCTCTCTCTTTTCTGTTCGCTAACTAACGAGAATATCCCTGAACCATTGGTTGTACTGCACAACGGTCCTCGGGGATATCTGGCATGACCGGGCCATTTCCGCGACCCCTCCCATATCGTTAATGTACAAATAGGAGAGCAGGAAGACCTTCTGGCGGTCGGCGTGGCATCTCTGAAAGAACGTGTCGACGTAGATGCCAACCTTGCGGTTAGCCAGACGACGACACGTGCGCACGTTACACTCGAACTTTCTCCTGATAGTAGAAACTTTCGATTACTTCTTCAACCCTTTCACCACACCGAAGAGCATTGGGATCGCTCGGGGTGATAGTCCTCGGCCCGCCACAAATTGGGCAGGGCCTGTTCGTCCAAAGAAGTGCCCTTTCCGCTATGAAGGTGTCGAAGTCAGCGCTCGACATGAACGCAAGTTCAGGCCATGACGAGAAGAGATTAAAGTCGCGGAGGGAGAGCATATGCGCTTGGGCATTCATATTTGCCGTAAAAACGGAATAACTGAACGGGTCCCACTTCCGGGGCGCTTATATACCTCTTACTAGCGAGGGATGGGTGGTAGAGCAATGAGTAACTTAGAGAGTGAGTGGCCTCTGCCGGGATGATCTACGCCATCGGTTATGAGGGAGAGGCAACACGAATTGCTATCTACCAACACACTGACTCACAGAGTCAAAAGATCAGACAACATGTATAACATACATGATCTAGCTAACACCTCTAATGTACGGTAACTTTTTTTATACGCATAGGAGTACAAAACAAACGTGATATTCGTGTTCCCCATGCTCGAGAACCCCCCTGTGCACGATTTGAGCGAAAAGGAAAAAAAAAGTATGCTGGCCCCCCCCAAGTAACATAGCACCGAAATGTTTTATTAAATACATATCTCTTCGATCGGTTTTGAGAGCTACAACGGTCACTCATTTTAACAACAATGTTAAAAAAAATACCTGATTGAAAATAAATAAGGTTTAGATTAATTTTAACAACAGATTAAGGTTGATTCGAGAATGAGCGACGGAATGGGTGATACCGAACTGCCTGGAGGTCCGTTCAAGACTATTCTCACCTCTCTCTTCCCCTTCACCGCGGCCTTCCTCCTTGCGCTCTGCTCGGTTCGGCTTCAATTTCACTTCTCGGCCAGAGATGGTAAATGACCCAAAAATTTTGGGCCGGCCCGGCCCGAACCATTTCTGGGCCCTAAAATTTTGGGCCCGGTCCGGCCCGGCTCGGCCCGTTTGAGCCCGATTTTCAAAAAAAATTCTGGGAAAAAAGTCCGACGAGTTACAAAGTGTTTTGAAATACAGAATTTTTCATGCTCGGGCTACGAACATTCATTTTAATGTATATAAAAAAGACTTTTAGGGGGAAAAATAAATAAATGAAGAAAGTATTGCTCTTAACAATGCCACCAGTCGTCCAGACTGGACGACATTGTGTGCTAATCGGGCCCAATCGGGCTCACGGGCCCGCCCAACTTTTTTGGGCCCGGCCCGGCCCGGCCCGGGGCCCTGGGAAATTGGGCCGGCCCGGCCCGCGGGCCCGCCAGGGCCGGGCAGGGCCGGGCCGTTACCATCTCTGTTCTCGGCACATTTTCGAGAGAAAACAAGAATTTTGAATGAACAACACGGTGGTTACGTGATCTAAACTGAAAGGCTTACCGTAAGACGCTGAATGAAAGTTGCGTTTCTCGCGAGTAAGCAGCACTTTAAGCACTTTAAAGGCAGTGGTCAGAAGGAACTTATAATAAAAAAAGAGGAAAGTACTCATAAAGTGCAGAGATGAAAAAATACAGTGTATAAAGTATATTGCACTTTCATTATAGAGAGGGAACTCTCTATTAATTCCTTCTATTTACAGAAGAAGAAGCCGGCGAAAGCGACCGCTTCGAAAGCCGCTCCTCCGAAAGTGACTGGAAAAAAGGAGGAAAAGGATGAGGACGAAGAAGACAAGGAAGGCGAGCCAGAAGCTTCAGTCCATTCGACATCTTTTCTTTCTTCTGAAATCCGAAAGCTACATATCATAAATCGAGTTAAACACTTTGTATTTTTTAGCAGGCGGAGGAAAGACGCCTGCAGACGCAGTGAAGACGCCTGCAGATGGAGCGAAGACGCCTGGTGATGGAATCAAGCCTCCAGCAGCCGGAGGAATGGCCGGTGGGGTTTCGATTCAGCAAAATTAATCTTAAATTTCACATATGTTGATACACAAAATACAGTGTTAATTAAAACCAAATATTTAAAACTACCTCACAGAATAATAATTTAACATTTTACAGGAACCCACGACCCGAATTATCAGACGCTGGCGGCAGAAGCCAACAGAGTTGCCGACCTCGCCTTTCTTCTCTCTTCATTTCCTCCCTTCCATCTCTCAATCGCTCTCCGATTGCACCCTTCCATGTCCACGATAAAGAGGTAGATTGTAATCGCACAACGTCTAGTAGTCAAGATGGCCAGAAAATGCCCAATAAAGTAAAAAAAATATGCATCATTCGACAGCTACAGAGAATCCGGATATTTCGGACATGAGAGAAATGGGTCTAAATGTGCTGTACCGCCCAACAACATGGGGGTGCAGCTTCGGGTTTCCAAAATGCTGGGCAAAATGATAAAAAAAAAATGAATCCAAAATGATAAAATTGGGCGTCTCTCGATCAACGCGTCGATTGGTTTGCATATTTAGATTCAGAGCAACCATTATAATGTCCTTATTTCATCTAGCTACATACATATATGTATAAATACATATACATGCCCTTTTTCTTCTTCGTTATCGATCTGCAATCATTTTATGAATTATTATCAATAATAAAAAAAACCAATGAATCAAGTTAAAGGAGCTGTCCATGGAGATTACAATGTTACTGAATTTTTTGTTAATACTCTCCGGTCCAACTAGAAACATCATTAGGAAAAGTGAGAATGCGTCCTGAAGGGGCCCTGAGGAGAAAAACCACATTTTCCCTCGCCGTACTGTAGAATTTAGGGAGTGACGTCATCACCCGAAGGTGAAAACTAGGTGCGAAGCGGCAAGCCACGCTTGAGATTCGAGGGAAGAGAAGAGAGGCAGAGAGAAAAAGGCTCACAAAGTCTAGTTTGTAGTGATGGATACTGTGCTAGCATACCGCCAAAACTTTTTACAATATCTTGCGCGAATTCAAACGTTAGTTCTGCACAAGCGGCTTTCAAACTCCATGGATAGTTCCTTTAAAAAAGGGTAAATGTGGGCTTCGGTACAAGCTGTATTTCGTCGTTTTTCAAAAGGTCTTCTGTACAAGTTGGTCTTTGAATTGCAGAAGCCAACAGAGTTGCCGACATCGCCTGGTATGTCCTATGCTATGCACTTAAAGGAGGTATCCGGGGAATAATTAACCAATGTTTTGTTCTATGTGGATAAGTTCATCTTGTCGTAAAACATATATCCAGAAAGTTTGAGCGATTTTCTTCCATTACATTCTGAGCAATAGTAACGTGAAGACTGGCGGGTTGAGAATTAGATACGGTAGTTCAGAGCTGCCCTCCTATTTCACATGCTCTCTCGACCTAGCGACAGGCAACTTTATGAGCGCGCGCATTCAAACTGGTTCTCTAGCGCTACTGTATAATTATTCGCCGGATACTTCCTTTAAATTTGCCGATATAAAAAAAAGAAGAAGAAATAATGAGAAGACGGTTGATGTACAGCAAAACAATGTCTTCCTATGAGCAGTAAATAGTTTGATTTCGCCTACAACTCGTCACACTGTAGCATGATTCATATCCTGAAAGGCAAGCATTATATAATAATAATAACCTCATAATAATATCTTTATACTAGGACATTTCATTCTACTCTCTAAATGTTTTTTTAAAGGAGCAGTTCAATCAATAATTAATATTTGGTTTGTAGCTATTAACCACCCTTCAATTTCACTCGTTCTCTAACCAGCAGAAGGGCCAAATATTTTAGGGCGCGCGTTCAAAATGATCCTAATGCACTACTGTTGAATCATATAGTGCATTTTCCTTTAGTTTTAATTATTTGCTCTGTATTGTTCGTTATCTCCCATCATAGACGACACCATCCTTCCTACCCACTCTCTCTCTCTCTATGTATCTCTATCTCTCTCTCTTTCTCTCTATCTCTCTCTCTCTTTCTCTCTCTCTCTCTCTCTCTCTCCCTTTTCCTCTCTCTGTATCTCTCTCTACCTCTTTCTCTCTCTCTCTATCTCTCTCTCTCTCTCTCTCTCTCTCTCTCTCCCATTCGTATCCCGCAAGCAAGTTGACATTCGGCCATATAACATTTATGTGTGCATCATGCAATCGACCAGATCCAACGATAACTTGGAAAAACATTTTCAATTTATTTTTTAAACAGAATTTTTTTTAGAAATGGTGGCAGAACCTTATTTTTTTTATTAGAGTGGCTGGATGCAGTGAGCTCAAAAATAATAGCGCGCTCATACAAAGCGCACAGTCCAAAGAGGCCAGGACATTTTTGTCCGTCTCGCAGTGCCAAGAAGTAATGGAGAATAGAGAGGAAAGTGGAGAGAGGAACAGATTGTCAAACTCATCACAAATGTTTTGTAAGATGAAGAATGTTTGACCCTTTAAGTGCGTCACTATAATGTGGTTAGTTCTCGTATTTCAATCCAAGGAAGCGTAAGAAAATCACTCTTCTTCTACTTTTTCATGTACAATCTCGCATCTAAATATTCATAATTTCTTAATTTCCATTGGTCGTCAGACTAACGTGATTCTTAGTTGAGATTTTCATAACCCCGACGGTATTCTGGCTTCCTCAAATATCTACGTGCCGGAGAATGAGGAATACGCGTCTGTGCGCATGCTTCTGCTGTTAGTTGGCACAGAATATTTTACATTACCGGACTCTATTGTTTTTTTTTACTAAGTGTTTTTTAGTGACCTGAATTTTATTGAATGAATTTTAACATAAGCTTCTTTTCTCGCTCATCTTCTTAGGATACTTCCGTGCACAATTGAACTGATAAATTTATTTAATTTTATTTGTTTACCTCCCATGCTACAATGACGAAGCTCTCCTTCAGACTTTATGCTCAGACAGGCAAGGGAGGGAAGTTCTCTCTCGCCTCTCCTTGCGCTCCTCTCCTCTCACGCTCTCTCGCCTCTCCTTGCTCTCCTCTCCTCTCTCACTTCTTCTTCGGCTGGCTCTTCTTGATCTGCGCCTTGTTGTCCTTCTTCGTCTTCAACCACGACGGCAGGAGACCCTTCTTCGACTTATTCCTGAACAATCAATCTTTGGTTGAGCTTGGACATTTCTCCAAGAACAAGTAAAATTCAAAGTGAAGGGATGCTGACTCGGCTGGCTTTTTGGTTCCGGGGCCGGCGGACTTATTCGGAGCAGCCGTCGACTTGATCGACTTCGTAGAGGCCGCCTTTGACTTGTACGAAGCAGAAGTGGACTTCGAGGAGGCCTTCGAGGAACACTGCAACGAATGCAAAACACTAAAAGAAAAAAAGAAAATATAATTTTTAAATATTGATTTCTTCACAATTAGATGCTTGTAAAGTAAAACCTTGCTGCTCTTGGACTGGCTGAGGTCGTTCTTGGAGTGGCGACTGGACGGGCGATCCACTGAAAGGGAAAAGAAAGAGTGAACATATCCCTCCCCTTTTCTCTTCGCCTCCTCTCACCTTTCACATCTCCGCTCTTGCCGGGGTCGTTCTTGTAGAGGATCCGCTTGCTAGGCTCGGACCTGAAAGGAGAGTTTTGAAGTGGCCAAGGGGGTCGACACAGGGAATGACCAACATTGGCATTCGGACAGGAGTGGAGGGCGGAAGGGCGGGGGCGGAGCCGCAGCGAGGGCCGACCGCGTGGCCCGTGCAGACGCGCGAGCCATGCCCGCTCTCCAAGGCACGCACCACCACCGCCGTGTTCTGTAATTCTCTCTTCTTATATACCGTATCGATAAGTGATAGGAAGACTATCCTCGGCAGTGAAACCAAGAGCCACGGCTCGTCCAAGGATGGCCTCCTTCTCGGCCGCGTGCAGGTGGTGGCTGCGCACGAAGGCGAAGGCGCCTGCCGTGTACGACGTCGAAGGGGGCTGTCCTGAAGCGAATCATCGGTTACTGTACTACCGTAGTAGGTATATGGACGACCAGCGAGCCAGAGAAGAGTGATGTCGACGAGGACGAGCTCACTCTGAACAGCCAGATCACAGCGGCCGAGCAGACTGGAGAGAGAGCGGAAGGGAATTGTCTGAGACGGAGACGCATTAGTAGTAGATGTAATAAAGAAGAGAAATATGTACCTGGAAGTCGGGTGCCTTCGCAATCTCGACGAATCGCGCCGCTGCCTTGGTGAGGATGAGGGATTCGGTGGGCACGGACACCGTAGTCAGGCTGAGGACCAGCAGACACTAGAAGCGAGAGATGTTAGAGGACTAGAGGTGTACATTGTGTCTACTGCAAATCTTTGCATTAAGTTGCCTGAATGAGCTGCTCGACCCGAGCCGCGTCGACCGCCTCCAGCAAGTACTGCAAAGAAGGAGATATCTTAATGTGCCATTCTAGTGAGGCTGTAATATTCTGACCGCCTCAAGCTGCTTCTGCAGCCCAGGCATGGCCAGCCCATTCGCCACCTTCAGCAGCTCCATCAGGGTGTAGAATGAAATGTTCATCTGTAGCTAAAATGGCTAAGTAGGAAGAGCATGAAAGAGAGGGAGAGGGAGGGAGAGAGATGGAGAGAGACAAAGAGAGAAAGAGAGAGAGAGAGAGAGAGAGAACTTACGTTGTTGTTGTCAATGTAGCCGGCCAGCATCTCGACCGTTTCCTTCTCGAAATGGTCCATAACCATCTTCCCCAGCTTATACATTTCTCGCTCCTGAAATAAATATTCAAATCATTATTTTTGTTCGACAGGTTCTCACTTTGATATTTCATCCGAAATAATATAAATTTTCAGATCCTAACATAAATAAAAACATCCTTTTTATATGCGTGGATCTGTGACCTTCTTGATGACATTGGAGAGGGCGCTGAATTTGTTGAGATCGACCCGATGACTCTCTCGATTGCAGAGGATCAAGACCGACTCGGGCTTGGCCATTCCAGCCTGCTTCTTCTCTCCCCCCGGAGTCCCGTCCTCAACCATACAACAATGTAAATATGCATGGAAACTTGTTTTAAGTTGATAGCCTAGTGACAAGTTAGTACAGTTGTCTGTTTAATACAAAATCTTTGAAGAATTAGCATATATCAGGATTCATAGAACATATGCTGGTAGCATTGCGTTTTGCAATATGGTAATCTTACCATTTTTTTCTTGAAAATGTTGAAATTGTACTTTTGCAAATGACCTTCTGAAGGGCACTCTTCTTGGATGACTCGGCCTTCCGAGTGGTGGAAGAGGAATTTTGGGACTTCGTAGACTTCGAAGACATCGAAGACTTGGGCGACTTGTTCGACTTTGATGACTTGCTGGACTTGGCCGACTGGCCTCCGGAATTGGCCGGAGATGCCAGGAACTTGGGGCGCCCTCCGCGGCTGCTGGAAGCCGCTTCTTCTTCGATTCGTGGGTGCATCGCAGGAGAATTCATTCCTTATGCTCAAACAGAAACTGTTGCCTTCAAAGATGTTTATTTTTCAAAAAATCGAGATTCAAGACCTTCTTAATGATTCTTGACAGTATAATAGCAAGGAGAAATACTAAAGTTATTTACATTAGAAGCACGAAAGAACCAACCTTCCAGCGAAAGTTGAGATGAGTGAAATGAGGAGGAAAAACGATTTCTCGTCGCTAGATGATGTTCGATTTTGTTTAATCCACAATTGAATATCATTTTTGTAACCTTTCTTGCGGAAGTCCCACGGTACTTTCAATATTTTAATTAGATGTTCTTTGATTTGCATTTCTGCCAATAAACACGGATGCACTTGAAAACAATAAATGAAGAGAAATCTGGAAGAGTCTCTATTTCTGACATACAAGACTCTCTGGGAAGAGAAAGGCCAGGAATAAAGGCTTCTTCCACATCTGTTTTATGCGCATGTAATGCACCGTTCCAAGTACCAGTCTAGTGTGAGACGGCGCAACGACGACGAGAAGCCATACCATTAGATTTCCGAGACTCTCTCTCTCTCTCATTATTAATAGAGACTTGGGTTTGATTCTCAAAACAATTCAACCTGTTTTCCCGCTTTGGGTTCTTTGCTCATGCATAGGATAATAGTGAATCGAGAGCTTGTCCTCGGAACCACGTTAATTGCGCCCTACATTCGACGGGTTTCTCGAACCTCCTTCTGTGCGCGGACGACGATAGCGGCTCCGTGTTGCGCGATGAGGAGCCGGGTGGCTTCTTCGAGGACATCTCCAAAGTGCTGCACGCGCATTGCGTCCTCGCTCGCCTTCTGCGACTGGCCGCCTTGTTCGGAGGGGCCTTAAATATGTGCATTGAACATCTTGTAGAAAATAAGCTGCTACATAAATAGTACAATTAATAAATTAATGACAATTACTGCCATATCTGAAGTATTCATCGACTCTACTCTAGTCCCCAACACTTCTCAGCCACCTGGTTTGTTTTCCCACACGGAAGCCCACTAATGCTTGGTGGCATCAAAAGGTTAACGATCAGCTTGACGCACGACCGACTGAAACTGAATGCAGCAGCAGGCAGAGAAAGAGAAGGATAAGAGTGAAGAGAGAGAGAGGAGAGAGAGAGAGAGAGAGAGAGAGAGAGAGAGCAGAAGAGAGGCAAAGGGACAGTAACGCTTGCGTAGGCATAAGCAAGCGGGACGAAATCGCTTGCCATCAACGATGATATTTTTGTCAATAAATCAGTGATGATTAGAGCAAATGACAAAGGAAACGTAAATCATAGCTCGGCTCCATCGAAGGCAATTATGATTTGAAGTCCGGTTTGGTTGGGACTTATGCTAGAACCTTACTAATAATTACTGTTGTGTAAAATGTAAAGCCCGATCATAAGAAGCGTACCCAGTTCCCTGGCGCCTTCGTTGCCTGCCTTGACATTCTTGACCGGCTGATTGAGCTCATAGCGGACTTCCGTCTCCAGTTCCGCGCTCCTTTCAAGACAAAACCAAGATAAATATTGCAGATGTTATACAAATTTTTTTCTTTTTTTTTACAACTTAAGTAGAATGCTATTAAACAACTGATTTCACCTACTAAATGAAATCAAATAAAAATATAACAAATTAAAAAAATAGGCTGCTGAAAAATACCTCGCGAGTAGTAAGCAGTCGGTACGCATCTCTCTCTCTTTCCTTACTCCGTCCATTACTATGGACGTCGTCGCTGAAGCGTGGCCCGGATGAGGAAGCGGCTTCTTTTATACGGAGCCACACCATCCCCGTCCACCACCCTGCCCCTTCCTGTCTTCTTCTCCCCGCCCCGGGTCACTCCGTCCGAGGATAGTCATCCTTGCGATGCCATCACATCAGTTGTGCAAGTGGGCTATGGCAGTTGGTGGACGACGAGTAAGATAGGGATAGAGTGAGCGAGAGAGAGAGAGAGAGAGAGAGAGAGAGAGGATGAAAGTGAGAGAGACAGGAGGTAGAGATAGTAAAAGAAACAGGGATAGAGAGAGATAAAGATAGAAAGAAAGTAGGGACAGAGAGAGAGAGAGAGAGAATGGGGGAGAGAGGAGAGAGAGGAACAGAGAGCTAGAGAGAGAGAGAGAGAGAGAGAGAGAGAGAGAGAATGAGGGAGAGATAGTAAGACTGATTGTAAGATCGCGAGGGTAGAGGGAAAGCAAAATTTCGTGCAACCAACCTTTACATACATATGTATTAATGTCGCGTCTCTAAAAATTGTCAATCTCTCAAATTCTGGACTGAACACCTTAACAATTTTGTAACTAGATTTAAAAGACTTATAATGCGGGTGATGCTAGCCTTGTATCAGAGGGTGTATTTAAAGGAGATCTAAGGCTAATAAATAGTGTCTTGTTTTTTCGCCTTATTTGATCAACTTGAGCTAGAAACTTCGATTGCAAATGTCCCGAAGTCACAAAAACTTCTCAGCCCTTGGGAAATTAACAGTATTGTCTGCTTTGAATTCGCCAATATTTTATTTTCCCGCCATTTTCAAAAATATTTGGCAGAGCAACAGAGTGGCCGATTGGGCCATCCGAGTCATGGCCATGAATTGCATACATATGGTGCGCGCAACCAACATTGGCCGGGTTTTGTTTAACACGTAGGCTCACATGGCAGTTCTCCAAGCCATAAGTTTCTGTGGAGAGAGGCAAGGAGCTGTAGCACCATTTCTTTGAATTACATACACCGTACTTTTAAGTGATCGGGCCGCCAATCGTGGTAGGAGTTTTTCCCTTATGATCTCCTTTAAGATGTTATACTATTCTTGTAAAAAAATTAATCATTCGGATGATCTTTTATTCACTCTTTGTCTTAATGAATAAAAGACAAGGGCAAAATGCAACCTGTAAATAGAATGAAAAATTACAGTATCTACTATTTATGCTTGCACATATGCACATAATGGATGATTGAAAAAATCAAGCCCGATGCGGGGCTCAAACCCGCGACAGCCAGATTAAGAGTCTGGTGCTCTACCGACTGAGCTAACCGGGCTACATCTCAGGCTTGAGTGTTGTTGCAAAAGAATGCTTTTCAAATAAAATTCCAAATAAAATAAGTGCAATATAAAGGAGGTGAAAATGGTTTATAACATAGATTATATATTTAGCAAAAGAAAAAATAACGATATGAAAATGAGATTCAGTTATCTTAAACCGGCAACAAACCCAAATTTTTCCGTAAAATCGTTCTCTTATTATTTGAGAGATACATATATTTATTTTCCTTAAAAAAGGCAAATAACATATACGGCTATTCTATGTAGTATCCAGATGAACAGTTTACATCTTATTCAAATGTTATTATTATTACTGTTAAGAAATTAGCCACTATTTTAGAGTGCTAGGAGAGGAAAGACGGCGAGAGCACAGAAATAGACAGCACATTCTTCGTCGCTATTCCTGGCGAGACTACTGCCGGCGAGAGGATGTTTCCTAAAATTATGCAGAGCCACTACAGTACTTCCTCTAATCGAAGCTAACTAAATGGGAATATAATGTTGTTATGAAGGTGTGAAGAATAACCAAGAATTCAATATGTGATCATGCGGGGAGAGGGGCAGGTCTTGAATGTGCTCTTTCTTGGAGATTTTAAGATCCGGGGACACAACTCCTTAAATGTTTATAGTTCGAGACCCACCTGAGAGTACGGTAGGTGAGAGTATGTCGGAAGAGAGAACCATTGGTGAGAGGATGAGAGGGGAGAGGACGTAGGGATTGACCACATTGGGAGAGAGCACGTAAGGGGAGAGGATGTACGTATTGAAGACGGCGGCGGAGAAGGTGTTCGGGCCGAGCACGTACGGAGAGAGGATCAGCGGGTTGCCGACCTGATTAAGAGAGAGAAATTTAGAAAAAAATACTTTTATTATAAAATAGATTTGAAAAATCAATTATACATAATAAATATTCTCACGAAAAAATAATCTTCCGATGCTGTCCAAAAAGTGGGAAACAAATATTGTATTTAGATAGGCGGGGGTTCTATTTTTCAGTGCCTAGGAGGCATAGAAGTAGAGATTCTATAAGAGGGAGGGGCGTCCAGAATAGTAATCCTGTATTCATACAATTCAGTTCCTTCTATGAAACTAACAATAAATGAACAACTTTCATTACTTTCATAGTAAGACAGGAACTTGACACTACAACGCACGTTTTCCCAATTTCCCGCGCGAATCAGCAAATGGTTTTCAAGGTTTTTATGAGCAAAATGTATTCAAAGCTTCGTCTTTCCTCTAAAGTTTTCGTCCACTAGGAGGACGCACAAATGGAAAGGGGTGGGGTTCTATTAGAGGAAAGGGATCTACTTGAGCAAAAATTATCCAGAGCCGCAGTCGGATATGGAAGAACGGGAGATAAAATACCCGTCCCCTTAACTTGCTAATTGTTTGGTCTGTTATTAATGATTGGCGAATAAGGGTGGCAAATGTATATGATATATGTACAGTCCCGCCCAGGATCTTGGTACCAAGGAGGGGTCGGAGGGGTTGGAGGGGTCCAAATGCATCCTCGGTAATAACTACTTTCCTAGGAAAGAGTAAAATATTTTAAATGGTACGTTAGTTTGCTAATAGAGAGCGGATGTTACTGTTAAAGGATCGATAATTTCTTATCACTTGATAAGAAGTTATCAGTTTTCGCTTATAAAAAATTTCATTTCTTATATCTTTTAATGAAATTTCTTCTGTACCATTAGTTTGTCTCTACCCACATCCCCAAATAATAAAATTAGAGATTGTATCATTGATAACGGAAATCGATAAATCACTTATCACGCATGTTCAATAGCTGAGCAGATTCGCCCAACGATTCTGAATCTAGTTATGTAATCAGTTTTCAAATAGAGTGCCCGTTAATTACCCAAGTTTGAGGTAGCGAAATAGGCAGAGAAAAAAAGGATTAGGCCCCGCCCCCCTCGGCCTGAAAAGCCTCCCTGCCCTATTCTTTCTGAAGAAAGGCATGGAAAGTACACACAATCAAACATATATTTTTAACGGGCACTCTATTTAAAAACTGATTACATAACTAGATTCAGAATCGTTGGGCGAATCTGCTCAGCTATTGAATATGCGTGATAAGGTCTGATTTATCGATTTTTCTTATCAAGTGATAAGAAATTATCGATTTTTTAACAGTAACATCCGTTCTCTATAAGCAAACTAATGTACAAGTTAAAATATTTTAGCATGTCCTAGGAAAATAGTTATTACCGAGGATGCATTTGGACCCCTCCGACCCCTCCGACCCCTCCTTGGTACCAAGATCCTGGGCGGGACTGTACATACATACAGTGCCGTGCAAAATTCTATTTACTTCTGGTTTTCAGACACTTTTGGAAAAATATTTTGTCCTGGACATCTAGAATGTCCGGTACAATGTCCAGGACATCCTCGGGAGGCAAGAGAGTGTGCAATTTGAAGAGAGGCGAAACAAACACGCCGAATGTCATTTCGTGTCTCCGAGACAAAAATTATGACTTTGTCTCATTGAAGGCTCAATCGTTTTGTTCATGCGTACTGTAGCTGCTACTTTTGGCAACAGACGAAGTGTTCCAAAAATGAATTTTTTTTCTTTGTATCCATTGTCTTTTGTTTACGTTAATTCTGTGATTTGTTTCGAAATAATTTTTGATTATTCATATAGATGTGCTTCGTTCACTTGACCGGCGAGCAGAAGAATTCTTTCCGCTTCCAGAAAATATGTGATAGGTCAATTGGTCTTGTCATCTATATTTCTTTATTCTTCGTGTAAGTTTGTTGAAGTGGGCGACAAAATATTCTTGAAAGATTTTCCTGTTATCCTAAATTATAGTAAAGCAAGGAAATGTTTCTTAAATCGTCTTTTCCATTATTGTTGCTCTTTAGGGTTCTTTTTGGCATAATTCGCTTATTAATTTGTACGTAAAACACTCGTTTTCCTCATTTTATTTATCTAATTGCTCCCTGTTCAACAATATCTCAACATGTTATTCTTGCCTATAGTAATCAGCTTGCTGTGATTGCAGCTGGGTGATGATTTGTTTGGCGGGCAAGTCGCTGCTCGAACTGATTGCCGGGGGCTCGAAGGGAGGCGGAGCCGCGGCTGCTTGCTGCTGCCGCCACCGCGCCAGCCACCGCTCCCGAATAGAAGAAGAAGGTGAAGAAGGAAGAGAAGGAGGAGTAAGACGACATGATATTCGGCCTCCTCGGCTAAGACTCTCACTCTCTGCCTCTTGTTTTTTTGTTGATAAACTTGTTATTCCTAACTCTTCTGTTTTGACATAATGAAGTAATGGAAGGAGATATCTATGGGAGTTTACTTTTATCGGCATATAAAGGAAATAAAGGACAAATATATAAAAAATAATTTGGACGCCTCCATTCGCTGTTCACTTGGAAACATTTGTCCCTGACATGTTTCCCAATTGTCTCTGAAATGTCTTGGACAATAAAATGTCCTGGACATGTCAGAGACGCTTGTCTGTGTCCTCGAGGGAGAATAATCGTGCGGCTGGTAACAATCATTTGTGAAAGACAAGCCCGTTTTTAAAATTCAAACTCCCACATGGCATGACTTAGGTCCAGACTGCGGACGAATGTTGTCCGAGGTGCTAATTACGCGGTGAAATAGTTAGCAGGTAATTTTCAAAGCTTAAGCAGCCAGCCATCTGAATACGTTCAGTGACTATCTGTGCATATATTTAAATAACTATTAGTATATGAATAGCATTAAATGATTGATTTTATCCTCCTGAACCTTTTGCACCTCAGCCCGAGTGCATGAATCGCAACTTTGAGCCAGGCCACATGTAACAGAATGTTATTAAATAGAGAACAGATCAAAAAGTTATCGCGAAGGTGTTCTAGAATAAAGGTAAGTAATTAATACAATACAAACTACCCGAAGCTTAAACAAATAAAACATTTTCTCCAGCATTCCTAAATGTGCAACCCGGGTGATTCGAGTTATTGATTTTTTTTTCTCGCACTGTTGTAGACCAATGAAACCAATAATCTGTGATTATAGTTGTGACAGCATAAAGAAGAAACCCTGAAAAGTTCATTCACTTTCATCTACTTTGAAGGAAATTATACAAGAAAAACCAAAGTAAATAGAATTTTGCACTGCACTGTACATACATATCTGATTGGATTTTTAAAACCCACAAAAAACGCCAGGTACAGGTGTATTTTTTCAAGCAGTAAAAATGCTACCTAATTAATTTAGTCTTCCTTATAAGAACACGAAACTCAACACCAAGTTCTATTTTTATTTTCCTGACCAATGAAGGCGACGTCTCTCTAACTGGCATACAGTATCGCCCTCGTGTTTGGCGCCATTCAAACATGATTCTAAAGACCTGTGGAGAGAAGACGGGCGGCGAAAGGAGGAGGGGCGCGGCAATGTTTGGCGAGAAGAGCGAGGGAGAGAAGAGAGCTGGGCCGAGCACATTGAGCTGGAGGAGGGGAAAAGGAGTTTAATTTTTAATTTAATTTTTAAAATTTAAAATCCAGCATATTTTTCACAAAAAAAACATTATATACGAATGTAGAACATTTTTGTTTAAATCCTTCTTGAAGACAGAGCTGCAGCGTTTTTGTTTGCAACATTCTCTCTGTGTAGAAGCAAACACATGTAAGACCGAAAATAAAATAAAAAAAACCGCTACATTTAGTTATACATTCATTTATCTATATTCAAAATTTAAATGCACTAAGGGATGTCTGAACAATGAAAAGAATTTCTGGGCCACCCAGGATTTGTTCGGGCGGCTACACCGGAGAGTGAATAGCCGCCCGAAGCTCTGACCGTCTTGACAGTCGGCGCAAAGGCATACGGGGCGAAGGTGGTGTGGCGGAAGTACGTGACACTCCAGCCATCGCCAAGGTCGTCGGTGGACTGGCGACGGACGCGGGGATGGGAGGAGGAGGATGGGGAAGCTGCAAAGGAGAGAGAGAGAGAGAGAGAGAGAGAGAGAGAGAGAGAGAATAGGAAGGAGGCAGAGGGAGGGAGAGAGGGAGGAAGAGGGAGGGGAGAGGAAGGGGTGAGAGAAATAGGGAGAGGGATGAAGAGAAGGAGAGAAAGAGAGTGACTTCTTCGGAAGGCGAGATCACGGACGTCTGCGCGAAATAGCCTTTCGACTTCGTCAGTACTCATGCGCGAGAGAGCAGCAATCTGAGGAGATGTAATCGTTCGAGCATATCTTTAGGAGTGACCAGCGAGCCTAGACAGGGGTTGGGCAGATTTTACTCCCTTCTGCTCCTACTCTCTCTCTCTCTCTATTTCTCTCTCTCTCACTTCGCTATCGATTTCTTATTTCAATGTCTTTTACTCCCTGTCTCTCTCCCCTTCCCTTCCTACCTCTTTATCGCTCTTTTCCGTCCCTCTCCTTCTCTCTCTCGCTCTCATCTCTCGTCCACCTGCTCGGGTGTCTTGGTGCCATTGAGAATGCCCCTCGGCCCGTAGAGCATTTGCAGCTGATGCGCGGAGGAGAAGGCAAAGCCGTGGCTGGCGAGATGGGATCGCTGACTGGCAGAGAGGGAGCTGGCCACTTCATCCATGGCTGACTGTATAGTCTGCAAGGGTTCTTCTCTCATTTTCTTATTTTTTTTCTTATTGAGTGAGAGAGTAGGCACAAGACTAATATTCTGAAGAATTTTAATCTGTATAAAATTACTGCATTCTTTTAATTATTAAAAAATAGAAGAATTTTACCTGTGAGACGCCCGTAATGTCATCGTAGAGGCCCATTTCTTGTGACGCTTTGAGTGTCTTAATCGACTCGTTCACTACATTGAGAGCGCCTAGAAGATGCGACTTCAAACCACTTGCTGTGTATTCCCCGCTGCCACTAGGCCGCACTCGCACTTTCACTCGCCTGATGCGTCAATGATGAGCTGAATGAGCTCGTCGCGCGCCATGCGGTCTATGCCCGCCGCACGCAACGCTTGCGGCACTGGCAGAACGGCACGACGCGATGCGGCCGAACCAGGAGGAGCGTCGTAGAGAGGAAGGAAGTCGTGCGAGAGAAAGCTAAACTAATTTATTTATATAATATACATTTAATTAGTCTAAGTATTGACTTTTTACTTTCATTGTATTGTTATTTTTTTTATCGTGCCAGAAAACTACTAGTGTTTGCGCTGCGGTTAAAGGAGACCTAATATCGAAATGAAATTGTCAGCATGAATTGAATAAATAAAAACATAAATTTAGTAGAGAAATAAAGTAAATGAAAATTATTTTTGCATTAAAAAAATGCTAATAATAGTGAATTAACTGTTCGCCAGCGTCCTCTTCGTCGTCTTCCGGCGCGAGTGGCAGCAGACGAGGCGACCCCAATCGGAGCATCCCTACATTCAATTGAGGATGATCACCACCAGGGATGTCCAAAACCAGGCCCGGGCCCCACCTTCAAAATCTCGGCCCGGGCCTGCCAAATTAGCAACGGGCCGGGCCGGGCTCGGCCCGCTTTGGTTCTCGCATGAAAATGGCAAATAATTTCATACATTATTTTTCATTCCCTCAACTACGACATATAAAAAGTTGCCATAAGTGAAAAGCGCTTTTTCTTTTGTCAATACATCTACGGATTGTATAAGAAGAGGCGGTGTTACTCTTAGAGAGAAGAGAGACCTGGAGCTCTTCCATGTGTGTCGTAGCGCGCGAAAGCGTCGACGAGCTGGAGAGCGGGCCGAACCGACGCGAGCTGCTCGGGGGAGAACAGCTCGGCCAGCTGCTCGCCTGGGCATGCATTCTTTACCGCCTTTTCTAAGAACCGCAACGGTTCGCCACTAGAATAGTCGCACCACCCTTCCAATAGACACACCACCCTTGTGGACGGTGCTTATATTGGAAGGGTGTTGCGTCTATTCTCCATGAACACCGCAAGGCGAGGCATAAACAGTATACTTGGCATTTTTATTTCAAGAGCCAGAATCATTGTACATATGTGTATATTTTTAAAAAGCGAAGGGAAATGGAAACTCGTAAAGAGAACGAGTACCTGGCGTCTTCGCCACCCGAAGAGGATGTCGCTCGCCGAGAACAGCGTCCAGCATGCGACGCTTGAACGCCACGCGCTTCCCGCCGTGACGAGCAGCGGCGAGTGAGCGGAGCTGAAAGCATGCTTGCATCTGCGCCTTTTTGTCTGACACAACGCAAGAGACCATGTAATTTGGAGAGACATCGAACAAAATGGTCAGGAAAATTGAAATAGATTAAGGTTCAGTTTCGTGCTCCTTTAAGACAGATGAGAAAGTTACCGTCATCAAGAAAGCTAAGTTAAAGAAAAACACTCTCACACTAAAAAATATGCTGTATCAAAATTTATCGACACGTCAGATAAATGAAAAGCAGAGAAAGAAAAATTGGAGCTGAACAACGCGCAAACCTCATTCACGCGTGCCATCGACTCCTTGAGCTGGCTGAGTAGCGGCAACTGAAACTTACCGGGCTTGTCGTCAGTAACATTGTCACGAACGACATGCACGATCGTGCGCAGCGAATGCGCAAGTGCACGAAGTGTCGAGCCGTGCGCGTTTCGGAGAGAAGGCGCTTTACTGTAATTTTAGAGAGAGAGAGAGAGAGAAGGTACTATTCCTTCCTACCACGTCTTATCAAATGTTTTACATTTTCACCTGTTCACGAAATCACGATATTAATGCAGATTATTCCTGATTAATATAAAAAATTTCATTAAAAAGAAAAAGGTAATAATAATATAACTTAATTCTAATGATTACTACTCGTCCTGCCTACTCCATATTCCGGACTTGTCGCCATCCTTCAACTCGGTCGAGACGCCTCGCCTCGGCCCGCAGCGCGTCGGTCGCGTAGAGCGAGAAGGCGGTTCGAGATGGCGATCGCTTCGAGCGCCTAGGAAAAAGAGACTCATCCCTAAATGGTCAATAGAGTTCCTCAAAGGAGGAAGATATCCGAAAAATAATTAATGCAAGTTCGAATTATCGCGTCTACCCTGGAATAGGCACTCTCATTCTCTCATGCATATAAAACCCCGCTCGTGAAATTAGTTGATTTGAAGTCTCATATAATTTTTGGGTGATTGCCCTCCTATATGGGTCCAAAGGTCGCGATCCTTTAGGCTCTACCCTAATGGGTTCCTAATTGTTCAAATTGAATTTAAAATAATTATAAATTCAACAATAAATTCTTTAAAAAATTACGATTCAGGGTAAGAAAGAAGAAAAAGCGAGTTGAAAAGGAATTCTTGAAAAGGAACATATTGAAGTGCTGGGATAAAGAAAATCTTGAATATATGTACTTTTCTTTTGGAATTAGAATTTTTAATAGCACATAAAAATGACCAAAACCAATGACTCAATGAATAAAACTAACAGATGTTTATTCTGCCCTCGTAGTCTTCTCCTGCGACGCGCTTGCCTTGCTCGCCAATGCATCTTCTCGGATGCCGAGAGAGACGAAGAGGGACGCGTGAATGCAGCTCTCGAGCTGGCTTTCTTCTTCTTTCGTCGCTCCAGCTTATCGACAAAGTCGTATCGACGCTGCTGAGCAATCTTGTAGTAATTCGGGACCTTAAGAATTTTTTTTCTTATTTGTTTCAGCATTATTTAGTCACAAAAATATTTTTCATTGTTAAAAAATCTACTTAAAAAGAAAAGAATACATTCTTAATAACGTAATTTATTCATGTTTTTCCCTATGAATTATCTACATACGCATGCAAATGTTTGTACATATGTACCGTATTTTCTCTATTAGTACCCCCCCCCCTTTATTAGAACCCCCCCTCTAATAGTACCCCCCTCTGAAAATGCCATTGAAAAATAGAACCCCTCCCTCTAGTAGAACCCCCCCTCCAATAGTACCCCCCCCAATTGTCCTCCTGGAGGCATGGGGAGCTCTTACCAATGAACTAATGCCAAATTCATGATAAATCTGTTGTAAAACGTATATTCCAGTGATGATTCAATTGAATTCGGGCTACGATTCTTCTTTTTTTGGGAATAAAATGTTGCTATTAAACATTGAGTGACTCACATTGAAAAATAGTACCCCTCCCTCTAATAGAACCCCTCCCTCTAATAGTGCCCCCTCTCCCGCAAGGGTATTGAAAAATAGAACCCCCGGGGGTACTAATAGAGAAAATACGGTATGTATGTATGTATGTATCTACGTATCTTCTGTACGGTAAGTGTCAGTCATTGCAAAAACAATTTAACAACTTGTTTTTAAATCAATAACGTTTTTAATATCAAGTACAAACAACCCTAAGAAATTTTATATATTAAACAAATAAATAAAATAAATAGATGAATAACCAAAGTGCCATCGAAGGTATGCACGAGGCAGCGAGCGCCCGCCTCAAGATCGAGTTCGTCCCGCACTCCATCCAGACAAGCTATCATTGCCTTCTTTTTCATGCTCAACACGATATACAATTAATCTCTGATTTTTGTGTCGCAAATCACAATTAAACAAACGATCAAAATCCATTAACCTTTATGGTAGCATATTTTCGATTCTAAAGAATATTATCGATTTGTTTGATTATCGGTTCATTTAACGATAAAAAAGAATTCGGTAAAATAAACTATCAATCTTGGCAGCGTGCCAAATGGACTCTGACTGACTGGCCACTCTCGCTGTAGATCTTCTTCGCGTACGCGCCGAGAAGCGCAGCGACCGCGCGTGTGTACCAGCCATAGTGAAGCTGCTGAAGACGGTGCGACTGCTCGGGTGAGAGCTGAGAAGATAGAAAGAGAGGAACAGATAGATAGAGAGAGAGGGACCGAGGAAGAGATAGAGAGAGAGAGAGAGAGAGAGAGGGACGGAGAAAGATAGATAGAGAGAGAGAGACGGAGAGAGTGTGAGAATTACAAAAGAAGATGAAAAGGGAAAGGGGAAACGCAAATAGAAAGGCAGACCTTCAATTTGTCAATCATCGCTTCCTTTGTGAGAGCGGCGGCGTTCAATGAGCAGTAAAGCGTAACTCAAGAATCGTTTGCGTATCTCTTGCCGACTAGGATTCACAAGATAAAAAAACGCAAGCCTCCTACTACTCGAAATACAAATATTATGTTATAGATTCAGCAATGAAAGCTGCTGGCTTTTCTATCTTAATTATCACCGAAAAAATAAGTGCGTTTTCCCTGGCTGTTGGCATTCTCACGCCCGTGTAGCTACATATTTCACGGATTGCTGAGATCCGCAGCGTGCAAAATATAACGTATTAATGAGAGAATGAGGTTCGAAGGGCTTCTTTGCGCTCCTTTAAAGGGCACTAAACTCATCGGTAATCTATTTTAATGCTTCTGGCCATTGTAGCCGGTCTCTCTAAATAACGTGCTCGCGAATTGGAAAAAAACCGTGTTTGGCTCTTTTAGTTACCTTTTCTATAATTAATAGCAGTAGGTTGTGACCACCAACCTAGAAGAAGCAGAAGACGTCTCATCAAGCGAAGAGCACTCCTTTAGCTGATTGTGATATATGGATGTGGAAGAGGAGACACTCGCCAGTAATGGGCGGGAGATTTGAAAGGGGAAAAATGTCTGGACTGGCTCTGCTTGGAACGGCGGCCGCCAAGGGGACGAGCAGAGCAGCAGGCTCTCATTCGTTTGCTGGTTAAAAATTGCTTGAGACCACCAGTGAGAGGCAGAGAGAGAAGGGCGAGAAGATGACTGATATGAATAAGGAAAGGGACGAAAACAGTGAAAGGGAGTAGAGCAGAGGCGGATAAAGAAATAAAGTGGAATGAGAGAGATAAATGGACGTGGACATTGTGAGACAGAAACTGGAGTAGAGAGAAGGAGAGAGATGGAGAAGAATGAAAGGGCTGAGTAGAGTGCAAAGAGAGAGCGAGAAACTAGAAAGAGAAAAAAATATAAACGAACAACAAAAATGGCATCCTTGGCTCTTCAACACTCGTTCAGATTTTTTTGTAGCTATTTTCCTCCCTTGGTCGCCTTGTTTGTATGTATGTACATACATACATATGTATGTACACATGTATCGTATTCCACACATCGCTTCGATGTTTATGTGTAGACTATTTTCTTCCAGATCACACCGCTTTATTTCGAGTTCTGTCTCTCACCGCTCCCTCTATTCTAACATCTCTTCTCCAGTCCCTTTTCTCTCTCTCTCTCTCTCTTTCTCTCTTTCTCTCTCTTTCTCTCTTTCTCTCTTTCTCTCTTTCTCTCTCTCTCTCTCTCTCTCTCTTTATTTCTCTCTTTCTTTCTTTCTTTCTTTCTTTCTCGATTACTCTTCTCTCACTCTCTCTTTCCATTTCTCTCTCTCTCTCTCTCTGTATCTCCATTCTTCTCTTCCTTTTTCTCCCGCTTTTCTTGCGACCTTCTTTACGCACCGTGCACCGTTTCTCCACTTGTTTCATTTTTTTCTATTCCATAAAAAAAACATGAAAGACGCATGAGCGCAGCCTTGAGACGTTTTCAAACAGTCTCCCGTGTCTAAGCAAACATGTCTTGGTCTGTAGAATGCAGAAAAAAAAATAAAAAAATATAGATATAATATATTAATAATATATGATGTTATTATCTGAAACTGCACCAACCTGCTATTCCACTCATCTGAGCCTGTCTGCTCAGATGGGATAGAGCTTACTAGTGTTTTTTTGCTCTTTCATAGACATTTCAACCGGTATCCGAAGTTTACTTTCATCTACTCTTTTTGCTATTCGCTTATCATTTCCAATTTTTTTTGATAATAAATGATTTTCTCTTTACACCTTTTGATTAGCATTCTCTGCAAGCAGTGCTCAAATATGTGCAGCCAGGGATCATAAATATCAGTTCTGATTTTATCCGTTTGCTGGCGCGATTGGCACGAGAGATCATACAATCAGGCTGATGTCAGTGTTGCGGTTCGCTTCCACTTGCAAGTTTTTGTCTATCTCTCTCCCTCTAACTTTCCCCCTCATTCTAGTGCTCTCTCCCATCTCTATCCCTATCTCCCTCTCTCTGTCTCTCTGTCTCTCTGTCTCTCTGTCCCTCTGTCTTTCTCTCTCCCCACCGATCTCTCACCCTCTAACTACCTCTCCCTCTATCTCTCTCCCAATTGCTGTTCGACCGAATGCAATATTTATGGGCGAATAAACCGGCGGAGCTACTGCCAGACTGAATGAGGAAATTTGTAGGCGATGAAAGAGCGTTCAAAGACACTTCCCTGTGACGCGTGAAGATCAGATCTGGAAACTTGTTTACATTTTTTTTCTCTAACCATCCTGACCAATTGTGCCCAATATGCCAGGCCGGCCCCTCCGTTAAAAGAGCAAAAAACGTACTCTTGAATTGGCGCCTTTTTGCTAGACACAACGACGAAAGAGCCTGTGATTTTATGATTCATATTTCGCTTTAGTTTCGTGCTGCTTTTAGCACCTTTGTGCCTCGTCTCTGCCCTTACGAGAAAAACGGTAGCAGCCCTTGGAATATCTTCAGCTTGGCCGGGATCACCATTTCGAGTTTGCATCCAGTATCAGATGCAGTGCTAAATACACCTAGCTTAAAACATAGTGCGTCCCAAATATTAATGTTCAAAAACATTTTCTATTTCCTATCCTTTCGGCTTTGTCTCGAGCACAGCTTGCAAAAAAATTTTTTAGCTGGGTATTTGCATGCAGAAAGGGCAATGAGCCTTAACAAGAAAATGTGCTTTATATTTGCAAAAAGCATGACAACATTGTTTGGAAGAATTAATTGTACACATTTGTCCTCACAATCAGCACAACTGAATGAAACAATGTCTAGAAGAGTGGTGTACAATTGTTCCCCACGCCCTTCCCCTCCCTAGCGGCGCCGCGTGCCATCCTCGAAGAAGATGCCGCCATCGATGGCGCAATATTTCGGGCAGATGCCCTTCTCGCCGCCGGCACCAGCATAGCCGGCCTCGCCGTCCGCGCCCGGGTTGCCGTCCGCTCCAGCGTTCCCGGCGGGGCCTGGAGGGCCCTTGGGGCCCGGCGCACCGGGTGTGCCGTCAGACGACGGGCCGGGGTTACCGGGTGGGCCAGCCGGCCCGGGTGGTCCTGGGGGGCCGGGCGTAGGAGTGCAGCCACCTCCTTCGCCGCCGCCTGCAGCACCACCTGCAGCATAGCCGCCTCCTCCGCCCCCGGCTGCTCCGCCTCCTCCTCCATAGGCTCCGCCCCCTCCTCCTCCGGCAGCTCCGCCCGATCCATAGGCTCCGCCCCCTCCTCCGCCTCCCGCATACCCATCCGCTCGTGGCGCCCGTCGCTTCGTCTTGTACCCCCCACCACCTCCGCCACATGCTGCTCCGCCTTCTCCATAATCGCCGCCCCCTCCTCCGCCCCCTCCTCCGCCCCCTCCGCCACTGCCTCCAGCATAGCCTCCGCCGCCTCCTCCCATCGGAATAACGCAACCCTCACCAGTAGCCGCCGGTCCAGGTGCGCCGTCAGGTCCAGGTGAGCCCGGATTGCCGGCGGGGCCGGGCGGACCGGGCGGACCGGCCGGTGCGGGTCCGCCGCCTTGAGCGGGCGCTCCTGGCGCGCCGGCGTCGCCCGGTCCGCCATCCGGCCCGGGCGGCCCTGGTGGGCCCGGCGGGCCCGCTGGGCACGGCTGGCACGGTGGCGGCGTCACGGGCGTGCACGGCATCTCGGGGATCTTGCCCGGTGAGCCTGGCGAGCCGGCAGCGCCCGGCATGCCTGGCTTGCCGGGCTTGCCCGGTGGCCCGGCAGGACCGGGCGGGCCAGGCATGCAACCACCGCCGCCTCCTGCCGCGCCACCACTGGCATAGCCTACTCCTCCGGCTCCTCCTCCGCCTCCTCCTCCGGCTCCTCCTCCGCCTCCTCCTCCGGCTCCTCCTCCGTCTCCTCCTCCGGCTCCTCCCCCATATGAACCACCGCCGCCGCCGCCAGAATACGCCTGGCGAGCCGTGCGATTGCGTGCTTCCTCGAGGAAGCGGCCGGCCTTCAGTGTGCTCACGCCCGACCAGATGTCTGACATCGATGTCTATAAAATGTTAATCATTTCAGTTCTGTTCTACTATAGAAGTGAGTAAGTTCAAAATGAATAAGAATTCGCGTTATATTTGAATTTCGCGCGCAACCTTGCAGTAGTTAATGTCCGCGTTGATGTTGGAGCGGACATATGAGATGTACGCGGACATGAGCGGGACGGAGATGGTCGCCGAGAGGAGCGCGATGGCGGTGAAGCCGAGCGAGGCATAGGCCACGAGGCGATAGGCCTGAGGGGGGAGGAGAGAGAGTAAAAGAGAATGAAATAGATGGAGAGAGAGAGAGAAAATTGGGACAATGACAAAGCTAACAATAAGAGAAGGTTGTGTCGAACAAATGCGAGGCTTAGAAGCAGTGAGACAATATGTTGCAACATACATATCTAGCATCAATTTACTGCCAATCAGGGATTGCCGGGGGCCGAAAATATCCGGCCCCAGCCCCCAGGGTAGACCGCAGCCCCGCCCCCCCCCCAGGTCGGCCCCGGCCCCCGGCTCCCAGGGCCCGCCACCCCTGTTGCCAATCTTCATAGAGTGGAGGCAATAGAACGAACCATCGCCTTGTAGTAATTCTCCATCGCTCTTCTCCGCGTCCTCACTTCTCGGGTGCAGATGAGTGTCGCTTTCTTGCCCGCCACCGGGTGCCTGGCATCACCTTTTAAAGCATCTGACCGCTCTCACTGCCCGGAGCACCTTATAGTGAAAACAGGTAGGAAAATAAGTATCGAGTGTGAGGAAGACAGAGAAGAGAGAGAGAACGAAGGAGAGTGAGAGAAGGAGAGAGAGAGACGAAGCATTTAGAATCAGATGTTTGTTATTAAGCACAGTCGAGTTGCCTACTCCTGTTTTCGTTCTCATTCGTACGAAACATCCATAAACGTGTTCACCTTGCGAGGGAGTAGTACAAGTGGTGACCTGCATCTTGGGGGGGGGGGGGGGGTGGGGCCAAGGGGCCTCCAAGCAAAGTAAGGGGAGTTCAAGGAAGACAGTGCAATGGCATCCGTATTATGAACGAGTTTCCAACATCTCGATCGTTCTCTATACACACCCCTGTCTCTCTCTCACTTTTTCGCTTCTCGCTCTCTCTCGCTCTTCTCTCGCTTTCTCTCTCGCAGTATCCCTCTATACCTCGTACCAAACAAGAGTTATGCATAACTAGCATGAATACACAGTCTTCTTATCCTTTGTTCCGCATGTCTATTCCAACACTAAACAAGTTCTGCGAATGCGTTGACACTTTGCTCTTGCAGTTAGTCTTTCTATCTCTTCATCTCTATTTCTTTCTCTTTCTCTCTTCATCTCCCCTTCTTTCTCTCTCTCTCTTCATCTCCTTTTCTCTCTCTCTCTCACTCATTAATGTGTGCTTGGATGGCTGTAATAAATCTAAACATTAACGTGCAAACATTTATTTCTTTATTCTTTATAAACAAATGTACACCAATATAGGAGAAAAAATCGAATGCATGCATATGTATTTATGTATGTAGATAATCTAGTGGCTCCAATACAAGTTGCCAAATCAATATTCTTCTTTTGACTTGAGCTCCGCAGACCGTCTAATGTAATTGAGGAGAAAAGTTTACGATGGAAAGTGCTGAAAAATCGAGAGGATCGAGAAAATTCATTGGGTAGTCTGCTCCTTCCACTTTTTGTTCTATTTTTAAACATCTTCTCCCATCGAGAAATCGAGAAATGTACACTTTTACAAACCCCCCCCCCCGGACCCACCTCTAGTTTATTTTTGGCGCCTCTTAATTTTCGTTCTTAAGAGACGATTTCCCAAGTGAGCGGGATGAGAGATTTCTTACCATTAGATACGAGGGAGGCGAATTTTTCACCCGTCTTCCATGTCTATTTTAAACGAATTAAAGGAATTGATAAACAATATTATGCAACTACATAGATCTGCCGCCGTAGTTAACTGTCACGTTTTCGGGTGAGATCACTGGGGAGGGGAACCGCCCGAGCTGAAAATGCCTCATCCTCCTCAAAACACGCACGCACACACACATACTTTCTTTATGCGATCCCTCCATGTCCAGAGTTTTTGATTACCGTAGATAATCAGCAGAATGGAAGAGCGGCGCCCTCACGGTCAGTTTTATGGAGCCAAAACACAATGTTGAAAGTGCATGCAAATCCATGCTCAAGGAGCACGAATCTTACTCTGGCTGGTACGCTACTTCTCCTTTTTCTTCGCTCTTTCCTCTCTTTATCTCCTTCTTTTTCCTCTTTCGTTATTTCTACCACTCTGAACTTCATATATGTATGTATTCGTAAGGAATTGAACGTTGAAACTAGATAGATCTATTTTCGTCGAATAAGCCGCTCGCATATCTAATGCTCTCCAACAGAAGATTCGCCTCCTCGTTTCCCTGCACGAACGACTTTGGCTGAAAGAGAAAAAAACAGAGACGATGGGGACATAATAGAAAGGTTCAAACAACACAGTATGTTCCCTCTTTTTTATTTATACTTTCCTCTTTATTGATTGTTATTATTAAACGAAAAGTTATGCTTATTATTATTAAATTTATCACTGCTAGTAGTTGTTTCGATCTTCTTCAACAAAGATGTCGTAGAAGAAGAAGTGATAAATAGAGCGCATAATGATTGGAAGGGGAGAAAGAGAGATATGGAGGAAGAGCGAAAGAAAGAGAGAGAGAGATAGAGAGAGAGAGATAGAGAGAGAGAGAGAGAGAGAGAGAGATCGAGGAAGAGAGGGATAGAGAGACGAATGGCGAGAAGGAGAACGACAGATAGAAGAAGAGAGGACAGAGCTCTCTCAGGAGGCATGGAGAAAGAAGATGAGAACGAGAAGAGAGTGAAAGATAGCGACGGATTAGAAGGATATTCTCGAATTCTTTTTCTTTTTTGCTGCCCTCCAATGGCTAACCAAGTTTCGGCGCGGTATGGTGCTGAAGGACTGCCACGACTCTCCCAGACTGTCCCACGTTCGGCGAGAGCTTAAGGAAGAAACGGTAGAGAGATAAAGAAGAGGAAGAGAGAGAAGGAGAGGAGAGACAGAGAGGAGGAGTGAGAACGAGAGGAACAGACAGATTAAGAGGCTGACAGATAAAAAAGGATGAGGTGGGTTTTTTTTATGAACGCTTCATTTGATACTTGCTATCACTTTCCATCTCTCACTCTCTCCCTATCAGTGTGGCGATATCTCTTTTTCTCACTCTCTCTCGTTTTATCTCTCTCTCTCTTTCTTCTTACTCTCTCTTCCTTTCCATTTTTCCTGTTGTCTTTTTTGCCCCCTCATGTGTTCCTAAATGATATGATGGAGGATGCAACTAAAAAAAAGGACGAAGAGCGTCATAAATCAAACAATCAAATGAGAAAGAGAACAATTGTGAAACCGCTAGAGAGTGCTAAAGGACCATTACGTCATGCCCAGATGGAGCGGCAATCAAACGTGAAATAAAGAAAGACTTGCAGAAACATCTCATCGTTTAGCACTTTGTTTTTTTCTGTTCTTGTAATGATGAAGTTTTTTTTACATAAAAAATATCCTTAATGCACTAACCTTTGCCACTTCTTTTTCTCCGTCTTCTTGGTCATCCTTAAGGCTCTGACTTATTGATTTCTCAAATACGTACATAATATGATAGTATCTGTCCGTTTTGACCGCATGTTCACTAAAATGTGCAAACAGCTTGTTGAAATGCTACAGATACGTCTCGAAATAACAGTTCTTTCTCGACTGACATTTTCCCGACCTCGCTGCTCTCGTTCTGCTTCCTCCGCTTTCTCGAGTGTCTTCCGCAGCTCAGCCGCCATCTCCGCCATCTCCACGCGAAGTTCGGTGTACTTCCTTACGAGCTGGAAATTGGCTTGTTTTTCCTTCAGCAAATTAATCTTACCACAAGTTTTTTAATAATTGAAAAAAATCGGGAGGAATTATATTTCTACATTAGGAAAAAATAAACTCTGTAAAGAATTGTGTGTGTTTTATCAAAGATAAATCAAAACCAATAATAAAAAAAATATAAACATTACAATAGATTATTGATAAGACAAAAAAGACCTTTTTATAAATACTCGTGAAGACAACGGCTGCCGATGGCGAATGAAGAAGCGCCCCATCCGCCTTTTGGGAAAAAATATTAAAAGAGTATTTGAGGCAATAATGTCTCTAAATAAACATCACGATACTAGAATAATATATGTGCAAAACGTTAAAGAAGAACGATCGCTGAAAAATGAGAGAAGGGTGGGAGAAGGTCACACAAACCCGCCGCTTGAAAATAGCACACGAGTGCAATTTGAAATCTCACATTAATTGTTTTTGGTGATTACTTTCATTTCAACAACTCAACCGTAATCTATTTAAATTTTCCTGACTATTGTAGTCTCTCAAAATCACCTACTCTCTCGCCTTTGTGTCTCAGGCAAAAAGGCGCGAATTCAAGAATAAGTTTTAATCTCCTAATACTGACTTGTGCGATGCTGACGTCGCCTACGGCATCCTCGGCCACGACTTCGTAGACGGCGTCCAGCTTCTTCATCCTCTCCAGCAGATCACGCGCACGCACTTCCATCGCCGCCTTTGCCGCGGTCGCATCGTCCAGCCGTTTCTACATACATACCGTTAATTCATTTGTAACATAAAATTATTCCTTCTATCAAAAGCATTACAGAAGAGATTTAGCTACTTTATTTGATAAGAATGGGGAAAGCGATGAAGAAGCAGAAGCATTAGAAGAAATAAGTCGGTTGAAAAAGTGTGAATGCTGCTTGAAAACGACGTATACGGGATACCTGCAGCAGACGATTCTGTTGTTCAGCAGCAGCCAGTTGAGCATCGCCGATAGCCAGGGATGACATCTCCATACTTCTTGTTCTTCTTCTTCCTTCCCTCTTTCTTCCTTTTAGGGTGGATACAATAAAAATGCAAAAGAGAAAGATGAAAGAGGAAGAAAAAGAGAAAGATAAAGTGAGAAAAAGAGTGAACCTCCTTGGACCTCAAAAAATCATAAGGATCATAAGGTCTTCATTTTGTTTGAATGATGTATCATACGTATGCAATAAAGTCTTAGTCATGTGATGCCGAAACAAACACTCAAAGCTAACACAAAACTCACACAAATCGACCGATCACTGATCGGTTGCGTACAAGAATATTAAACTGGAAGGTCTAATTGGGTCTTTTATTTGTTATAAATAGCAAGAACTGGCCCTTTCAATCTTTTTAACAAAATATCGTACACCGTATTTTTTCTATTAATACCCCCGGCGGTACAATTTTTCAATACCCTTGAGAGGGAAGGGTACCATTAGAGGGAGGGGTACTTTTTTTCAAAGACATTATCAGGGGGTACTATTAGAGAGGGGTGGGTTCTAATAAAGGGGGAGGGGTACTAATAGAGAAAATCCGGTGTATGGTAGAAAAAACTAAATATATTTTTTTTCAATTTTACATTGAATTGCATACTGCAGCTTTCTCTGTTCTCCTTCCGACATCCGTGTGATGTACAATAGTGACTGGAAAAAGAAGCAAGTATTTTTTTACTTCTCTTGAGGGCAATATCCAAATACTTCTGGACAATCTGAGCCATGTTTTCTTTTAAACATAATTATGTTGTGTATTTCTTTACATTCAGTGGCAGATTATAAAGGCTTGGTGAATGGGGATCCCCTCCCCCGCCTTCGTAAGAATGGCTGCATACTTTGCTCTCAAAGAAGGCTTTACGATATTTTAATTGTAGCATTAGTAGGCTGTCCACTGCAGTGAAAGAAGAGATAAAGGGAGAGCGAGAGTGACAGAGAGAGAATGCGAGATAGATATAGAATCGTCCTAGCTTGCAGCCCTATTGTTCATCGTGTTGGATGAATTTAAAAATTGTCTGGAAAATGAAACCTGATAACCGTGCCAATATGATGAGTATATGTATGTATGTATGTAGCTGGCACGTTAAAGCATGACAATTCTCAAATTCATTTTAATTGTCATGTCTAAGGAAACACTGCCACAATTGACAATAACACATCGAGTTTAGAAGAAGAAAAAAACAACCCATTCGCACCTAACGGAATAAACCTAACAATAAGGGAGGAGAAAAATTTAAATATAAACTAGTCGGAATGATTATAATTTACATGATACAAGAAAATGGGACGCACTCTGCAATGTTCCACAAAGAGGGATACTGCTAATGCTAAACAAATGATAAGTACACATCAGTTGCAAGAAGACACATGCATGCATTTCCTTTCAAAAAAATTCATTTAAAGAATACAATGGAAGACCGCGAACATGAACTGAAAATACGTCGTGAAAGGTATTCTATAAACCCGTGTGCAAAAGTAGCTTTTTGATTCAAGTTGCAATTCCCTTCCTAGGAGTGAGGCCGAGACAGCGAAAGCAAATCTTTTCTTGGAAATGAAAATTAGCAACAAAAAACAGAGACACTATGCGTATTTATCAGCCTTTTAAAACACGTAGACAGTGGGTAAACAAGAATGTAGGTTGCGGAGATGGAAGTTGCTTACAATTAGTGGGCGTGCAGAGGATGGCGTTGGTGGTTGTTGTTCTGGCGGCGGCTCTTGGCGCGTCTTCGAAAAGGAGATTCGTACAAATTATTCGTTTCGACTATTTTCTTTTTTCTTGCAAAAGTCTATTTAATTAGTTATATTTCTCACGAAGTTTTCTGTATTGCAGTCTAATGATAATTCGAAGAGATTGTTTTTTCATAGCCCTCGCTTTCAATTTTAATTCTCATGCTACTTCTTCAGAAAGTCTGCGGATCACCCACAGTGTACAAGTGAACAGCCGAAGTCGGCTGAGAGAGAGAGGTTGAGAGAGAAGCAGAGAGAAAGAGGGAGAAAAAGAGAGCACAGGATCACGAGAGAGTGCCAGAAGTGGCAGATAGTTTATGACCACATGTGCAGCCCTTCTTTCAGGTGAAAGCGACATGGACAGACGGAGACTTCGGGAATGAGAGAATGAGAGGAGCAGATAGAAAGAGAAGAGAATTAAAGACATCGATAGAGGGTGAGAAGGAGAGAGAGTAAAAAGAGCACACGAGACTGAGAGAGAAAGGTATAGAGGAAGAAAGAAAGAGAGAGAGAGAGAGAGAGAAACAATAGCCCGGACTATTTCGTCTTGATTCATCGTTCTATGAAGTCTTCTTTATGTTTTTTCCTCTGCTCTTACCATTCTGTCGCTTTCTACTCTTCCCCTCGCCGCTCTCCTTCTCTCAATCCTTCAATCCCTCGGTGACCTCGATGACTGGTCCTTCGTCGACTACGGTATCCTTGTTGATGTACCGTCTCCTTCTCTCTCACACTCACTCTCTTTATCTCTCTGTCTCTCCCCTCCCTCTGTCTCTCTTTCTCCTCCTCTCTGTCTCTCTCTGCCTCTCTGTTTCCCAATGTTTCCCTCGCTACAGTCATAAAACCGCTGACAATCTATCCACCTTTTAGCCCCCTCTTCTCCTCCATCACAACAACACAGATTGCAGCTCGTAAAGGCACGACAATTAGAGAGAGAGAGAGAGAGCAGTCTTTACTGAAGAAGAAGGAGAAGAAGACAATATCGGTGGTGGGGAGTAAAGAAGTGGAAAGTCGACAGAAAGGAGGCAACTCGACATTTCGAACTGACCATGACTGCTGATTCTGTGCTGCCAAGAGAAAGCTAGACTTCTCCGGAGTGGTGTGAGCGAGAGAAAGAGAGAGAGAGCGTGTGTGTGAAAGTGTGAGCCAGAAGCAGAGAGAGAGAGTTTGTGTGCTTGCTATGGTTAGAGATTGACAGAGAGAGAGAGAGAGACAGAGGGAGAGGGAGAGGGAGAGAGAGAGAGACAAAGAGATAACCAGGGGATTAGCGGTGTTGATCAAAAGCCCCACGCCCGGTCGCCACCGGCCACAGCTCACACTGATAAAAATGCTTTTGGCTTCTCTGATTCTCTGGTCCTCTCCATCTCTCTCTCTCTCTCTCTCTCTCTCCGCTCGCTTCTCTGCGTCGCTCACTCTCGTCTTCTCTCTATCTCAATTTTCCACCCTTACCCACCGTCTCGCCCGTTCATCCAGTCGTTTCTGTCTGCATCAAACAAATCTAATCATAGCCATAAACCCTTAATGAATATTCATAAGATTGAAAATAAAGAAGTAAACAAAGACAAGCGTGAGAGAGAGAGAGAGTCAAAGAGAAAATGCATATTATGTCTAGATGAAGTAAAAATCCAAAACCAATTTCGGGAAAAAAACTTATGTCTATTTAGTTTGCTTTTTCATGGAATAGACGCAAAATTTTTGGAGCGGTGAAAAATAGACAGATTGTCGCCTCACCGATTCTGGAACCAGATCTTGATCTGTCGCTCGGTGAGATTGAGCTTCTGGGCGAGATCGGCCTTCCTTTCGGCAGTGATGAACTCAGACAGAAGGAACTCCTTCTCGAGCTCGAGACGGATCGAGTCGTGGTACACCGAACGGTACTTGTCGGCCGTGCGCACTCGGACATCTGGAAAAGAGAGAGAGAGAGAGAGAGAGAGAGAGAGAAAGAGAGGAGAGAAGAGAGAAAGGAAGAAAGAGAGAGAGAGAGAGAGAGAGAGAGATAGAAAGGAAGAGAGAGAGAAAGAGAGAGAGGGAGAAAGATAGAGAAAGAGAGAGAGAGAGAGAGAGAGAGAGAGACAGAGGAGAGAAAGGGAGAGAAAGGAAGATAGAGAAAGAGAGGGAAAGGAAGATCATTTTAAACCGTTAGTTTCAAATGAGTGTTTAAAAAAAAAGCAATCGACTACTTTTCAACAGGTTCACTTTTATGACGTCACCAGTCTCTTGGCGAAAAGGAATACGCGCTCTATTTATGATGATATAGACTGATTGCTATCCTAGCAAAATAGTTGCGCCATTTCATACACCCCATCTCTCTCTCTCTCTCTCTCTTTCTCTCCTGTCTATTACTCTCTGTCCCTTTTCTCAGTCTCTCTCTCTCTCTCTCTCTCTCTCTCCTTCTCTATCCATTCGCCCTGTCCTCAACCGTCCAAGTCAATCCCTCTACGATAGCGATCAGCCGACACAGGATTAGCCGATTAGTCTTTTTCGAAGAAATGTTGCAGCTGGCCATTGTTGCAAATAGATAGTTTTCTAAATGTGTGACTGTTCTCTTTAATCCGGAAAGATGAGGAGCAGGACTCGGATGGGCATGAGTGGCATATAAACTCTGTTGTTGCCCTCTAGCGTCCGTCGCATTCCTCACGAAACAAAGCAGCATGTGCGCTGTCTCACTGATCATTGGCTACTGATCAGCAACCTCCAATCTTGTAACAGAGAGAGAGAGAGAGAGTGAGAGAGAGAGAGAGAGAGCGAGAGAGGTAGCATGAGGGAGAGATCACCTCATAATACAGTGGCATACCTTGTGTATTGTCGGGTTTCTCACCCATCGTTAGAAGTCTCTCAGATCAGGCATTTTTTTTCTTTAGTTTTCTTCTGTTGGTGAAATGGCATACGCTGGCAAATGTGTATGTAGAGTCTATATCTCTTTCTTTCACTTTCTCTCTCTCTCTCACTTACTCTCCTGGATTCTTTCCTTTTTTCCTTTTATAGGCGTCTCTCTCTCTCTCCCTTTCTATCTTACTCTCTCTCTCCTTCTATCTTCGTATTTTTCTCTCTCTCTCGCTCGCTCAATCGCTCTATTTTCTTCGTCAGCCCTGGGTCCTTTCAACGAAGCTGTCAGGATTGAACGGACGGTAGCATCATACCTTTTTCTTCTTCTTTCCTTTTGATACGGGCACATCAGAGAGAGAGAGATGCAGAGAAAGAAAAAAGAGAAAGAGACCAGAATAGAGAAAGAGGGAGGTTAAGAAAGCGAAAGAGAGAGAGAGATAGAGCGAAAGAGAGAGTGAACGACAATAGTGTAGAAATAGGTTTAGAGATTAGAGAAAGAGAGAGAGAGAGAGAGAGAGAGAAAGAGAGAGAGAGAGAAGAGAGAGGCAGAGAAGAGGGAGACTGAGAAGTAAAAAAAAGACAGAGAAGAGAGAGACAGAGAAAAGAGAGAGAGAGAAAGAGAGAACTAGAGAAAGAAACGAAATGAAAGCAGGTAAAGAGCACAATGCCCTTTGAAGCCGTCCGCTCCCTTATCATGGAAGCGTCAAGTAAGCCGGTGGCTGATAGCGGCTTCTTCAGTGGCCGATTGAGAGGGTGGAGGGAGAGCGCGTGAAACCGAAAGAGTGAGAGGGAGAGAGAGAGAAAACGAGATAGAGAAAGGGAATTTTTTGATAACTGTCGATACCAATGACGGCAGAGGCATCAACAGTGGGGAAGCGAAGGAGCAAATTCATCTCTCTCCGTCTTTCTTTCCCTCCTGCCACAGCTTCTGATTGGAAAGCTGTTCAAACATCGCTATACCCCCTCCCCATTCGTAAAAATGAAGAGAAGCGTCAGAGAATGAGGTCATAAATCAGGCTTGAACACGCGAGTTTAAAGCCTACCGTAAAATGGTTTATGAATATTTTTACAGGGCGCTTTCAAGGTGTGAACCTTATTTGAAGACATGCGGAGCTTCTGATTGCGAAATGGAAAAGATATTCGACATATTTTTGACATTTGGCACGTCGTAAACAAAGAAAGGCGAAATAACAAACGGGATGAAGAGGTGAGAAGCGATCAAGGAATGAAAGAAAAATAGAGATAAAAGGCAAAAAAAAAGAAGATGAAGGAAATGAAAGGGAATGAGCAAAAGTAAGAGATATGGTGGAGAATAAACAGGCAGAGGAAGAAGTGGAAGAAAAAGCGAGAATAAGCTGACTATTCGTGCCGGGACCCGTGCGATGCGGTGGTCGAGAGGTCCGCTCGTGTTTCTGCGTCCGAAAGAAGGACGCTGCACGTGCGGCAGCGGCCGCGGATGTCGACGCGGAGATGGCAGCGGAGACCGCCGCCGTTGCCTGAGGAATATTACTTTATGCACTTTTTTATGTTACTATTTAACCAACAAAAAAACATAATTTTAAACATGTTATATATATACATATGAATATGATTACATAGATCTAAGAAGGATATTAAAAATATAAATACTAATACAAAAAATTATCTAAAAGAGACAAAAATTACTCTTTTAAGGTCCCTCATATCGTCCATCGACGTCGCGTTGGTTGTGGCGCCAAACTGCGCCGCTGCGGAATAGGCCATCATACCGTAGTAGCCGTGCGAGGATGGCTCCATCTAACACAAGTTATATATATATATATATATATATATATATATATATATATAACTTGTGTTAGATGGAGCCATCCTCGCACAAGTTATATATATACACATATATATATGATATTTTGAACACGTATATATTACTAATTAATTAATATATATATAATAAGTAAAAAAAAATTTTACATCTTTCTAAAGAAAAAATGCACGTTTTATAAATAAAAATACTATCAAGAACAAAACCTTATACGACGAGCTAGATATGGAAGTACTAGGATAGGCATCATAGGGAGCGAACTGGAAGAGAAAAACAGGCTCACAGGCTCTCTTGGAAACACGAACAAGGGTCTTGACTCACCTCTTACGAATATTGGAAAAAAGATACAGATATGTATGTACATATAGTGAGCACCTGTCCAATTTGATGCGAATGGGGCGCGAAGGCGAAGGGATAGGAGGCGGCGTCGCTCTGGATGGCGCCGCCGCCCCATTTGACAGAGTCGTCTGGAGGCCATCTCGGCATCGGGCCAGGCCCCGGCGGTGGATAAAGAGACGCCATCGGAGCGGAGAAGGCGTCTAGACGCGAGTTGTCAGACGCCGCGGCCACGTGCTGCAGACTCATCATGGGCGGCGGCTTGTCGCTGCAATATCAAACACTCTTTTATTCTTCACTTTTTATGTCCCTTTATTGGACTTTACATCTTCTTCTTCTGCTCCTTTTCAAATTGACTTTGGGACCTACATACTCCTCGCAATCAGCTGCTGCAACTCTATCAACAACCCACTTTCTCATCATTCTCCTGTTTGCTATTTAGTTATATATTAATTATTCTTTACGGTGGGGGAGAAGACCCGACGTACATATGTTTCCAAAAATTTACATTATAATTTTTTATTTGTTTCTCGAGTTGTTTGACACTAGAGGGATACTACTATAATCTGCCGCTGTCTTGGTGTCTGTTAGTCTGTATGGCTGTCAGTCGAGAAGGAAAGAGAGAGAGAGAGAGAGAGAGAGAGAGAGAAGGAGAGAGCCAGCGAGAGAGAGGGTGAGAGAGACAATGAAACAATGACCGAGATATGATGCTGCCAGAGCATTGGTATTGCGGATGATGAAAGAAGTGCCGCGAGAGTTCAACGGCCAGATGGCAAAGTGTCAGTGACACCGCTCAGCTATGAGGCGAGGAATTCCGGGAGACAAAGGAGAGAACGAAAGAGAAAGAACGAAGAAGAGAGAGAGAGAGAGAGCTAGAGAGAGACACAGAGAGAGAGAGAGAGAGAGAGAGAGAGATGTCGAGAGAGAGGCTAAAGTGATAAAGAGCATAATAATACTCTCGTTTGAGGGATGGAAGAAGACAGATCTCCATATAAACCAGCTTAAATGGGCTTTCACCTCTCTCTCTCTCTCTCTCTCTCTCTCTCTCTCTCGCCCTCTCGCTCTCTGTCTCTCGATCTTTTTCTTTCTCTTTCTACGAGTTGTGCAACTGTTAGACAGTTGGAATAGTCATACTGTTATACAACAGTATTCTCTTCTAGCACATCTTCTCGCTGGTTCCCATTAATGCGTTAAATGCAAATGGCTCATGCAATCACCTTCTAACGAAGCGACGGCTGAACGTAAAATATGCCGAAAACAGCTCTGAATGCTTGAGAGAGAAGGAGCGATAGAGTACGAAAAGAGTGAGAGAGGAAAGAAGAATGAGAAGGAGAGAATATAGAGAGACAGAGATGTAGAACTAGAGAGGGCAGCAGAGAGATAGAGAGGGAGAGAAAGAGAGAGTCGAAGAGAGATCGCTTCGGGGCGCTAGAACGCTCTTTATTACGCAAGCTGGATTAAGGTAGACGAAGAGGAGGGTATCTTCCGCGGCTGGATCTCCTCTTCCGTATCATAACTTTCCCACCCTTTCGCTCACCGAACAGTCCTATTCAGCCCGCTCCTTTTTTATTGCCGTTATTTATCTCTCTCTCTCTCTCTCTTTCTCTCTCTCACTTTCTCTCTCTCTTTCTTGTTCTCTCTCTCTCGCGCGCTCTCTCTCACACTCTATCTGCATTCTCTCCCTTCATCTGTTTCAAAGGAAAGAAACCAGCAGCGGCAAGAATGAAAGCGCTGCCAGAAACAATGGAGATTGGACCGATCGAGAAATATCGAGGACATTGTGTGAGATTGTACAAGGTCAAGCTGGGCCTTTCTTTCCGTAAAGGAGACAATAACTTCAAGGAGCAATCCATGGAGAAAACAATCGTATTTTATTTTTTGATTACATTATCCGCCACAACAAGAAACATCACTAAAGAAAAGTAAGAATTCATCCTGAAGTAGTGTGGTAGAATTTAATGAATGACGTCATCAACAGTTTCCAGTTTCTCTCTATGCACACCCTCATTCTTCCAGAGAGATGGTGATAACTAGGTGCGAAGCGGCAAGCAGCGCTTGAGATTCAATTTTTTGAGAATTAACAGCGAATTAAAGAAAAAAAGTAGAAGAAAATCTGACAGATCAACATTGGCCGCAGCGGCCGCGGTTGAAAAGAACCACGGTGCGGGTGGCGGCCAGATGGACGCCGGAGCTGGCGCCGAGTGATGTTGCGGAGGGAGCTGAGAAGAGTCGCCGCCAGAGGAATGCGGGAGATCTTCAGCTGAAGGGTCGACTTTCAGGAACGACATCCTGCGAAAGAGAAAGGAAACAATTTAAAAATCAATAGCTATTTTTAATGATTAATAAAATAGTTATGAACAAATACACATGATCATCACGGATTGTCAGCATAAGAATGAACCCAAAAAATTTTGTTGAAACACTTTATTTGTTTTATACATAATATACATACATACCTCTTCTTCTTCTCTCTCTCTCGCTTAATCTCTCACCTTCGTTAGCTTTCTTTTTCTTAAGTGCGATATGTACTAAAGAATCCGAGGGGATACCGTAGCCTAATCGTAAGCTTAGCCACTTGAGGGAGAGAGAGAGAGAGAGAGAGAGAGAGAGACAGGAAGAGAACACAACGTGGAAAAGTGACAACGGTGACAACTTATTTCTTTTTCTCTCCTTCTATTTATCTTCCTCTCTCTCTCTCTCTCTCTCTCTCTCTTTCTCTCTCTCTCTCTTTCTCTCTCTCTCAACAGCTGCCGGTTCGGCAAATTTACAGCCAATACCAAGGCAAAACAGTCTGACTTTCTTTTCTCGCGATCACTGCAGAAAATGCAAAATTGGACATATGTATATTAAAAATAGGGAATATGTAAAGGCAGAGACAGAGAGATTGAGAGAGAGAAGGTATAAAGGGAGAGAGAGAGCACAGAAAGAAGAGAGAGCTAAAAAGAATGAGGGAAAAAGGGATGGAAGGGAGAGAGGGAAAGAGAGATAGCCTTCGGGATCGGCAAAATAAAAAGATCCCCTTCATTTGCATCGGAAGACAAAAGGATGAAGCTCTCGAGCAGCCTTAACCTCTTTCCATGCGGCCCACTACCGGATTACGGTAGTCAAGTGTATATCTTTTTACTATCTCGCGGAGGCTTTTGGTGGGACAGAGGTGTCTGAATTCTACATTTTCTAACCCTCCTTGAGCTTAAAAACCTTAAGAAGCAATATATGTTAAGAGAGAGAGAGAAGCGACGCTCTATTTACCAAAAGTGAATTAGTTATTACTGTTAGTAGTAATTAAACGGAAGCTGCCTAAGGCAGAATGCAGAATTACTGCAGCCAATAACATTGTTTCTTCCGCCATAAACAATAAAAGGAGGCTCGAAAATTATATTACCAGTTATAAAACGCGGACACGCCTGGTTGTAAGAGTGAGAGGAAATGAATAGATGAGAGAGGGAGGGACTGTTCTGAAGGGGAAGGGGCGGGGCATAGAAGTAGAGAGAGAGAGAAAGAAAGTGAGAGGAAAAGGGGGCTTGGAAGGACTAAGTCGGCCAGCGAATGGGGGGCCGAGGGCCGGGCGTTGACGGGAACGGTCTCGTCCTATTGTATTCGACCAGCGGGCGAGACATGGCCATCGCCAGAATGACATGGATATCAACATGTTCGTATATCACTACGCGGTCTCATTGAAATGGGATCGGTGAGAGAGAGAGAGAGAGAGAGAGAGAGAGAGAGAGAAAGGTTGAGATATAGGGAGTGGGGAGAGGGAGAACGTCTGTTGCAAACTGCGAAAAAATGAAACGCTTGTGAACATCACTGTCTCTTTCTCAGGGATCTCTTGCTTTTCCCTTCGCATTCTTTTTTCCTCTCTCTTTCTCTCTCTCCCCGCTCTCTCCATTCTGTCTCTCTCTGACTCTATTCTCTATCTTCTCCCCCTCTTTGCTCTATCCCTCCCGCTCTCTCGCCCTTCTCTCATTTAACTTGGGTAGAAGATGTCAGGAGAAGCGCAGCAAGCAGATGTACTGCTCACCAAGGGCAGAAGCCTTTACAATCTGTGAGCTGACGAGGCAATGTGAACAACGCGAACATATTTGACTGTTTCTCAATTTCTCTGATTCTCGCTCTCTCTCTTTCTTTATGTCTGCTCCTCTCTCACTCTACCATGCTCTATAGTCTGCCACCTCTCTTGTTCTCTGGCTCTCCTGATTCCACAACTTTCTGCAATGTGTGTTCGTTTTCATAGAGCTTTTTGGAATTCGCATTCTCTTGCTTCTCTCAAACAACACCCAGTTGTTAATTGAGCTGTCAAAGGCTTCCGAGGCAAAAGTGTGAAATTGAAAGAGAGAGAGAGAGAGAGACAGAGAGAGAGAGAGAGAAGAGAGAGAGCAAGGGGGAGGGAGAGAGGGAGTGAGAGAGAGGGAGGGAGAGGGAGAGAGAAAGAGAGAGGGAGAGATCGTGCAATGTGAGTAACGCAGAGATACGAGAGCAGGGCAGAAGCTCTCTTGCCTCCAAAGAGGTGCTATCCACACTGCTTCTTCTATTTCGTGCGAAGTAACGCCGTCCAGAAAGGAGGTGTTACTTTCATTTTTTGTTTGAATGCAAAGGTTTACTGTAGTGCGCTGCTTGCAAAAATGTCTATGCAGGTTATGAACATTCTCGATCTATGTACATCAGTCGCATAAAATGATTAAGATATTTATATAAATATATTTTTTTCGAATTTGATTCTCCTTCTTCCTGATTCTAGGAAGGGTTGGCGCAAGATGATCGATGGATAATTGAAGTGAGCAGAGGAGGAGAGCCAGCCATGCAACCATCCACAAGTACAGAGTTATTGGGCTATCAATTAGTCGTGAGCAGAGAGAGAAAGAGAGAGAGAGAGAAAGAGAAAGAGAGAGAGAGAGAGAAAGAGAGAGAGAGGCAGACCAGAGATGATAAAGTGGAGATAGGGAGCGGGCGGTAAGCATCAAAGTCGAGCATGAAAAGAGGCAGGGAAATGTAGTGATGATATAGTGCTTGGTAAGGTTAGCGATAGAATGAGAAATACAGGGGGAGAGAGAAGAGGAGAGCGATATTGAGAAAAGGAGACACAGTGAGAATTGGAGAGAGAGAAAGAGAGACAAGAATAAAAGAAAGATAGCTGATGGCTACAAGTCATATCAAAGGAGTCATGCAAAAGGGACTTCCAGGTGCTCTTCCATTCTTACAAAAGGCACTAAAAGCAATGATTGGATTCTCTAGAGTTGCACTAGAGCATTTATGGTGCAGTTTGGTTGGGAATAATAAAAAAAACGCTAAAATAAATTACATGATTGTAAATATTTGAACTAAATACGCTGATTAAATAATCGTGCGAAAAGCGAGTGGTAACGGGAGAAGGAGCACGGAGGCTGGCGAGCAAGAGAGGGTGAAATGACGCATAATGAGAGAGAGAGAGGGAGAGAGACAGAGGGAGAGAGACAGAGAGAGAGAGAAAGAGAGAGAAATAGAGAGCGAGAGAGAGAGAGAGAGAGAGTAGAATAGAGAAGGAAAGAGAGGGGGAGTGAGGGGGAAGAGAGACAAAAGAAGGAGACGAATGATTAAGCATGGAGAACGGAGAGACAATGAAGAAGAAAAAGTAAACGTGATAAGAATGAGTAGCAGCGACCTGCAGAAGCTGAATTGAAACGCGATTAGAGGGTGGAGAGGGGGAGGTAGAGGGAAACAGCGATATAGGGAACTGGAGTGAGAGAGAGAGAGAGAGAGCGACATTGAGAAGGACATAAAGAGTGAGAGATAAGAGAGATGGAAAGAGAGTTCAGAGAGATAGAGAGACAGAGGGAGAGAGAGAGAGAGATAGAACACAAAAATGAGCGTGGACTCATTAACGACCAGAAGCGAGCAGCCAACTTCTGGACTATGATTCCGCTGATTACATGTTTCTCTCCCTCAGTTCCTCTCACCTTCTCACTGTCTCAGTCTCAGTCTCTCTCTCTCTCTCGCTCTTTCTCTCTCGTCTACAATCTCTTTATGGAGTTACCGGTCAGCTCTGTTGTTCTTGGGGACAACAAATTTCTCTTTTTCCTCTTACTTTCTGCTTTCTGGGTGGATCTACAGCTAATTTTATACGATAGCAGTGTCAGGTTCTCGTGTGATAAATTGCGTTAGTTTTCTCATTTTATTGTCATGAATAAAAAATAAAGATAGACGGAATGATGCCGCAAGCGATGATCATTATGAAGAAGGGGCAGGTGACTTCGTCGGACATCAGCTCGAGCTAAACAACGGGAATGGGAGAATACTCTTCACAATACAGATGGTTCCATTCTAATCATTCTTTTATTTACGATTTAAAATAAATAAATGGATAAATCAACATTATCTGTCAATTCTTTTTCTTACCATATAAAAAATCGTGGATTGTATTTTTTTATTAGTAGAATAAATATGCAACCACTGTTAATAAAGATGAAAACGAGAAATCAGAAGAAAAATCTTCACACAAAGATAAAATAAAAAGGTAAATAAAAAATTGAATTAAAAAAATAAATTAAACAATAAGAAATAAAAACAAAACAACAACTTACGTCTGCTCGAGTTGCTCCTTAATGGCGTTGGTGAGCCAGTCCAGCGCGCTCTGAATGCCAGCCATGTTGTTGACAGCAGACGTGGACGAGATGTGCCAGCTGCGGCCGCGGATCAGGTCAAGGCCTGCGGTGGAGAAAGAGAGAGAGAGAGAGAGAGAGAGAGAGAGAGATGAGAGAGATGAGAGAGGGAGAGGGTGGTAGAGAGAGTGATCGAGAACGTAAAGAGAGAGGGTGAAGCGAGAGATACACATACAGAATGAGTGCACAGACTGTTAGAAGAATTTAGAGAGAGAGGTAAAAAAAAGATGAAGACCTAAATGGGTGGAGATTTCGCTCGCGCTGCACGAATCCGTCAGATCGTTTTTGTTCGCCAGGATCACAACGGGAATCTCAAGAAATATATGCACTCTTATCTAGTCAAATCTTCAAACTCCCTCTACTTTCTTTTCGCTTCCTCTCTTTCTCTCCCTCTGTCGCTCCCTCTTTGCTTAACTATGTCTCCGTATTTCTCTCTCTCACTCTCTCTCTCTATCTCCCCATTTCTGGTTATCTCTCTCTTCCTCTCTCTGTCACCCTATTTCTCGTTCTCTCTCTCTCTCTCTCTGTCTCCCCATTTCTAATTATCTCTGCCCGTTACCCACCCTCCTAGTGTCCTTGTTATCCAGCAGCATCCAGAGTTCATCTCTTGCCACACTCATCCGCAGTCTATCCGCGCTGTCTACGACGAAGAGAATCGCGTCAGCCTTGGCATAGTAGCTCTCCCATAGGTTACGGTATTTCCCTTAACAGAACGACAAAGCTTTTTTCCCAACAATTTAACGGCAAAATTTATTCAAGAATTTTAATAATGTGGACAAAATTAACGTTGAGTAATATTAAAAGAAATGAAAAAAATGGATTAATGAAAGCGTAAGATTTAATAGGAGCAGAGGACAGTGTCCAATTTGCCAGCTCGCAAGAGGCCAGAGCCGTTCATCTCGAGTTCTCTCACTCCATGTGTTCCCTCTACCTCCCTCTCTATCCTCTGCACGTTTCTCCGTTTCTCTCTGTTTCTCAATCTCTCTCCTTCTTTCTTTGCTTCTCTCTCTCCCTCTCTTTGTCTCTCTCTCTCTTTCTGCCCATCCATCATCTCATGGTGCTGCTCTTCCCTTTTTCGGCAAGTTGTAAATGTCGACCTGGTCCTCTGCCGCTGACCCGTCTGGTCTCGGCAGAGGACGAGGGTTCTGCGCAGAGGCAGCCAGCAATGCATGTGATTTCTTAGTGCCCTTTATCTATAACCTCTCTCTCTCTCCTAATATATCTCTCCAAATATATTTATATCTCTCTCCCTCTCTATGTCTCTCTCTATTTCTCTTGCCATATTTCTTTCTTTCTATGTCTCACTCTCTCTCTCACACACTCTCTGATATTATTATCTCTGTGCTTCTTACTCATTCACTTTTCTCTCTCTCTCCACCCTTTCTTTCTCTCACCATCAGCTTAATTCCGTCTCTCCATTGAACTCAAATGATTACGAAGATCCTTCATTTTTGAGTGTTTTTTTTCTTCTTGCTATTAAATTATAAATTCTTTATTTTTAGTGATTAAATTTTCCTTAAAATTATCTAATATAAGGGCAGATATTTCTCATCCCTGCGAGATTTTTCATGTATATTGGGACCGAATAAAAAAAAACGTATATTTTATGAACATAATTACGTTGAAATAGATATAGAAAATTTTTTAAGTCAAACCTTGCCCGGACATGTCAAAGGCGGAGAAATTGATCGACGGCGTTGCGAAGTTGGTGACTGCCATGCCGACAGTGGGCACGACCTGAAGTGAAACATTTAATTCATGTTTACTATTTTGTAGAAAAAATATCAATTACAACATGATCAATAAGAGGGAAATGAATTAATTGAAAGTAGTCTTCCACCTGAGACACTCGCGTCTCCTCAGTACGCAGTCCGTTGAGAATGGTTGTCTGAAATGGGATGTAATGTTTGCAGTAACGGCAAGAACAATGAAAACTACTTATATAGAAAAGGTAAAATAACCGCTAAGAGAATACTATAATTAATATATATTTTAATCAATAATAAAAAGAATTAAAATCATTATGTTAACCTTGCCGGAATTGTCGAGTCCAACGACAATGATGTTGAGGCTACGTTTCCCGACGCCGAGCCACGACTGGAGGGCCGAGAAGAAGCCCATGCCCCTCGGCTCTCCGGCCCGGCTAATTCTAAGTTAGGAGGCGGCAGCGAGGCTCCACCTTTGAAGAGAACATTGCTTCTGGCGACTTTTTAATTTGTCAAGTTAATCGGTAGTAACAGAGAGTATTTAATTATATATTTTAATAACAACCTCATAGGATCAATGGAGAAATTATGTGTGCAGGAATATGCTTAAATTTTTTACATTTGCTTCATTGTGCACAGGGAAAGAAAGTTCACCCACGCTGTTTGTTCGAGAAGTTATAGGTTTATTGTAGAGTTTATTCAAGGGTTTATAGGAGAGCTCTTTCAAATCGAATTTTAATTATATGACACTTAAAACCACGACTCTAACAACAGAAAATCAATACAGTGCTCTGTGAATCTCAAATTATTTTGAGCATGAATGAAAAGAAAAAAACTTGTAAACGAAGAATTCAATGTTTAACATATACTAATTAATCGAAGCATGTATTTTGGAAGACGAAAAAACAGCAAAATCGTCAGAGCCAGGAAACTTCGCGTAGCCAGCCTTTCCAGACCTTGTTGCCATGGTGATGTAGTCCCGTATGGTGACCGATTCCATGGCCCTCTTCGCTGTCCTCCATTTCTGCATTTAAACACTTCCTACACATTATCTGGTGCATAGTTCATATTCCAGTCATCTTTTTACTTTTGAACGATTTATACTCATTCTTTCACAACAAAAACAAAAAAAATTGAAATTTAACGACACGATAAGAGAAAAAGTAAACAATACAATTTTCGAGAATTTAAATCATCGCTGGGCCAAGAAGAACTAAAATTGTAATTCTTGTCAAGAAATTAATCATCTTTAAAGAATCAATGGCATCGCGTATATCTCTTCTTGGTTTAAGAGGAAGAATAAGAAGTGTAATCATTGAAAGGACAGGCCCGTATTAGCCGTCTCTTTAGCCAATCAGTTTAATCTCAATTGAATACAAGGCCGAATGTTGCTCAATTTTTTGACAACTGCGCGGAAAATTCGAAATAGAATCAAGAGAATTTGAGAGTAAAGAGAAAACGAGAAGAACAAGAGTGCAGCTAAAATATGGGAGGACTTCCCGGGTAAAATCGAATACACTTTCTGAAAGGTACTTTGGAGGCTGGGATGGGGTAGATTAAAAAAAACATGAGGGCCGGTATCATTTGAATTATATCCAGGTCAAATAGGTGATAGTAAATTGTCGACCGAAAGAATCAAACACCGATTGTGAAGTGGCTGAAACGAAAAGATGTTCTGTAGAAAAGGACTGTGTCTTACAATTAAAAATATCGGGGAGGGGGCTGGTTAAAAGGCGAAAGAGTGAAACCATGAGTGGGAGCAAGGGAGGTGGCCAGGTCGATCGCGACCCATCCTAATGAAGTCACTCTTTCTACTTCTTCTTGGCCGCCACTCCTCCACCTCCAGCCCCTGCGGCTCCTCCGCTGATCGCCTTCTTCTTCTTCGCTCCGCCCTTGCCGGGTCCGAAGAAGTTCGCCATCATATCAGACACGTCTGGCATGTCCATCTTCGGCAGCTGCATGTTCTCCATCTCCTTCTTCAGCTCGGGGTCGTTTGCGGTTAGTCTACAAATAGAATTTTGAATTCGCGCCCTCTTGCAAAGCGTAAGTGACGTCATCGACACCATCCATATGTTCTCTTTATTTTTGTCCGCCTATACAGGGATGCCTTGCTTTCTCCATCACTCTTTTCTCTTGCTCTCTCTCTCTTGCTACCTCTCTCTTCTCTCCTTTCCTCTTCTCATTCTTCTCTCTCTCTCTCTCTCCACCAACTTCGGAATTAGCAGCATGATTGCGAATGGCACAACCACCATAAGCACCATCGGAGAGAGGAGCATGTCAGTGATGCGCCATTCTTCACGACGGCGGAAGTAACGGGTCGAGTCACGCGCGGCCATCTTCAGGGGGTACGGCAGCTGCACCACGGCACCGGGCTGAGAACGAGAGAGAGAGAGAGACGAAAGAGAGAAGAGGGAGAGAAGTAGAGAAAGGGAGAGAATGATGAGCGAGGGAGAGAGGAAGAGACGAGAGAGAGGTAGAGAGACAGAGAGAGAGGGACCTAAGAGGGGGAGAAAGAAAGGGACAAAGTAACAAGTAAGGGAGAGAGAGGGATACTAACAATCGTAAACGACTTCCCATTACAGTTGATGTATTCAATAAATAAATACACTATTAAAAAAAACACAATAAAACGAATGAAACCTGCAGAACACTAAGCCGACGCGCGCGCATCTTCCCGGTTGCTGTGATGTCGACGCGGAGGGGCTCGAAGACATAGTCGACATTCTCCACCTTAATCTTCTATTTTATTTTAATTTTTATTAGAAAATTTTTTTTCATATTTTTTTCTTTACGAAACAATATGAAATTGTTTTCTAAACAAACTACACCAGTCTTAATTTCAATATTCCGGCACACGAACCTCAGCCCGCCAATAGATCATCAAGATAATATGAAACACTCAAGATAAATGTATAGTTGGCATAGTTGAGCAGTCCTTGTCATCGTTCCACGGTAATTACATGAACAAAGCAATAGATTCTTCTGAACGAGCCCGTACCTGCACGATGTAGCTGCCGGAAGCGACTCCCGCAATGCTGAAGCTGCCATCTTCGCGCGGGAAGCCCACGTGCTTGCCGTAGTTGAGGAGGATGCGCGTGTTCGCCGGAAGGGACGAATCTCCGCGAGGGAAGATTACCTTTCAATTTTAAAACAATTATAAAAGCTTCGTTTTATTATTATAAAATAGTAATAATTAGAAAAGAAGAAGAAGAGAACGATAATGCCAACAAAATAATGCTAAAGTTGATATGAACATACTTTCCACAAACATGATCACTTTTATGAACCGCGGCTAGGACTACACGAGTCTAAACCTTGATTCTTGCGCAACAGCAAACAAAAGACAAATAAACCGGCGATCATTAACTATGTAAAAATATTAAAATTGATAATAATAATAATAATAATCTTAAAATAGTAATAATAATAATAGTAATAACAACAACAATGATAAGAATCCCAAACCGTTCCCTCGACAGCGAAGAGAGTAGAGGACGAGTCGGCTACCGCTGAAGCTAACGCAGTGTCCAGCAAAGCCAGCAGAATAAGAGGCAACATTATGATCTTAATAACTTCATTAGGTGAAGAAGGAGAAGGAGAGAGAGAGAGAGAAAGAGAGAGAGAGAGAGAGAGAGAGAGAGAGAGGTTGAGAGAGAGAGAGAGAATGGTAACGGGAGGAGAAGTGCATTTATGAGAGAAAAAGGCAGATAATTAGAGCAGAAATGAACAGTCGAGAAAGGCAAGAAGTATTAAGAATGGTATTGAACCATAACAAGGAATTCAGTACCAGAAATTAGGAAGAGATTTATTGCAGCTACAAAGCAACAGTTATTATAATCCGTAGTAATACATATCAATTCGAATAAATAATAAATATCAGCTGGAAGTCTCAAGCATTTCGACAGTCTTTGATCCCAACGATGGAATCGAAAAAAGCAAATAAAAGTTCAGCATTCATGATCACAGTGAACAGCAAGGAAAATAGATTAGAAGGTAAATTATTTGGTGAGCGTTAAAACAAAAGTTACCATTTCACGAGATTCGAAATGACATTTATAAAGATTAAAAAATCAGTGAAAAGCAGTGGAAGCACTTCTTAAAAAAGAGCAAAAAACGTGGCTACGTTTCCTACAATAAGAACTCATCTTGTCACAAGCTGAGGAATAGGAATGGAAGCAAATTTAGCCAACCAACAGTGAGGGTGAGAGAGAAAAGAGAGACAGAGACCGAGAGAGAAAGAAACAGAGAGAAAGAGAGAGAACGAGAGAGAGAAAGGGGAGCGAAATGAAATAGGAAAGAGACAAAGAACTATAAAAATGACTGCTACCTATAGAGGTAGAGCGCATGAACTTTGTCGCAGAATGAGCTAATCGTAAGCTTAAAAAAGGAAGTACGTATTGTTCCTTGACAGAAAGTGCTCTGGAGTCAGTTGAATCGCTTGAGATACTCTTCTGCAGAGACACGGGCGCGCGCATTCAGCGCTAGCTTCATCTCGCTGATCTCCTGAAATCTCTTTTCTTATAATCTCCCGCTAGTTTCTTTTATTCTACTTTAAAATGACGCACAACAACATGTTCAAAATACAAAGGAATAAAAAAAGAGAACGCCGTGACCTTGTCAATCTCCTGCATGAAGTGGATGAGGAAGTCGACGAGCTTGTGCTTGTACATCTGCTGCGTGTGGGTGGCAGTGATCAGGAACGAGATGTCGTAGCCTGTGCAATCACATCTCATTTTTTATTCTTTTCCCCAAATTTAAACTAATTGTTACCTATTTTAAACATTATAGAAATTTTTCTCTTGTCGGGCCAATATGCAGATGGATGCCTGATTGTTAGCCCTGCTCAGTGCTGAAATAGTGAATGCCATTCGACTTTTGCCGGGGTTACAAACGGCCAAAAGGCCAGCCCGGGGGTTATAAAGTAAAAGAATTACGGAAAAGTGAGGATTCTGGACCATCAGCTCGGGGGGTTACAACGCTGTCATGGGACAGAATTATTTCAGCACTGGCCCTGCTTAAACGATTTATTCTTTCATTTTTAGAGGTATCACAACCTCTCTCTTCCTCTCTCTTTCTCTCTCTGTTCCCCTCTTTCCCTTATGGTAAGTGGCTGCTTCTCTTCTCTCTCTCTCTTCGTCGTCTTCCTCTCCCCTCTCTCTCTATTCCCAACTTTCGCTAACAATCAGTGTCTGGCACTCTTCTCCTCTATCAGTGCTGAACAAGGGCGGCGCATGCGCCGTGTTGTACCCACCCCCCCCCCCCCGGCAGGCTCAAAATTCCGTTGAACCCCCCCCCCCCCCCCCCCGATTGAAACATTTTTTGCTTGAAAACGGCACTTTTTCACAAGAAAGGTGATTTTTGAAGGAAAAAGTCATTTTTTCGGCTTTGTACCCCCCCCCCCGGCCTGGAGTCCTGCGCCGGACATTGTTCAGCTACTATGTCCTCTATCTTTCTCTGCTGTCTATCTTTCTCTCCTTTTCTCTCACACTCTCTATCTTTCTCTCCCTTTCTCTCACACTCTCTATCCTTCTCTCCTTTCCCTTTTCTCTCTCTTTCTTTCTCGCTTCTCTCTCTCTCTCTCTCTCTCTCTGCCAACCAGGAATCGGCTTGCGCCTGAGGACGATGAAGCTGTCCGCGCGCTGGCACATGAATCGCGTGAACTTGTGGGAGAGAATTCGCTCGATGTCATCCGACTGCTTCACGGCCAGAGAGATGCGCACCGAATTCACCTACAATAAGCTGTTTAAACGGGTCTCTTTTGCATGAACACTTTTGTAAGTAGGAATCCTCCAGAAAAGTTATATAAAAACACTCAAAATCACCAGATTTTCGGCAAATTCTAACGCGAAAGAGTCTGCACCCTTACGATTTTCGATCGTAGACCCTTTCGAAAGTCTCAGAAGTTTGAAGGAATTAACTAAATTAAGAATACAGTAACCACCAGTAATATATTAGAAGAAGAATATGCAGCGCAGTAAGATATCGTAAGAAAATTCTTATCTATGAAACCTTAATTAATTAAATTAATTCCTGCTTTCATTTGTTTATGTCCCAATAATATTTTTTCGTATGTTTTTAATGAGTTTTCAGGAATCCTTTTCTGTCTACGCATTTTGTTACAGTAATTTTTAGTAACATACAGTAAGAGTTATTCGCAGTCCTTTTCTCATTACTAAAAGCATATTCAGATGCCAGTTATGAAAAAAGGGAGGTGGACAATTCTGCAGAAGAGGGTCGCCGAAGCCAGAAAATAACCTACCCGGAATCAGGAAATGGTCGGGAGGAATTTTCAACAATGTCTCCAGGGCCGGGATATAAATACTAATACAGTAATACAGAAGCGATGCGATGTATACAGTAATAACTACTTAGGTTTTAATGTTGCAGGAAAAGTATTAGTTCTAGCAGAAGAATATTGGGACTAACGGAAGGCTCGATGAGGACCTTCTCTTGCTTATTGCGGGCGACCACCACCGGAGTCATTAAGAGCTCTTTACTCGTGCGCACTTCTACCTGAAACATTCCATTCATTTTCGGTCAAAACAAAATCGATAAAACAAATAATGAGATGAAAAGAGGAAACAGAAATGATGTACTCTACGTTCCAAGCTTAATGAATAAATTGATACTGCGAACATAAGAAGCGATATATTTTTGTAGATTCTCTACTTTAAAATGGATTTCGAGCAATTAATTTCAATATTTGTATTTTATTCAGTCAGTGCTGAAATAGTGCCTGCCTCTGGACTTAGGCCGGGGGGGGGGGGAAACGTTGAACCCCAGAGGATACAAAGTGAAAAACGGCCAACACGGGGGGATTAAAAAGTATTCCGGGGCTTCGGTAAAACGCTGTCACGGGTCAGACCTATTTCAGCACTGTATTCGGTCTTTAAATATTAGATATTATTAGCTTTCAAAGGTTCAAAAGAAACCGACACTGCTTGAAAGAAGAATGGCTACGCATAACAGAAGACGCTCTGGAGTTCCAGAGGAATTAAGGGACTTATAAAGTTTTCTTAGGGTCTTGACATACTGATTACGGTCTTCGGTTGAAGCTAATTGTAAATGCGTAAAAGATGAGTCGGAAAAGCCGGCCTAGAAAAATTTTCAGTCCAGGGAAAAAAGGTGGTCCGAGGGTCCAACAAAAGTGGGTGGGAAATACTTCCGAAGGCCTCGAAAAATAGGGTGGGTAGGCCAGAAATTTAAATTTTCGGGTCTCAACAATTGCGTGGGTAGTCCGGTTCGATCCCCCTTTTTCCCTTGTTTCAGTCATCATTCCTGGGTAAAAAATCAACGTGTATTATAATCTAATGCTATTTCTAGCATTAATTATACAAATAAGGCATTAATAAAGCTCTCCCTCATTCATCCTTCTTTCGGCTTTTGGGCGCCCCCATTTTAAGCTATGAATGCAGAAGCAAAATCGAAATGAAATATACACTCTTATCATGACATTTGTCCATGCCGTTCATGAGTTTTTTTTCAAATTCTGCTTCCACAACACCTTCTTGATGCATCTTATTCCATCAGATTTTCAGCCCTCTTTTAAACACGATTCGCATCATATCCCTTATACCGTGAAATGTTATGATTTGTTCCGTCGTATTTCGAGTCAGAATTATATTTAACCCTGACTCGGGAAAAACAGGCTACCTCAGGTTTGTTGTGGCGCTCGACAACTTGCGAGCTGAAGTCCTCTAGACAGAGAGCGGCTTCCAGAGTCATCCGCACAGCATCCAGATACGGCTGAAGAGTGGCGCTCTGAAACAGGATTATTTTAGTTTGGAAACCTTAGCAGGAAAGACCTAAGAACAGTGCCAACTAGTAATATAAAGCGAAAAAAACAATGCAATATACAACTTCAGAAACAAATACTAATTCGGTTAATATAGCAACTAATTAAACAAAATTAATAACGAAAAATAAATGCTCACCATTTTGTAATCCACTCAGATAAGCGAAATTTGCCTGCAATTACAGAGAATGAATACGACCCAAACTCGGTGAGGGAAAAAGAAAAGCGATAGCAAATGACAAAGAATGCGGCGGAATCAATGAGTCATCCCAACAGGACGCCAAGGGGAGAGCGGAGGAAGGAGAAAGAAAGCGGAAAAGTTCAATCGAAGAGCTGCCAACAGTAATACAAGCCAGAAGAGTCGTAAAATCATATTGAATACCACCTTCCGAAAACCACTTTCAACTGAACTAAGTCGTGAAAAAGGACAGGAAAGGAAAGTGCCGGAGCAGTGACCAACGGCAGTTTGTAAAGTTCATCCGTTCATCCGTTCATCTCGTTCATCTGTTGTGAAGTTCATCTTTGTAGATTTCACCACGCAACATCTTATTGTAAAGTTCATCTTGCCTTAGAGTGCACCAAAATACGCAATTCTTGGCGTTTCACTATTTCGGAATTCTTTCATTCTTTAAACATGTCTGGCTTGCATGTTCGTGTTGTTAAAGCTTGTTAAAGTGTTGGTGTGTACTTAAATGAGCAATAAAACCCTTTAGTTGTGTTTATTATAGTTCCTTGCCGAATAATGGAAGAGGACGATAGTCTCTTTTCACCAGTCAGAGCAAAGCGAACATTTGATGAATTTATAACGCCTTCGAGAGCAGTTGAAGGGTTAGTTTGCTGACAGAAATTCCTATTTATCATGACGATAAGTGCTTTCAGGCAGTTTGGAAGGTGGGACGATGATTTGTTTTTGTAGATGAAAACGGCCTAGATGAGAGGTAATAGATATCCTCGTGAGATATATTGGTAAGATATTATTTTAGCCTTTTTCTGGCTGATCAGTCGAGAAACGTGAGTGCGGACGACAGTTCGCCGTTTCTGGATGCTACTTACATGAAGGATGCTGAAGGAAACATCTGCTATAGAGGTCACGACCTCAACAGGAATGAGTATCTTCGTTGTCTTGGAAAGAAGTAAATATTTTGACTTTGGCATAATACATCGTATTAATTGTCATATGAATGTGTTCGTTCTCAGAGTCGATGTGAATTTGATCAACAATGCACCTTCAACTTCACAAACGCGCTTGTCGTCCCCCTTATTTATGCGAATTCGAATTTCACGTTAGCGGTTTTGAAATAAATAAGTCCAATTCGAATGCTTGCAAAGTTTAGAAGCGGATCTGGCAAATACAGCATGGAGATCGCCGCCACGCTCATTACGGTGGGGCGATCAGCCGAAGACTAACAAGTAAACACATCCTTTCTCCTTTACATCACTATCAATTAACAAGCTGAATGATTTAGTGCTTTGCCGAAGTGCTGTCACGTCACTTCTCAGTTCATATCAGTAATTGAGGGAAGCATTGCAAGCATGGCTACACACACCGGGTGCCAGTTGCATGCACGTGAATCCCTTAAAAGGACGCTGCATGTTGAGCATGGAAGTCGCATGGGAGATGTTTGTAACATGATTTATATCGATATAGTGTCATTATTTTATTTTAGCTGCTGTTCGGATCGGTACAGATGGTGAGTAGAGTGAAGTCGAGAGGACTGTTGGACTGCGCAGATGAAGCACACTGCCGATCGGAGTGGAATCGACTCAAACAGTCGTTCCCAGAGGAAATACAAAGAATGTTAGTTAAAGGGAGCAGTAAGTTTGTGCAATTGTGTTATCTTTTATTTAGAATGGACGGGAAGCTTCCTTCATTTATCTCCCGCTTTGGAATCCGGAACAGAATCATGGCTGGCTGGGGGCTTCTGCCTTGCACTACGAATAGTGCTGAAACACACAATCACTGGCTGCGGGAAAAGGTTGGCGACCGACAGCCTCTGCACATCTTCATCGAGCATCTCAAGGAGTACACCAACAGTTAGTTTTTAACTCGCCTTCATATAATCGTGCTGGTGAACTTCATTCAGTGCACGTGGAGCTTCTCAGAGCGGCAATTCATGGAGGAGGGAGTAAAAGACTTTCCCAAGGTAACCTCATGAATCATATTCAGGTTTTCGGGATATAATTTAGTTATTAGAGATGAGAGTTAGCATTTTTGCTTTCTAGTACACAACTATGCAGCGGGATAGACCACAAGAACTTTCTTCTCTGCTCAAACCCTTTGGCATGGGATTGAAATCGAAGAAGCATCCCTCACATGTTGACGAACTTCCTCGCATATTGTTCTGCCGTTAGTTTTAAGACTGTATTAACTACTTTGGATGCTTTACCTCTTAACTCCAGGGAGATCAGAGAAGGAGGTCAAGGAGATCCTGAGTTCTGTCGCGAGTGGCTTCGGCTGTCCTTTGGCCTTGAAGGTCTCTAAGCTCCTCCGCTAATGAGCTTTACGAACCGCACTTGTTCTTTTTTTTTCTTAAAAATGCTTTAAGCAAATTCAAAATTGTTAATTAAAGCATGTCCCGGTGTTGCTTCTCTCTGTGCAATAAACAGCTTGTTAAAGTTCGTTCACATTTAATACGATATACATCGTACAGAGAATGTAAGAATTCTGAAATAGTGAAGCGCCAAGAATTGCGTATTTTGGTGCACTCTAAGGCAAGATGAACTTTACAATAAGATGTTGCGTGGTGAAATCTACAAATATGAACTTCACAACAGATGAACGAGATGAACAGATGAACAGATGAACTTTACAAACTGCCGTGACCAACATTGATAATCCTTTCAAATTATGACTCCGTCAAGAGCACTCATTCCGAATGTTGCAGGCAATGCGGCCAAATGGTTCACATCGAGTGCTGCGTGTCAATCACTGCGGTTGCTCACTAAAAGAATTTCTATATCTAGCTATATTTTCTAGTTTTACCAAAGTTGATGTTGATTTAGCTATTGTGGTTTTTTTTCGCGCGTTTAAATCAAGTATTTATAAATGCCTATGGTTTCCACGTCAACTCTTTCGTCTATCAATGAATCTGGATCCTTTCCAACGCAGGACTTATAAATGTTGCCTACATTTTCTTCGAAGAAGGTGAAAATCTTCAAATCACTTCTTTTAGCTTAATTATGATTCGAACATTCATCTTCACTGCCGTTTTTTCTCTCGCTTACACCTTTGCCTAAATGTAAGAAATGTGTTTGAGTGCTCTCGTCCCGAATTGAATGTCGGTTGAGCAGATCAGGTTAATCTCCTTCTTTCGGGAGTCTGCTCCACCTCATTGTTGGGCACAATGCCCCCTCGGGCCATCCCCGAACCAGTCCTTAATTTAACATACCACATACACGCGCTCTTCCCGATGATTGTTCGGGACTGGATTCCCGTGTCTTTCTCTGCTCGCTTCCCTACCTCTTGCTTGCGTTTTGTGTTCTTCTATCCTATGATGCCTTGGCAAGGGTAAGAGGCGGGAGGAAAGGTGGAAGTTTGGAAGTAGCTCTCCTCCTTCTTCCCTCCCTCCTTTCTCACCCTTCACCTTTATTGCCGATCTGGCTCGACAGTGGTCATGCCCCGTATCCTACCTCCTGGTCAACTTTGGTTTATGTGTCTCATATGGAAATATGAATAATTCTTCCTATCTCTGCCTCTCTCTTTCTTCTCTTTGCCTTTCTCTTTCCCTTCCTTCTCTCTCTCTCTCTCTCTCTCTCTCTCTCTCTCTCCCCTCTCCGACTATGAAGTGAGCGAGGTAGGAAAGGCACTGCAACTGGCCGCGTATGTGTGTATGCGTATTGATCGATACGCTTTAGTGTGTCTGTGCTGCTACGAGCACGAGGAACTGAAGGAAGGTGAATGAGAGAGAGAAAAGAGAGAGAAGATCTGGATAGAATGAGAAAGAGAGAGAGAAAAGAGAGAAGATCTGGATAGAATGAGAAAGAGAGAGAGAGAGAGAGAGAGAGCGGGAATGGTCGAAAATGAGACGGAGAGAGAAAGAGTGAAAAGAGGGGGAGAGAGAAAAAGATGCCTAGATAGTGGATGAGAACGAGGCTGTCGTTGGACGTCGGTCCAGTGCCAATTTTCACTCGTTTGCGGCCGCCGCCGCTAGAAGGAAGCTCTTCCATTACCAGAGCCATCTCCCTATCCTTCTCTTCTCTCTCTCTATCTCTCCCATTCTCTCTCTCTCCCTTGCTGTCTTTCTCTACCCCTGTCTCCATCTCCTCTTCTCCTTCTCTTGTTCACTCTATCTCTCTTACTCTCTCGATCCCGACGACTTCCCCTCCAACTTACAAGCAACATTTACTCCCCGGGAATGATTCACCCCATCCCCAGAACATACAATTCCGCTTTTTGCACTCTCCTTCCATTGTTCGCGAGGAATCATTTTAAATGTTAGATGTGTTACGCGGCAAATACTTTTTTTTAAACATTTAGTTGTATCATTGATGAAGAAGATTAATGGCGCCGGTTTTTTCCTTTTTTATTATTTTTTGTTGTTGTTGAACAATTCGTCTGGTATAAGCTACAGCCTAGCTGAGAAAGCGAGTGAAGTTTTCCAAGCTTTCCACTCCCCCACCATATTTTACTTCTCAAGGAGTATTGCGGCCTGACATGAACTTTAGATTTCAAATTGATCTCAGACAAAGTTATGCTCAATGATGATGAACGGAGATTTAATTAGATTTAATGGCTTTCTTCAGGGTTCTCTTGATACTAAAAATAATTTCACTTAATTTATTATGATTTCTCGACTCGTTTTTGGACAGGGGTGAAGTCTATATTGTCCAAACTTAGGTCTTTCTTGATAGTAGTTTATCTTTTCGGTTGATCTAAACAAGCTATTGGAGAATCCTTCCACTTTGACAATAATGGCATTGCTATTTGCTGGCCCCTTTTTAGGAACTTTAGCAACACTTTTATTAGAAGCTCAAAAAAATTCTCAAAAAGAAGAAAAATTGTTCGCTCATCATTCATGCCAATGTCGCATTTAGCTATAGGTTTGTCTCCTTTATTTTTGTCTAGCGCTTGAAGTATCGATCTGTTGCTGTAATAAATTTAATCGTAAAGCTATGATTTATTACTTACCGCTTCTGATTACTATTATTATTATGACTATTATTGTTATTACTACTATTATTATTAGTTAAGGCTCCTTCCTCGTCCGAAGTCCTCAATCGTTCGCGACATAGCTCTATCTAAATCGCTGAGAAAGGTTCCTTTTCTGAAGAATTTATTTCATAGCTTAAATGAACTAAAACTCTTGCAATTTTGGCATGCCATAAAGGCGATCTAATTTACTTGTTCATTCCAGGAAGATATTCTTATTAATGTTGTTCTTCTCACATTTAGCATTTATATACTTTCATAAATGTGGCGGCATTTGACTAAGGCAAGCCTCTTTCAGCCATTGGAGAGCCTGCGATGTCACCTTGTTTGTGAGAGCGGTGATCTCTTCAACTATCTTCTCGTTTGATTGAAGGTATGTTTTTTTTCTTAAATATATTATTCATGCGTTATTATTTTTCCTAGCTGGTGTTCTTATTATATTCCAGCAAAAGGAATATAATTTTAAGCAAAAAATAGAGGGTTTACCGCATAAAGTGTTGTTAATACGTAGAATATTAATCAAACTCAATAATAGGGCGGCTCAAAAAAATTTGTACTAACACTTTAGATTTTTATTTTTATATCAAATTTTAAATATACTTTATGTCGTAATAACCGTGTGATCACAGCACACAAAGACTTCTCTCTTTTTTCTACTGAACTTCTACTTTTGTCTTTGATTTCGCCATTGATTCAATCGGCTTACGCAAATAGACTCATGGGAGAGAAATATGGTATTTGATTGGCTAGAGGGCGAATGAGAGGGGGTTGGTATATAGATTGAGGGAACAAAATGAGTGAGAGAGAGAGAGAGAAAGATAGAAGCATAGGAAAGAGTCTACTTTGCAGGCTTCAAATATCGACTGCTCTCCTCTCCCATTCTGCCCTCCATTCTTCCACGTACTTCTGGCGGTGGACATGGCATCCCTTGGTCGATCAACACTGCCTCCCTACTTTGGAGGAAATCACCAGTCGGAGCAGATCAAGACAGAGATTCATCGATTCGAGTGCGATTCTTTCTTCTTCTTTATAGTTTTTTTGTTTTTGTGAAAATTAAAATCTCTCCGATTCGAGTTGGCAGATTGCCAAGGTTGCATTCAGTGAAATAACAATGATATTTTAAATAATAAGTTATAATAGTTGCCCAACAAGAAAAAAAGCTCTACAATTTGGCACAAATGTTTTTAAAGCTTAATGAAAGTATATTTTATGGAGAATAATATTCAGAGATTCAGTCGAAATCGTTTTTTAATGTAATTTTAGGGCGTACGAGATAGCTATTCTTCAGGTAAACCTGGTCAGGGGTTGTGAGTTTTAAACCTATTTATCTATTTATTCACTCGTTTATTTATAAAAGTTTTTATTTATTAATATTTGTGAAAGTATCCTATTTTAATTTATAAATACCTTAAGATCTGTCCATCCGTGCATCTACCAGATCTACGATCTCCTTGAATACGTATCCGATGCGCGTCTCCAAGCGCAGATTCGTGATCAAGTCGTCGGAATTGAAGGTATGGTAGGTTTGAGGAACTACAGTAACCTTGAGAATTAAAAGCGAGAAGGAGAGTAAGCGAAGCGACTAAAAAGTAGCATCAGGAGCTCCAAAATGTACATAAGTTTAATCAAAAGGTCTAGTTATATAGTTCCATTCTTCAGAAGGCTTCTTCTAACAATAAATCCATTTTAACATGGTGCCCAAAGTGGAATTTGTATACTTGCCAACTGTTGGGCGGATTGTTTTTCTTCCCTTTATTTAAGATGTATTTGATTGTTGGACGGAGTATGGCGGGCATAACGTTTGTGGATTACTGTGAAATGTGAGCTGAATCCATTCGTTATCTCACTTTTTCACAACGTATTAAGCTGGCTTGTGTTTTCGTTAGTTGCTAAATTCTAGAAATAATCTAACTTGTAAAATGTTCATAATGTTTATGTGATTTCGCTGAGTCTTCCTTGTTCCCAGAGAACTAATCACAAGCGATGTGACACAGCGAGAGTTTTCTTTAAAAAGCGTAAAAGTTCACTAGTTGCCTCGCCTAATTTAGTCCTTGTAAACTGTATCCTATTTACTTGTGCACAAGCAGCATTTATACCGTAACGATTCTTCCTAAGATCTATTCTGACAGCGCCGAATCACGGAGAGGTGTAAGATACCCAAACTAGTTGCTTATCGGATGAGATCCACCACTATCGCCTCTGCCACGCACACACCTGTTCAGACATAGTCTTGAGAGGTGATTCTCTGCAGTTCTGTCCCGCACTCTCAATCTCTCTCTCCCCCTGTCTCTCCGCCTTTCTTTCTGTCTCTCACCCACTCTCTCTCTCTCTTTCTTGCCTTGTAGGCTAGTGATGAATGACTTGAAATGTTCTATGAACACATCTTACATCCATATCCCTTTCTATGCCTGTCATTTATGGTTTCGTCGTGTGTAACGTGAATTCAGAACTATTGTCTTCCTGAAATGAAAAAAAAAATTTTTTTTTAATCCTCGTAACAACATATTCCTGACCTCTTTTAGCCACCTCAATTTTGTGACTTCAAGGGCCATCCACGAAACGCGACTCCCTTCACCCCCTTTCCAGCCCCCACCCCCCTGTCGCACGCCGTAAGTGCTGTCCTATATTTCCTAAGTGGCTCTCATGTTATATCCTTTGACATTTCGCATGCATTGTTGATTTGGGTAATTAATATCGATTGCCAATAGGCATTAGCAAATGAGTAAATATAGCTTTTATGTGGAAGTGACTAAATTTGAAAACAAACCAATTAAACAGATAATCCCTCAATTCGAAGATAGCCCCACATCGAATACCTTGTAGTCATCATAGATCTATCTACATCTGGGCTTTACAATCCCAGTTGAATTTTGCCTCTATATTTTGATGGTTGCATATTTCTTTCCTATTATTCGCTCTTTAGATGATTGCCCTGATAAGAGAGTAATCTTTTTTTCTTCTTTCGCTCTGATTTCTGACCGCCCTCTAGTTGTTGCAATTCTCTCATCTAATCACTCTCGGCTCAATCTCTTTCGCTCTCTCATCCCCTTTCTCTCTCTCTCTCTCATCCTCTTTCTCCCTATCTTTCTTCCCTCGTCTCAGTCTCTCTCTCTCTCTCTCTCTCTCTCTCTCTCTCTCTCTCCCTTTTTACCTCCCCCACCTGTTCTGGCCGACCGGTCATGCCCGCGCATTGCGACAGATGCCAGTAATTGACTTCTGAGCAGAAGGGAGGAGATTGCTCCCGAAAATGGCACTAGGCAAGGCGAGGTCGAGAATATATTCAAAGTTGGCGCTTCAGGACAAGAATTTCGATGTGAGAGAGAGAGAGAGAGAGAGCAGAGATCGACAATATATAGAAGAGGGAGACAAAAGAGAAAGATCATAGCTTCTGTGAACGATTTCGGCTTCTAGAAAACCTGCAGACCTCATACACTTGTACTCTTTATCTCTTCTATTTGCATTGTTTCTCTGTGTCTCTCTCTTTCTCTCTCTCTCCATCTTCCCTGCTTTCGAGAGAGAAATGAAATGCGTCCAAGTCCTTATTATGTCTGTCTCGCTCTCCTTCGTCTCTCTCCCTCTCCTGTCATACTCGCGAATCTCGATCTGGACCAACTCTTGAAACACATAGGTAATTAAGCCCTTGCACTGGTCTCATCGACCAATTTGTGCTTTGAAGGACGCCGTTGTTGTAGGTGGAGATTGACAGGCAAAGGTAAAGGCAGAGGAAGAGACAGGATCGAGGGGCTCTTCTTCTTGGTATGCTTGCGAAGGCTAGAACATACTTTTTAGAACAAGCCTTTTCAGTCTTCTTTCTCTCTCTCTCTCATTCTCTTTCTTTCTTCCTATCTTTAACATTTTCCCAAAGCTGTTCCCTCTCATGCTTCAAGGTTGCACGAATGTAATGAGGCGGATGGCAAGGAACGTTGCCTTATGGTAGTGTGCACGCGTTTGTTATTGTAGAGAACGGGATGCAAATGAACCGCATTATGAAAGAGGTTGGCGGGAGACTCTTCAGGGAGAAGTGACAGGCCATTTCTAGCATCCATTCCCCCTCCCCTTCTCTCCTTGATGGTGTTCCTCTCCGACACTTATGGTTAGCCTCTCCGTCCTTGCAAAATAATATGACGATCCTGATGTGGTTTACTGCTGCTCTTCCTTGAGGCCATCCTTGAGATTGTTGCTGGGCATGGAAGGGCAATGTTGATTTGCAGTCTTCCGCGTAAACAAATACAGAGACTTCTAGCGGTTAGGAGATGGAATGAAAACAAGAGAGAGTTGTCCAGAAAGCCGGTGAACAATGAAATAATGGACGAAGTTTCGTGAGTGAATAATTTGACTCGTCTTTATTCCATTTCCTCTTCCTTTCTGTTTATATCTCTCTTCCCTCTCGTTCTCTCACTCTCTCTTCCTTTCTCTACTCATTTCTCTCACGACTGTCACGTCCGATGTGTCCGAGTGCTGTGAGAGGGGAGGAATGGTGCAAGTGGAAAAGTTGTAGCGTGTTAGCTAACCCGGTTGCTCCTGCAACAGCTCTCTCTCTCTCTCTCTCTCTCTCTCTCTTCTCTCTCTCTCTTCTCTTCTCTTCTCTTCTCTTCTCTCTCTCTCTCTCTCTCTCTCTCTCTCTCTCTTGCATTCTCTCTCCACATTGCGTTTGCTCTTCAATGTGCCCTGAACGGTTTGTGGGAATGACTGTGTCTTGCTCCAGCTCTTTCTCTCTATTTCTCTCTCTCTCTCTTTCTCTATTTCTCTCTCTCTCTCTCTATCTATCTATCTTCTCTTGCATCCAACCATCATCCTCTTTTTCATAGTCAACTCAACAGGTGCGATTCGTTCTCACCATCAGCATACTTGCTTG
>CALZFC010000049.1:2312500-2335000 GCA_945643635.1 Allodiplogaster sudhausi
GCTCTCTCACTCTTTTTATCTAACTTTCTGTCGGTCGATTTTACAGTATTCCAGCGTTTGTCGCCTATTTCTTCAATACTGCGTTTCCAGTTGGTTATCAAAATATTCTCCATGTAATTAACCGCTTAATGTAATTCAATAAAAAATCTCCTTTCTATTCTTTTACGTATCTGGACATCCCCAGTTCTATTCGAAATTGTGAACACAACCATTGACGTTATGCAAATGAAACGAGTTCAGATCACTGTTATTAGTTGATTGTGTTTGTTTTATTCCCGTTACCTGCTCGTAAAGATCTCCTTATGAATCCTTAGTTTTCTAGATTTACTGCGCTTCTCGCTCTCTCCTCCACTTCATGACTCTTCTCCAATTTACCCTCAAACGTTCTGGTGTAATGCTACTTGGCGAGGGTGAAAGCGCTGCTGTTTCCCATCACATTAAACCTTGCGAGAAAAAGGAGGAAGAGCGAAGAGAGAGAGAGAGAGAGAGAGAGAGAGAGAGAGGGAGAGTTAAAGAAAGAACGCGAGTCATTTAGGACCAGGCGGCCCGCGTTCGCCCGTTATTTAGAGCTTCCGTTCTCGCTTTTGGCCATAAATACCGGCCTGACTCTTTTTCGCGCATTTTTTCTTCTTCTTATACATTTCCTTTATTACACTATGCTGTTATTCCGGTATCATTTTTTTTCTCTCTTTCTCTCTCTCTTTCTTTCTCTCTCTCTCTCTCTCGCTCTCTCTGTCTCTCTCTCTCTCGCTCTCTCTCCTCAAGAAGCCTGGCCCAATTCTCTGCTATTGTGCTAGTTCAGGCGGGACTCCTATTTGAGAGAGAGTGAAATCGAGAGAGAGAGAGAGAGAGAGAGAGAGCGGAAGTAACAGGTAAGGAGTCCCCCTACTCCGCTTTATTCCGAGATTGACAACTTTTGCCTTATCGCTTCCCAACTCGCAATTTGAAATGTGCTTGTTCCATTTCAAATTGCGAGCCCTTTAGCGGTGTTCTTCTTATGCGACTATTTTCATTATAAAAAAAAGCTGCAGTACCTTAATCTCAAGATCCAAAGGAATTTCGTTGTTCTCCCTTTCTTTTGAAAGATTGTTGCACCCTTTGGAGGTTCATAAGAAAGCGGAACAGTTGTGTGCAATTCTGGGAGGTTTGTCATCTTGAACGATCTGTTGATCCCTTTCCCTTTCTCTTTCGCTGTCTCTTTCTCTCTCTCTCTCTCTCTCTCTCTCTCTCTCTTTCGCTCTCTCTCTCTCTCTCTGATCTCTGTGCGGGCTGGAAGTTCAACCTGGAACTTTTCTAACCATAAGTTTACTCCACGGAACATAATTCTCCGCCTTGCCATCATTCACTTGTCCCTGTGGAAAGCTGCAAACCGTGGGGATTCCTGCTGTTGGTTGAAGAATTATGCCAAGGGTTCGGAGAGTGAGAGAGAAAGAAAAGGAGAGGGGAAGAGAAAATACAGAAAGAGAGAGAGAGATAGAGAGAGAGAGACACTTTGCTTTCAGAATAGTCGCAGAGAAGTTCGTTCGCTGTAAAGTAAACAATGGAACCTTTATTCTTCCCTACCGATAATGAAATGCCAGTGTGTTATTGTTGGAAGCTAAAAACAGGGAGCACAGTTACTATCACTATTCGTTTTAAATGTAAGAAAAAAATGCCATTTTTTTCTCATTGTTCCTCTCTCCTTCGCTCGCTCTCTCTCTCTCTTTCTCTCTCTCTCTCTCTCTTCCTCTCTGCCTTCGTATGTCCTCCTTCTTGTGACATTCCGAATACCTTCTTCTCACAATCAGCATCTCACGTCATAAATGTAGAGGTGCAGGTGTTGACCGAGGAACTATTAAATGTGATACTGTACTTTCTTCTTCTCTTTCTTACCTTCTTTTTGCTACCAAAATCTCCTCTCATGTGTCCCAGCTGTATATCACATTAATTTGAAGTTCCTCTCCAACTTCTGAATTTCTCTCTTCTCTCGCTCTCTTTCCTTTCTCTCACCTCACGGTCTTTCACACATTCTCTCTCTTAACGCGGCCGCCTCTCTATCAATGCAGGAGAGTTGAAGCCATAAGCCGAGGGTGAATTTGTTTGCAGCCTGAAGGAGAAAAGGCGATACAGAGAGAAAGAGAGAGAGAGAGAGAGAGAGAGAGAGAGAGTGAGTGAAGAGGCGCAGAAGCGACTTGTAAGCATGTTCTAGGCTAATCCATCCGGTCATTCCTTGTCTGCATGCCTCTTTTTCTCTCTGCTCTCTGTCTGTCTGTCTCTCTCTCTCTCTCTCTCTCTCTCTCTCTCTCTCGCTCTCTCCTAGCTTCTTGCCTCGCTTTCGTCTCCTCCTCTGTTGCTTTCTCTCCCTCTCTTTCTCTCTCACTCACCTTTTGTTACATCTTTACCGTCTACGCTACTGACCATCCTTCTCGCACTCCGTCACACAAAGACTCCCCTTGCCTTCATTTGACCGATACGATCAAGGGCTCAATCCTCGCTTGTCAGTTGTGATGCCCTTGTATGAAAGCATGTAGTCTCTCTCTCTCTCTCTCTCTCTCTCTCTCTCGCTCGAATTCTCGTTCGTTCTCTCAGTCTGTGTCATCTCTCCTTTTCTGTCTACTCCCTCCCTGCCACCTGCCTAACTGCAGCTAACTGCACGTTCGGGTGAGAAATGTGCTTGAAGCCAGACCGGATTCCTGGAGCAGGTAGATGTGCCTCCTCGATGTATCTACCAGCCTTGCCTAGCTGTCTTCTCCTTGTGAGAACTCCTTCCGGCTACCCTCTCGCACCCCTGTTTGGATTCCGTCCCACTCCCTGCCAGCCAACCCTTGGCTCGACCACGGAGGCCTTCCTGCTTGTCTTACACGCTGTCATCCATGAGTCCCTAACAGCATACAAAAAAGGTGTTAAAATGGGCTCATGTATTTTTGCCAAAATTTATTTTATTATTTGTTTTACTTTTTTGCACTTTTGCCTAATTTTGTGAAAATAGTGTCTCTTCCTGATTCTTTTTTTTTCTTTCATGTAGATCCTATACGGAATCTTTTTTGACAACGTTCCGTGATTCCGCCTTTATTGATTAGTATCTACGTTTCGCTTCCTTTTTCTCGCTCTCTCTCTATCTGTCTCTCTTTCTCTCCCTCTCTTTCTGTCACTAGCTCTCTGCATTTTCACTCCCCATTTTGGTTCTCTGAATGCCATCTGCACATGATTTTACTTCTCGTCCAAAAGCGGCACGGATGAAAGAGAACTCTTGCTGTGACTTCTTCCGAGCACTGAATCGGTTTTCTCTCTTTGTCTCCCCTCTCTCTCTCTCTCTCTCTCTCTCGTACTATCTCTCTCATCTTAATCCGCTCTTCACGTACTTCCTGACCAGATTCAAATAGTGGCTACTCAAGAGTGGATAAGGAAAGTAACAGTTCTGGATGAATGAGATGATGAGGAGGCATCTTGGATGGATGCAATTGGTAAAGTGGCCAGATATTAATAGCATTGATCTCTTGTGGCTGGTCCGAGTTAACCGGTAATTCGTAACTTTTTTTAAATTCTGATCCGAGTCGCACCACTAGAATTTCATCGCTTCATTTTGCGCTAAACGCTCTAATCACTTTCTTTCGCCATCATTTTTCATATACGAATCAACCCTACGCACCCAAGCTGAGATCTTCCCGGTTAATAACAGATGTTCTACAAATTTTGAGAGATGAGAGAGTATGGCTTTGAAGGTGATGTAGGATTAAGGCCGTTCGGAAGGGAGATCATGGTCAGTTTAGAAATGCTTTTGAGGTGGCCAAAAAGCAGTAAGTTAGAGCGAGAGAGAAAGTAGGAGAGAGAATGAGAGAGAGAGAGGTAGAGATAAGAGGCTTGCCAAAGTACGCATATGCTTCGACTGGCCTCATCGACGTAATCGTCGATTGAGATGTGCGCGGATTAAGAAGGCGGCCGACATCATTTGTTTTAGTTCGTTTTGTCTGCGGACTTTCTCTCTCTCTCTCTCTCTCTCTCTCTTTTTCTGTCCCACTCTCTCTCCTTTTCTTTCTCTGCCTCTGTCTCTATCTCTCCCTCTTTCCTTCTCCCTCTCTCATCCTTCCCCCTCTCGGTCTTTGTTTCTCTTCGACCTCTGTCTCTCTCTCTCTCTCTCTCGCTTTTTCTCGTCCCATCATCTCATTGCGTACTAGTTCCTTGGCGGATTTTGTTGAGTGAGAGATGGGTGTGGACACACAGCGAGAGGAAGCCAGCAGAAGCTATTCATGCCAGATTTACCAGAGAAGACGACTCAAGTGGAGAAGCAGATGTTCTTGAAAGGGATGGGGGATGGGAATGGCAAAAAGGGAATATGGAGAGTTGGGGCAGAGAAATGGGGCTAAGGAGAGGTGTTTTGAAAGGAAAGATGAAACTGAGATGGGCAGGGGATAATAGCTCTCGACGATATGATAGCTTTCTTTTTCTCTCTCTCATTTCGCTTTTCTCTGTTTTCGTTAGAAGATGAGCTTTGATCACATCTCGGTCTTTTTTTCGCAATTTATCACTTGGTCTCGCAATAGTCGTAATCTGCAGGAATCTCTGCTATGAGAGTGAGATCATTGCAATTGTGAGGCAGCTAATAGTCTAATTTGTGCTCAAAAACCTCGATTTATGGTAAAAATTGTTGTTTTGTAAATTGTTAGTTAAATATTTCGCAATAGTTATTTTCAATATATGAATTTGTCAATTTTTTCTTTCTAATGGTTAAAATTCAACATGCGGTTTTCCCCTTAAAAAAATTTCTGTCGTAGTTGACCTCCAGAATTCCCTTGTGTTCCACGCTTAGCATTTCACCCAAGTCAGAGTTGACAAGATAGTTGCATCCCATTTGATGGCCTCTGAATCTTGCTGTGGCGTCATTGGGAATCTATCGCGGCCTTTCAAAGCAAGAGAAAAGGATGAAAGATCTTCTCCCTTGCTTCTCCTTTGCCCATTTGGCCATAGCCTTTTCTCTCTCAAATTCTGCTTGGCCCTTCTCGCCCTTCTTCTTTTCCAAGTCCAACTGTGTTCTCTTGTCCCTTTTCCATCTCTTCCTGAGGGCTCTCTAATCAAAGCATTGCCTGAAGCACCTCATTTAACAATGACTGGTGGAAAGGGGGGGGGAAGAGGGCTCAGTTGAATGCTTTACCCACCCCCTCGCTACTATAATACCCAAATACGGATTGTTGTCCGTTTTTCTTTGTTTTTGTTATCTCATATCAGCTACTTTCGCCTGCAAGAGAATCCTCAGGCCTAAGCATTAGCTTTTCAGATTATATACATTGTTTCATGCAAGCCTTCGTTGGTACCTTTTTCTCGCGCCCTCCGAAAATCGCTTCCATTTTTTTAAAAAATAATTCTTGGTCTCTATCCTGCTGTCTTTCTCCGTCTCCATCTCTGTTTCTCTCTCTCTCTCTCTCTCTCTCTCTCTCTCTCTCTCTCTCGTATCTCCATGGCCTTTTTGTCTGGCCGTCCCGAGCAGCTCGTCCGGATGTGCGCCGCATGCCTCGCGCTCATCAAGTGTTAAAGCGTGCCTCAGCCTCTCTCTCTCTCTCTCTCTCTCTCTCTCTCTCTCTCTCGCTCTGTCTCTCGCTCTGTCTCTCTCTCTCCTTCAATCCCTCTCTCCCTCCGTCTCTCCCTCACATCCCATCTCTGTCTCTCTCTCTCTCTTTCTCTCTCTCTCTCTCTCTAGTTCTCTCTCCGCCACTCTCTTCTCCGTAATTTTTCCTCTCCTCCGCGCATTTCTCATCTCTCTTGCCCGGGGGCCATAGCCAAACACATGCTGTCTAGCTTCTTGGTGCAATGCCATTGCCATTCCTGGTGTGCATCGCGAATAAAAGGAGAAAATAAAGCGGCCCCTCGAGATACGATGGAGTGGGAGACAGAAAGCGAGAGATGGAGCGAAATAGAGAGAAAGGGGAAAGAAACAGATGCGGTGGAACGAGAGAGAGAGAGAGGGAGAGAGAGAGAGAGAGAGTAAGAAAGAGAAATGAGTGAAGATCTCTCATCGAAATGAATGCCGAAGTGAAATGATGAAAGCGTCAAGTCTGCCTTTTCCCAACCCTGCGTCTCTCTTTCTCTCTCTCTCTCCCTCTCTGCCTCTCTCTCTGTCTTTCTTTCTTTCTTTCTTTCTTTCTTTCTTTCTTTCTTTCTTTCTTTCTTTCTTTCTTTCTTTCTTTCTTTCTTTCTTTCTTTCTTTCTTTCTTTCTTTCTTTCTTTCTTTCTTTTCTCTCTCTCTATCCTTGTCCCAGTCGGTCTCTATCTCTCTCTCTCTCTCTCTCCCTCCCTCTCTCTTTCACTCTCTCTCTGTCTCTTTCACTGTCGCTGGCCTCCGTCCCATTACTCGAGTATCTATAAAGAATCGCGGTTCGGGAGAAGCTCTTCCCCTCAACTCCATCATGCTCTTTCCTTGTCCCTTGTCATTCCTGACAATGAGGCAGCAGGAGAGATTTCGAAATTTGCTAGGCAGTTTGTATTCAAGAGCGAAATTTCCACAAAAAACTTAATTGTTGCATTTTTTTCTATTTAGTGTCTATTTTAAAATATTAAATTTAAACAAATCAGGCACTCGTGTGAATACCAACATTCTCTTTCTTTCTCTGTCTCCCTCTCTCTATCTCTCTGAACCTTTTCTTTCTAGTTCTGTGTACTCTCTCCCTCTCTCTCCGTATATCTCTCTCCATATATCTCTCTCTCTCTCTCTCTTCATCAGACTTGACCAACTCCTATTAGAGGCTATTGAGAAACTATTTACTACTATGAAGAAATATTGTAAAAAGCAAGAAAGACGTACAGTCGAATTCTCTCTCTCATTCTTGTTAGGAGTACACATTTCTCTTGATTGTATCTCACTTGCTTTTTTTCTCTTTTCTTCACGAGACCGCAGCGGAACTCTTAAGATAGCATCGCTTCACTGGCCAGACTTGTCCAAACCGCTGACCTAATTAAATTGACAAAAAAGGGCGACATTTATTGTGAGAAGGGAAAATAGTCATTATGCGATTTTTTTCTTCTTCTAACAAAATTTCTGTCGTAGTTGACCTCCAGAATTCCCTTGTGTTCCACGCTTAGCATTTCACCCAAGTCAGAGTTGACAAGATAGTTGCATCCCATTTGATGGCCTCTGAATCTTGCTGTGGCGTCATTGGGAATCTATCGCGGCCTTTCAAGGCAAGAGAAAAGGATGAAAGATCTTCTCCCTTGCTTCTCCTTTGCTCATTTGGCCATAGCCTTTTCTCTCTCAAATTCTGCTTGGCCCTTCTCGCCCTTCTTCTTTTCCAAGTCCAACTGTGTTCTCTTGTCCCTTTTCCATCTCTTCCTGAGGGCTCTCTAATCAAAGCATTGCCTGAAGCACCTCATTTAACAATGACTGGTGGAAAGGGGGGGGGGAAGAGGGCTCAGTTGAATGCTTTACCCACCCCCTCGCTACTATAATACCCAAATACGGATTGTTGTCCGTTTTTCTTTGTTTTTGTTATCTCATATCAGCTACTTTCGCCTGCAAGAGAATCCTCAGGCCTAAGCATTAGCTTTTCAGATTATATACATTGTTTCATGCAAGCCTTCGTTGGTACCTTTTTCTCGCGCCCTCTGAAAATCGCTTCCATTTTTTTAAAAATAATTCTTGGTCTCTATCCTGCTGTCTTTCTCCGTCTCCATCTCTGTTTCTCTCTCTCTCTCTCTCTCTCTCTCTCTCTCTCTCGTATCTCCATGGCCTTTTTGTCTGGCCGTCCCGAGCAGCTCGTCCGGATGTGCGCCGCATGCCTCGCGCTCATCAAGTGTTAAAGCGTGCCTCAGCCTCTCTCTCTCTCTCTCTCTCTCGCTCTGTCTCTCGCTCTGTCTCTCTCTCTCCTTCAATCCCTCTCTCCCTCCGTCTCTCCCTCACATCCCATCTCTCCCTCTCCCTCTCTCTCCGTATATCTCTCTCCATATCTCTCTCTCTCTCTCTCTCTCTTCATCAGACTTGACCAACTCCTATTAGAGGCTATTGAGAAACTATTTACTACTATGAAGAAATATTGTAAAAAGCAAGAAAGACGTACAGTCGAATTCTCTCTTTCATTCTTGTTAGGAGTACACATTTCTCTTGATTGTATCTCACTTGCTTTTTTTCTCTTTTCTTCACGAGACCGCAGCGTAACTCTTAAGATAGCATCGCTTCACTGGCCAGACTTGTCCAAACCGCTGACCTAATTAAATTGACAAAAAAGGGCGACATTTATTGTGAGAAGGGAAAATAGTCATTATACGATTTTTTTTCTTCTTCTAACAATAAGGTTCCTTAAAAAACATTCTATCATTTGAGCGGCGGTGGTGTAATTTTTATTACTTAAATTTTAAGATTATATAACTTAGTTAGTGCTTTTCTGAGTTGAGTGATATTACTTCTAGGAAAATTATTTTTTCTAGAATCTTGTAAAAAGAAAATGTAAGCATATGTTTACGTGGATTAATACATTAGCGCTTTTAATGCCAGGCACATTTTTGAATTAATTATGTTGGCGATTTTCTACATATGGTCATGACATTTCGTCTTTACCCATTAGAATATATTTTGGTTAGAGACAAGTCAGCCGGTCACAGAAAATTAGTAAAAAATAAAAATTGTCATATTATTTTTTTCAACCGTTCAAATCGATTTGGACAACTGGGATCCTAATCCTCCAACTTATCTTTAGGTGGTACCCTTGTAGGTGGAACCGGGAAAGTTAGGATAGGATGAAACCTGGAAGTTTGGAGAATTAAGCTTAGCACGAGTGAGAGAGGGACAGCTAGAGAGAGAGAGAGAGAGAGTCAGAGATGGAAAGAGAGAGGAAAAGTGACATGAATAGAGTGTCACACGGTTGCGCCGAGTCTCGCGCCCCGTATCATGAATGAATAGTGATGCGTCGTCCTCTTCAGTTTTTTCTCTCTTCCTCTCTAGCTTTCGTTCTCTCTCTCTCTCTCATTCTCTCTTTTTCTCTATCTTTTTGAGTATGTTTCTTTCCTACGGGCCTCGTGGATCATCCTCGCTCTCGCGCTTTTGCTCTCTTGTATGCCTCTCTCTCTCTCTCTCTCTCTCTCTCTCTCTATATCTCTCCATCTCTCTCTTCTTCTTCTCTCATCTCTCTTTCTCTCCTCCCCTACGCCTCCTCGCTTGTTGACTCGTGAAGGCCGTCGGCTGTCTTCAAGGATGAGAAGCTAACCGTGTTATTCTTTCAATATTTTCACCCCCCCCCCCACCCCCTTCTTCCATCATTCTCCTTCTCCCTTATTGTTTTCCATCGGAACGGTGGGTCCATCGTAGTATTTTTTAACTACCTTGTTTTTTAAAACAGTGTTTACGGCATTATATATAAACCAGTATGTGATGCTAATATCGTGAAACGAATAACATATGACGTATCTCTTCTAACAACAGTCCTTTTATCTACACTTTTTAAACTAAATTTTATTAGTTGTTCTTTTCAATTATTGCTCTCTTCGGATTACATTTGAGAAGGCGGCCAGGAGCTTTTTGGGGAGTTTTTTATACGACAGCTCGTCTCCATTATGTTGTGAAGAATTCAAACGTTAGCATGATGGCTTCTTCGCAGTGGTTGTAAAAGTTGTGAATTGGCACGCCCAGACTTAGCTTCTTCTTTCTCCTCTCTCTCTCTCCCCTTCTCTCTCTCTCTGCCTCTCTCTCTCTCCTTCTCTCTCTCTCTATCTCTCTCTCTCTCTCTCTCTCTCTCTCTGCTTAATCATCAGCCAACAAGCAGCTTGAACGGCCGCTACATCGACCTTTTGCCTCACAGCGCCCTTTCTTCTTATCGTTCCGTCTATATCCTTCCCTGCCTGTTTCTCTCTCTCTCTCTCTCTCTCTCTCTCTCTCTCTCCCTCTCTATCTCTATCTCTCTCTCTCTCTCTCTCTCTCTCTCTCTTCTTTTTCTCTTTGAATGTCCATTCTTGTCTGAACGACTTTTCTCCCATCTTTCACGCTCGCCTTATTGGGAATGCTTTTCGGCAGGCCTAGCAAAAAGTGGCAGATACAGACGCAACAGAGCAGTGGCAAAAGACGTGCACCGCCTTTTCCTTCTCTCTCTCTCTCTCTCTCTCTCTCTCGTTCTCTCTTCCTCTCTCTCCCTTTCTCGCTCCCTCTCTCATCCTGTCTCGCTGACATTGCGCTATCTTGCACTATCGCCAGCTCCCTCATTCTCCTTGGCTGCTTCCATTTGCTTTGTCCTTTCCCTCTACATCTTACTTGTCACCCCGTTTTCAATGCCATTCATCAATGGGAAGCCGTTCTCTTTTGCTCTCTTGGTCTCCTCTCCCACCCCTCCCCGTCTGGTTTACTCGTTTGTGATTGACGGTTTCTAGTAACAACTCTGTGCTCTTGTTTCGTTCGATTTACTCTTCGAGGACTTCGCGAATACTGCTCTTGTGTGCTTAATATATACGAGCACATAATTGTAAGCCGGCTTATAACACTCCTGCCATAATTACAGCCAGCCGCATTAGCTGCAGGAAGAGGGAGTGGAAGGCCCCGTACAGCCACAGGTCTGCTCGCAGACCTCGCTAAGGATAGCTCCAAGATCCAGACTACCACGGTAGTCGGTCGCAAGTTCCCTTCCCCCATTATGCCTCTCTACCGTAATCGTGACCGAAGTCGGGGAGGCCGAAGCGACTACACGACATCTTCGTCTGCGTACGGTAGTAGTGAGGCAGACCTCAGCGCAAGCGTCATCGTGCCGCCGTCAAGTCGAAGAAACCCCCTCCTGGACTCGTCGATCTATTCCAGCTCTTGCTATTCAAGCTTTGGCCCCGGCTGCGGAGACTGGCGGCTGAATGCGACGGTGTCAGGCGACAACGTCGCCGAGTCGATTGACCGAATCCTCCGAGCATCGTGCAATAATCGACGGGGAAGCCTAGAAGAGTCGGCTGGCTACGGCATAGATACTCCGCCGACCGCGACGCCTCACGTCAAGACGCGTCGCGGCTCGCGTGTCAGACAACTCCTCAAGGAGCTCATACTTGGTGGCGGAAGTGCGTCGCGCTCTCGTAGAAGAGAGAAGTCGAGGGGTGCCGAGAAAACGCCCCCTTCAGGCACCAGGGCATGCAGCCTAACGCTGCCGCCTGCCGTCACCAGCAGACGCAAGTCGAACTCACCCAGAATCAGACGAAGAGACACCTCGTACTATAAGAACAGCCAGCAATCAGGGACGCCCCTGAGGCAGCAATCACAGACGGCGTATCGCATTCCGGCTTCGGCTACTGCCGTCTTCTTCCAACCACGTTCGGTGCTGGATGGTCGGCAGCATTTTCTGCTCCAGAATACTCTGCAGCACTACGATATTAACTGCGTAACGCCACGGACAAGGAGGGGATCGATTGAAGATCACCAGATCAGACTTAGGAAGCAGAGTGTGGAAGGATGGAGCATGCAGATGAGGACACCCTCGGCGGATACGGTGCTCGAGGAGACTAAGAAGAAGAGCAAGAAGAAAGAGAAGGAAAAGGGGAAGAACTACGGAGGAGGGGTCTATGAGCCAGCGATCTACGATGCACCCAAACAGCAGCTATTCTATATGAACCCGGGATATCAGGAGGCCATCTACGGCCTGCCGACTCCGCTTCACATCCACTCATCATCCACGCCCGACAGCAGTGTCGTCGGAGGAGAGGAGCCCCAGAAAAAGAGGAAAAAGAAGCAGGGAGGGGGGCCGCCAGCACCCATTCGTGTCCGAGCTTATGAAACGCCGGAGGCACAGCATGTTGAGATTCGAGAGAGAATGCCGACGGAGAGATATAGGCAGGAGAAGAAGAGTTAGTAGGCTGGGTCTAGTGTGAGTGATAAATGATATAACGTAAAGACAAAAAAGATTATGTGGGTTAAGAGAGAGAATAGTTTTTTTAACAAAAAAAAAGAAATCAGATGTATTAAAATATGTTAGCAAGCAAAAAAGTGTTAACTGAGAAAAAGTCGGCAATTAAAATGTATAAGAAGGGAATTGTGATAGAAAAAAAAGAAAGATGAATTTTTAAGACATTTATATGCTTAAAATTGAACTGAATGCATATTTTCATTGCAGATGCGTTTGTGAACAGCCACGAATGGACCCTGAGTCGATCTGTGTCTGAGCTACATCTTGTCAGTGTTATTTTATTTCATTTTGTTCTTATTTATGTATTTATTGTTTTTTATTTATGATTTTTTTGTATTTTATTTTATTGTAATATTCGCCTAAACAGTATCTTTGTTTTTTTTAAAGCTAGTCTTATGAAGTATATATATATTTTTTTAGGAAAATGGCAATTTATCAGGAATTCGCATTAAAAGTCACTCTGAATAGAAGAAAAGATTACGCCATAGCCCCCCCTTCGTCCTCTCCTAGAATTCCCTCGGTTTTCTTGTCCTTTCTGTGATGTCTTTAGTGTTTCTCTCTCCTTCTGTATCTCTCTGTCTATCATACACTTTCTCTTTCTCTCTCTCTCTCTCTCTCTCTCTCTCTCTCTCTCTTCAATCCCAGCACCTCACACCTACTTGTCATGCTCATCAGCAGGCCCCCAGCTACTAAGGATTTGGCCTTTCTATGGAAACCAATGTATGCGGAGAGAGAGAGAGAGAGAGCGGATGATCCAGAGAGAGAGGGATCGAGTGAGGGAGCGAGAGAACGAGCCAGAGAGAGTGTGAGAGATATAGAGAGAATGAATTAATATAGCTCCTGCATTGTTATGCGGACCTTTCCAGGAAATCCGTGAGGATCTTCTTGTGTGTTGACTTTAGCCTGTAACGGTGCACACGGTTAGTGCAGAAGTGTTGTGCTGTCTCTTTCTGCGTCTCTTTTCTCTCTGTAGACTATCGACTTTCAACCTTCTCTCTCTCTCTCACTCTCTCTCTCTCTCTCTCTCTCTCTCTGGATATCACATATCATATTCATATGCCACCCCTTGTGTCCCTCTTGCCCAATCAGCAAGATACCCATCTTATCCCACTATATCATATAGCCCCTTGCTCCTACCACCATTCTCCTATCCCACCCCCACCACTGTCCACATTATTCTTCATGAACCAGCCAACCCATTCCTCCGCTGCTGCTCTCGCATTTCCTTCTCACTTTCGCTCTTCCCACAGAGTCACCAACTGTAGTGGCCCCTTTCTATTCTCCCGTAACGTGACCTTTTCTCTCTCTCTCTCTCTCTATCTCTCTATCTCTCAATTTCTCTCTCTTTCTTTCTCACTCTCTCTCTCACTCACACACACACTTTCAGCACGATATCCAACATTCGTGCTTAGTTTGTATTGCGTTCGCGATATTTGCTACAGACAAAGGTCTGTAACATGTGAGAGAAGTAGCACGACTTGTAGAGGGACCAATTAAACAGTGATCGAATTTTTTTTAATTGAATACAATTTTATATGAATTTAATTATGCAACAGTTTTAAAGAAGAAATAGAACGATCATGTTTTCTACAACCTTTCTGTGGTCTAGGCAGCCGAATTTCGAGGGAACTTGCTCCACATTTGAATGCTTACCCTCTCTATCTCTCTCTCTCTCTCTCTCTCTCTCTCTCTCTTTCTCTCGCTCGCTCTCTCTGCCTGTCCTAGTAGTAATTATAGATCTGAGCGTCTGTCCAGGTGATGATGCCCAGCTAGGAGCCATTGAATACAGCTGTGTGGTTGGTTGGTTGGGTGGCTAAATGAGCCTTGTTTATTTTTTCTTTGTTTTTATTTCTCCCTCTCACTTCTCTCTCGCTCTCACTCTCTCTCTCCTTCTCTCTCTCTCTCTCTCTCTCTCTCTCTCTCTCTCTCTACCTTTGTCTATCCGTACCCTTCCTCCCTTGTTTTCATTCGAAGTCTCTATTCTTCTCATTCTCTAGAGAATGTTTTTTCCTTTCCTTTTCTTTTCTTTTGTCTTTGCGATATAGCTCGAATATTGTAGTATTTGCTTCTCTCCCCATGATTTTTTTTAAAGATTTTTTTACAATTAGGTCAAAATTCTTCAACATGAGATATATGCGAAATGTCGAATGTTGCATTTTTTTTTATAAGTTATAATCTACAAACATCGCATATTTGTCGCGCACATATCACTCATATTGACCAAGCAGATCATCTCCTTGTCAGTGTCCTGTTTTCTTTTTACCAATTCCCAGGGACGGCTGAACCCGTTGAATACAAGTTTAGATGGATTGGCTTGGGATCGTCTTCTGTCTCTTTAACTTCTTTTTGTACCCGCACTAACTGTGTGTGAGAGAGAGAGAGAGAGAGAGAGAGAGAGAGATCATCAAGCCAAATAGTACCAGGATGACCCTAGGCTCCCTATTCCATCCTCGAACTGGCTGTGATCTTTACCGCCGAGGCAGTTACTAGACGCATTTGCGCCTCCCCGTGGTGCGGATCTCTCTCTATCTCTCTCTCTCTCTCTCTCTCTCTCTCTCTCTCTCCCTCGACTCACTCTCTATATCCCGAACTATCGCGATGTATCTTCTTATTTCTTTCTCTGATACTCTCTCATATCCCAGATTCTTCTCCACCCTCCTGCCATTAGTGATGAAGTCTGAACGATCTCTTATCTACGTCGATGCCTTCTCGTCTAGACCCTGTCTAATGAATCCTGAGCTAAGCCAGCAGGCAGCAAGCCTAGACTGTACTATGGTTCCCGCGCAATCTTTCTGACTATTATGAGATTGGCTAGCATTACTGTTCTTACTTAGTTTGAATGCCACTTTCCCTTGCTATCAGTTGATTCGATTGTTTAACTGTTAATTTTTTTTATTTCAATGCAGTACATTCAGGGAATAAAAGGGGGATCCGAACCGAACTACCCACTCAATTTTTGAGACCCGAAAATTCAAATATTTGGTTTTCCCACGATATTTTTTTATGAAAAAAAAAGAATAAATTTTTGGCTTGCCCACCCTTTTTTGAGGCCTTCGGAGGTCTTACCCACCCATTTTTGTGCAACCCTCGAGCCACCCTTTTTCCATGAGTGCATAGGTGTTCTCTTCCACTGTCTTTTTTTCTAAATTTTGCGCGTTATCGAATTATTAGGTTTCCTTCTTTAAAAAGAAGAAATTTTTTTCACCTAGGCCTAAGCATTTTCATGCTAGCAAATAGAGTCATCGTTTTGTTTATTTATTTTATTTATTGAACGCTATGTTTAAAAAAAATTTTATTTAAAAAACACGGATTGCATGGCAACAAGTTTTAGGAAACGTGTAGTCCAATTGTTGTTGTCCCTCGCACTCTTTTTCTATTAGACGCTCAATTATATTTGCCGACTCGTGCGTTGTAAATTATTGACTAATGAGTCCTCTCTACACAGTGATGACGATTGGGGACAGTTGCGTAGGTCGATTGTATGAGTGGGGTTGGAAGGGTGCATAGGCAAAGATAACTTGGACTGCGCAACGGTGAGCTGAGAGGAAACAGAATTATCTCTCTCCCTCTCTCCCTCTCTCTCTTTCTATCTCGCCTAATCCCCAGTAGCTTCGTCTGCCCAACTTGGAATCTCGCCACCCCGGCCCCTGCCCCGCCTGTCCACAGTCCCTGTGCCCCGCTTCTAATTGAGGTGTCAATCATAGAGAACGGTTTCCGCAGATTGATCTTGCCTCCAGGAAGGAGTACTCACCTTGTCTCTTCTCGCTCTCTCTCTCTCTCTCTCTCTCTCTCTCTCTCTCTCTTACTATGGGTTTTCTACCTTTCTCTCTTTCACACACTAGTTTTACTACCTTTCTCTCGCCGGCTATTTCTCTCTATCTCTCGCGTTCTCTCTGTCTCACTCTCTTGTTTCCTACCCTTATCTCTGGCTCTCTCTATCTATTTTTTCTCATTCCTTTTTTTCTCTTGTCTTCTTCTGCCCTTGATCGATGCTTTAGTGTCGTCTTCAATTCTTAACGATTTCTTTTCTAAACGCCTTGTTGAATGCCCTGGGAATTCTGTAGCACTTTTTTACTCTTGTTATTTTTCGCTCTGTTAAAAGCATACATTTTTATGGTAGTTCTGCACTTTTAATGATTTATTTCTTTAAAATCTGGCATTCTAAAAATTATTTAATTTCGTAATTTTTTTAAAGTTGCCTCATTTCTTTCTTTTTCCCTATGCTTTGTCTCCACGCAAACTGTTTCTTGGATATTAATTTATTATTTGCATAGCCTGTCAGTGAAAAAAGTGGTTGTTCTATGTTGAAATTATTTTTTTTTTTTACTCACTTAAAAGTAGAATTTGTTTTGTCGCGATTTGAAATTCTGTTCCGAGTTTTGGTTGCTTTTAAATTGTTTTGCACCTTCAACGTATACTTTTCATAAAGCTCCCATGCTAGTTTTCCTTTCTCTCCTTTTAGGTCCCCTCTCTCTCTCTCTCTCTCTCTCTCTCTTTGCCTCTCTTTCTCTCTGTCGCTCTCCTCTATCTCACTATCTCTCTCTCTCTCTCTCTCTCTCTCTCTCTCTGTCTCTCTCCTAATGCCTGGTTGCTGGGCTCAATTGACTCGATTTAATGTGAGATTGAATGGGTGCCAGAGATGAAAGAAGAATCGCCGCGAATTTCGTACGCAACATCCAGGAAGACACGCGGTGTCTGTTATCTCTTAATGGTCCGTCTGCATCTCCCCCGTGCCGGGCCCAGAACAGCCCCCTCTCCCTAAATTCCCTCTTCCCCAAAGATATCTTCCTGTTCTCATTACATTCAGTCTATGCCTAACTGCATAACCCTAGTACCTTACCTTGCTTCATTCCCTTACAAAAAAAAACCATAAATTGTCCACTTTGTAATGTCTCCTCCCTCAACACTCTCTTCTGTCTCAATCTCTCTCTCTCTCTCTCTCTCTCTCTCTCTCTTTCTCTCTCTCTCCCTCCTTCCTGTGTCTTTCTCCGTTTTGTAATATTCTATCGGAGATGACCCACGATACGAATCTTGCAGCCGCTAGGTACCACTTGAATAACAAAGAACCACATTACAGTCGGCTAGGTATTGGGCTTGCGGAATTCACCATCAGATTGATAGAGAGAGAGAGAGAAAAGCGGAGAGGGAGAGGGAGAAAATTAACATGTCTAATCAAGAGTAGTACCCAGAGGGATATGTTCGTTAGCCTGTTCATCCTCGCACTCTTTGGCAAGTGCCGCGTTGAATGCCGTGTAGAGGTAATAATTGAGTGTTTCTCATTTTTTCCTATCTTGCGTACCCTGTCTCTTTTCTCCATTGGCGGATCTATACTCCTCTTTGGCTCTAGCTGTTCTGATAGCAGCTGTGTTCTCTTTCATAGTCCTTTCGCATCCTCTCTCGTGATCTCCCTCTCTCTCTCCCTTTCTCTTACTCTACCCCCTCTCTCTCTCAACACACCCACTCTCTCTCCTCCTTCTCCCTTTCTCTCTCTTTCTCTTTCTCTCGTATAACCTCTAAAGCTATACGTGTATGTCGCAATGGAAGGGTGACACCACCCCTAGCGGTCGTCTTTTGAAAGAGAGTAGGGAAGGCATCTCTCGGTGACATCCTCATATTAGCCATGCTGTCACCTTAGAAGAGTGCGAAGGAAGGAGGGACGAGAGAGGGCAGAGAGAGAGAGAGAGAGAGAGACGAGGAATAAGTCTCACCTGCGCATCCTATTCTATATGTGCTATCCTCATTCCCAGGTATACTTCCCCTGACACATCCATTTGCGATCACACTCTAGGATTGTATCAGTGTAGGAGGTAGTAATGATAGGATGAGTGGCTTTCCTCTTTTTTTTCTCTAGAGTCTTCTTATTTATTTATTTTATGAATCTTGTTAATTTGTTGTAAAATTATAATGTCTACCTTTGTATTTTTTCTTCTGATCGACTGTCCATTTCGGTGACTTGGAATATGTTTATGCGCGTCATCCTGCCGCTTGGATCCAGCATGTATATAGATAGATATATGAGATAGGGATTAACCTAGAAACCTTGAGGCGGCATATCTCTGGTGTTTCAGAGAAAAAGGAGTGACCGATTGGGCCTAATCGGATATTCGTGCTTTATCCCTTTTTTATCCACAGCGCGGGCTCTTACTTTATATTACTCAAGAATTGTATAACCGTGACAGGGGACCAATCCAATTAAAAAGGAACGGATCGTATATCTTTTTTTTTTACTAATAAAAATCTAAAAAAAAAATTTATGGTTATTATGATGGTTCCGCCAAGAATTGTACTATATGTTTTAAATATTACTTTGTTCTAAATTTATAATCCTATTGGGTGATTTTTAATTGCCGATCCGCAATGATTTTTATGTGTCTGTAATATTGAAAAAAAATCCACTGATTTTTATTTTTTGCTGTGATTGCAGGGTGTGATCGGATATTCGCAGTCTGGAAAGACTGCTGTGATACATCGCTACCTCACTGGAACATACCAATCAGATGAGTCGCCAGAAGGTATCTTCTTTTTTTTCTCTAACTCTCTCCTCTCACTGTCTCTCTATCTCTCACTCTCTAGCATCTTCCTCAGACCCCTTTCTTGATTTACATTTGACTAAATTGTCCGAGAACTGTGCCATCGGTCATCCCTACTCTTATCTGCTGGCCGTCGTTGCAACATTTACTACACTAACACTATTTCGTATGTAAATTTTACTCATTTTTCAAAAATTCATATAAAATCGCAAATGCGACGAGCGCAGTTTTAAAATAGTTTAGTACACATCTTTCGAGAAGGACTACATAGGAAACTTACTTGGATCACGATTGGCTGGGTTATGGAAAGAGGCTTCCCTCGTAAGCGATTAGGTCATTAGCTCATATCATTGAGTGCCACTCTCTCTCGCTCTGTCTCTCTCTCTCTCTCTCTCTCTTTCTTTCTCTCTCTCTGTTTCACTGACGACGGGAGGAATGGAAAGAGAGGGAGAGGGGGGGGGGGGGGAGAGGCTCCCTTTCCATGCCTTACAACGTACCGCTACGCTCCTCTGCAAATAGACGGGATGTCATAACAGTCGAGATAAGATGGCAGTTTGATAGAGGAGTACCATGATGGATTCATGGCTGTTTAGAGATCTTGCATAGAAAAGTGGGGCGGAGTCATGGCATGGCCTAGAGATGATAGAGAATGACAGTCACCCCCCCCCCCCTGGCGTGCAAGGCCACCTAATTCAAGCTGTCGTAAGTTCTGCTTAGGTCTTGGAAGGCCCCAGCTCCACTCTCTTCTCCATCCCTCCTATTTTAACGTGCATTTCCTCTCCGTTGCTTGGAATAGTGGACACAGATGGTGTGAGCCCAAGGGAGATTAATGTGTCCATTGTGAGATCGCGCGGAGAAGTTTAGCCGAACAGGGGGTACTAGTTTGAAGGAGAGAGCGAGTGAGAGAAAGAGAGAGAGAGAGCGAGAGAATGAGAGAAAGAGTAATCCATTTCAACGTACGGATTGTAACACAGCTTAAATGTGGCGACGATAATGGAAGAGAGAGTGAAAGAGAGAGAGAGAGAGAGAGAGAGAGAGAGAGAGAGGATGAGAGATAAAAGGAGTGAGGGACATTGCGAAAGATTTAGAAATTTTCCAGTATCACAAACCAGCATCATTCCAAAGTGATGGATTGAAATCAGATTTGCCAGAGAGCTATAGTTAGAGAGAGAAAGAGAGGGAGAGAGAGAGAGAGATAAAGTGTGTTTTTTGCACAGGAGATGATTTGGGCAGATTTCCTACATTATCTCCATCCAGGAGTGGGAGGGGGCGATGGGAGTGGGCCGCCGAGATTATCGGAGGCGAGAAACAATTAGGGATACGATTAGTCGTAATCAACTCCGAATTATCACCAGGGTGCCGGTGCGGGAATAATTTTCAGAGATCTCATGCTCAGCCCATACCTAATTATTCATTTCTCTCTCCTTCTCTCTCTCACTCTCTCTCTCTCACTCTCTCTCTCTTTTTTCAGGAGGGCGTTTCAAGAAAGAAGTTGTGTTAGACGGGCAAAGCCATCTGCTTCTGATCAGAGACGAAGGAGCGCAAATTCCGGAGGCTCAGGTGAGATTTGTCAAAATAATTTGCCTCATATAAAAGTCGTATTTGTATTTCATCTTCGACAGCTCATAGATTTAAGAATGGATTTAAAATAACTTAATTTCTTTGCGAGTTATATCTGTTTACAAAGAAAAAAAATCATTTGTATTAAATACTTTTATGCTATATTAATTGTACGAAAGATTTGCTTGCAGTTCACTCACTGGGCGGACGCTGTTATCTTCGTCTTCGCCGTCGACCGCTCGGAGACCTTCGACCCGCTTCCCTATCTCTATGATCAGATGAGCAAACTGAGAAACATCACTGATATGCCACTGATTCTCGTCGGTAGCAAGGTACGGTAACTTTGGGTTAATTCTGGGCGGGACCCGCGGGCCATTCTTTTTTTATTCTACCGATTCTTTGCTAATGGTAAGAGATGTTGCAAAAACTTTTGATCTATATATTTTCTTTAAGTAAAGCATTATTATATTCTCTAGGATACGGTAAGCGAGATGTCCCCTCGAGTGGTGACAGAAGAGCAGGGCAAGCGAATGGCGGGCAAGCTGCACTGCTCGGCGTATTATGAGACACATGCGAACTACGGAACGAACGTCGAGAGGGTATTCAAGGAAGGTACGTTATTTATATCTTTACAAAAAAATATTCCAAGAAGGTACTTATTTATCTAGACATTTACTATTTGCTGCATGCCTTTTTATTCGTAAGGTTTTTTTTAAAAGAAATTTATGTGCATTTTATTTATATTTCATTTTTAACAATAATTAGGACAAAGAGCGTAATAGATATTATAATATAATTAAACCTACCAATACGGTGTCTTCTCTTCCTTTTGCGGCTGCGGCTATCTCGGAGAGACAAGCAACTTATCGAATTGGCTGTCATTTCCTTTTCTTGGCAACTCTTTAAAGGTCCCCAAACTTTGCCACTTTTCCATCGTTTTCTCACATCGTGGACTATCCTGGTTGAGCTCCTAATTTTCCACTTTATGCCTTGGCGATTCTTTTTCTTCTTCTTCTTTCCACGACCTGACCTTCGCCCTTATCATCTCTTGTCTCTTTTTGTGTGTTCAATTTGTAATCGCTTATTGCTCAAGAGAGATTCCGCGGTGTGTCTGTACGAGACATGAGATAGACATACATTGACGCAAACAATGCTTCATAGGCCGTAGATCCATTCAGATCTCAGATCTGTTTCTCTAGTCTGATCCTCTCTCTCTCTCTCTCTCTCTCTCTCTCTCTCTCTATTCCTATCTCTCATTCTGCTCTCTTTATCCATTCATCGACATTCATCGTCCATCTCATTGCATATTTGTCCATCTGAATAGGAAATGAACATTGCTATGTTCGGATTTGTCATTGTTATGTGTGGGGAATCTGGAAGCATAGAGAGGGGGAAGATATATACAGAAAATCAGAGAGAGAGAGAGAGAGAGAGAGAGAGAGAGAGAGAGCGAGACATGGGGAGATACAAAAGGGCTTATTCTTAGGCAATTAGTAAATCCGAGTAGAAACGACGAAATGGCGTGATTCTTGAAATTATAAATTGGGGGGGGGGGGGGTGGAATATATATATATATATATATATATATATATATATTCCCTCTCTCTCTCTCTCTACAACTTCTTAAAAGTTCAAATGCAAGGCTTACTCGAGGGACCAGAATTGGATAGACTGAGGCTAAAATTGATCAGAGTGATTTGTAGACCGCCAGCTATGTTCCAATTTCTATCTACTTTCTCTCTCGCTCTCTATCTATCTCTTTCTACTGTCTCTCTCTCCTCCCCTTCCACCCAGCCCCATACCCGTCACTACACCCTGTCTCCCAACCTCCGTCCCGTTCCCCTCTGGGGCCTCTTGTCTCCGCGCCTCTCCTCCTCGAATCTTCCCTGACCAGCGAGCCTTTCATGTGGTTGAAGCACATACTCAATGAAGAGAAGAGGCTAGACCCTTCGGCCCCCTCAACCACAACTCTAATGTCATGTAAGAGAGATGGAGAAAGATAGCGTGTGAGAGAGAGGCAGAGATAGTGTGTGAGAAAGAGGGAGAGAGATAGAGTATGAGATGGCGGGAGACATGCTTTTCCTCATGCCACGAACCACTTGTCGCGGTCACACCAGCCTGCTCTCTCTCCTCTCTCTCCTAGCTCTCCTCTCTCCTCTCGCTTTCTCTCTCTCCTCTCTCTCGCCATCTTTCATTCACCGCTTTCTATTTTACATGCCTTTTTGCTATGAATTCAAGATGACCTCTGTAGGAGTGACGAGAACGAGGGTGTAATGATGGATTATGGCTGAGTGGCAGATGAGTTGTGCATCTGTCTGTGCGTGGAACCCATCCCTGCGCCTGAATTTGCCTCGTGCTATGGTCGGGAGCGGGCTGGCCAGGAACGAAAAGGCATCGCGATTGCCTGGTTCCGTTTGATGACTTTTGTAAGAATAAGAAAGAGAAGAAGATTCTCACAGCTGGATTGTGAATGGAAGAGTCTAGTCGAACTCTCTCTGCTTGCACTTCTGGTCATTCTACTGCCATGGGAATCCTCTTGTTTCGAGTTGGTATGCATACCCGGACGAAAATTGAGCTGATACTGTACT